>ML785969.1:707286-729824 GCA_009831015.1 Picea engelmannii
TTACATTTTGCATATTAAGGACTAGTAAGATGAGCCCATGTTTCTACATTTGAATATAAATTTCCATCCTTAAAATCATCCCTGGTCACTCTACGTAAATATGTGTTGTACTCCACAATGATTTGTCTTTAGTTCGAATTTTCATCCAATCAGATAGTGTCTCCAAACCCTTAAGGCATACACAATGGCCAATAACTCCAAATCATGCATTGCGTAGTTCTCCTCATGCCTTCTTAATTTCCTTGAGATGTAAGCGATCACTTGTCCGTCTTGCATCAATACTCCGCCTAAACTCTCCTTGGATGCGTCCATGCATAACAAGAACTCCTTGTCCATGTTGGGGACTTTCAGTATCAACGTTGTTGTCAACAACTCCTTGAGCCTTTGAAATTATTCTGAGCATTTATCACTCCATAAAAACTTCTTGTTTTTCTTTTGCAATTCCGTGATCAGATTTGCTATCTTTGAAAAACCTTCGACGAAGCGTCGGTAATTTCCTACTAAACCCATAAAGCTGCATACTTCTTGTACATTTGTCGGCACAGGCCATTCCATGATAGCCTCTACCTTAGTCGGATCCACAGTGATACCTTCACCAGATATGACGTGCCCTAACTAATGAATCTTCGATTGGTAAAAAGAGCATTTCGAAAGTTTCCCATATAATTTGTTTTCTTGTAAACATTGTAGTACTAAGCGCAAATTTCGTCATGTTCTTTCATCATCCGAGAATATATCAATATGTCATCAATGAATACTTGAACAAACTTGTCCAAGTATTCATGGAACAACCCATTCATCAAACTCATGAATACCTCTAGGGCGTTTGTCAGTCCAAACGGTAAAACGATAAACTCGTAATGCCTGAACCTCGTCTTAAATGCAGTCTTAGGAATATATTCCTCTTTAATTCCTAACTGGTGACATCCGGATCTCAATTCGATCTTTGAAAACACCGTTTCCCCTTTCATTTGATCAAACAAATCATCTATTCTTGGCAACAAATACTGGTTCTTGATCGCCGCCTTGTTCAATTGACAATAGTCAATACAAAGTCTCCACGACCCATCCTTCTTTCTTATGAAAATAATAGGCGCACCCCAAGGTGACACACTTGGACATATAAGTCCCAAGTCCAACAACTCCTTCAATTACATTTTCAACTCCAGTAACTTAGGCGTTGACATCCGATAAGCTGCTCTTGCTATCGGTTCAATTCCATGTTTCAAGTCGATTATAAACTCCAACTTTCTTTCGGGTGGCAAGCTTGGTAACTCTTCTGGAAACACGTCAACAAACTATCGTACTACTGGAAGGTTTTCTAATCGTTCTGCCTCGCCCTTTTTGTTTAACGCTAAGATTGCATATAACTTGCATCCCTTACTCATTCTCTTCTACAACTATAGGGAAGAAATGAACCTCAAGTACACTCCCTGTTTTCTTCCTACGGTCACTTTTCTCTGTCCCTCATCATCGGTGAAACTCAACCGTTTTGTCTTACAGTTGAGTATTGCATCATGCGATTCCAGCCAGTCCATACCAATCACGATGTCATACGATCCTAAGGTCATGACATATAGGTTGGAATTCATTACAAAATCTCCCAAGTTAATGTGACATTTCGTAACCCTTCCCCCAACCTTTTGTTTGGCACCTGAAGCCATTTCTACGTAACTAATCTCGTCCTGGTCGACTACCTTTACCTTAATTCTTTTCAGCGTTGGACTATAAATAAAGTTCTTTGTAGCACCTGGATCTATCAAAATACTAAATTTTTAGTTGGGGATTGTACCTAACGTATCGAGCACAGTGGACTGGTGCTCGGCCTGGCGTTTGTTCACCGCTACGTGAATCCTATGGGCCTTGCCCAAATCTCCAACCGTAGTCTGTCCTATTGATCTATCCACTCTTGCATTCTCAACCGGACAATCTCATTGGTAATGTGGCTTTACACATGTCCAACATCCATTCTTCGGTCCAGTACTCCTGGTCCTTGAAGTAGAAGTTGTTGGACTACCAGCCTGAGATCCTGGTTTGTTATGCTGAAAAGGCCTAAAATGTTGTTGCTACGGGCGATACTGCTACTGATGCGATGGCCCTTTGTAGTGAGTCCTCTGTTGAGGATTCAGTCGTTAAGATGTCGTGAACGCGGGTCCTCTAGATGTATCTCAATACCCAGATTTCTGTCTGGCTAGTGTCTGATGATGTTGTGCTCCAAATGTCATCTGTCAAGTCGATCTTGCATGAGTCCTGCCCTGACCGCCACTGGTAAACTCTTCCTTAGGTATGAGAGCCTTCTGGACTACATTGTGCAACATTTGTGGCATTAGGATCCTCACCTTCGCGCGAATGCTGAAGTTAAGGCCGAACACAAACTTGTTGACCTTTAGCTTCTCGGTGTTCATATGTGGAGAATACCTAAGCATCTCCATGAATCAGGCCTCATACTCGGGCATCGTACGACCACCCTGTCGTAAGGTGTTGAAATCATTGAGCTGGTGCTTAATGAATTCCTCTAAAAAATACCTCTCCCGGAACCGTTCCTCGAATAGTTCCCATGACACGTCTTAGACGACCATGTTCAGTTGAGGTAGGAGCGTCTTCCACCATAGAAGAGCACTCCCCTTCAATTGAAATATCACCATGCAGACCTTCATGTTAGAGGTATAATCACAAAGTGCAAAGCACATCGCCATGTTATCCAACCATGCCTTGGTGGCTGAGCCATCCGTAGCACCCATGAAATCAGGAAACTTAATCTTCTTGAGTTCTTCGTGAATGCTACCACTGCCATCTGGAGTGCGCTGTGAACCCTCATTGGGTACATGTGCGCTCACCTCATCTCTATCTAGTCGCTTAATCAAGGCCTCTGAAATCCTATGAAAGGATCTCATCAGACCAACCACATCCCCGACAACAATTTGCTCCTACCCAATGACTTGTTCTTCTCCTTGGGGGTTAGACCCCTCTAGCATGGATGCTACTGGAGGCATCGCACCTCCTCGGCTAGCACCACGTCATTTACCTCCACGACATCCTCTAACCATGATTACCTACATGGACAAATGTCAATTGCAGTTAGCGATAAGTTATTAATCAAGTGCTTAATACAGTGGAAGGCGTAATGATCCCAAGTTGCAGGGTTGAACCCACTCTGATACCATATGTAACGCCCCTCCATTACGACAAAGAATAGTGATGTACGATAGGTAAATATTTTTTTTTCTTCGCATTAGGAATTTAAATCATCACAACATAAATTAATAGCATTACAAATGACACATCATCGAAATCAATAATGACAAAAAGCCAACATATTAACATAAATAACAACAACACATGATCAACACATAAACATAAATAACGACGCGGTTCAACACATCACAATCCACTGAAGAAAATATAAATAATGATCATCCATGTCATTGACTATTACAATAACTACCCGCCCAACCTATCCTGCATGGTTAGGACCTCCACGACACATAAGCAACGCTGAAGCCCATGATTCATCTGATTAATTTTGACCACTTAAGGTCTCAGGGTTGGCAACTGTTCTGAGGAACAAGGAGGTATATAAGTCCCTTAATCAATCACAACTCATAACTCCAGACTATATTACCAGACATACATCAACATTATTCACGACGCAAGTAATCTAATTACTAAATTAATTATACACCGACATTATTTTAATGGCGCAAGAGAATCTAATTACTCAATCAATCATACAACAACATTATTTTAATGGTGCAAGATAATCAAATTACTCAATCAATCATACATCAATGCCCTTTTAATGGCGTGAGAGAATCTAATAACTCAATCAATCATACATCAACGCCCTTTTAATTGTGCAAGAGAATCCAATTACTCAATCAATCATAGATCAACATCATTTTAATGGCGCAAGAGAACCTAATTACTCAATCGATCATTCAGTCTGTGATAAGTGTAATTTGAGTAAAGGAATAATACCAGAGGATTAACAACAGTCACAAGAGTATAAGTACATTCTTAGTTAGAGATGAAGATCTATTTATAATCGTCATTAATACATGTCAAGTCAGGTTCCTTCCAGGTCAAGTGTCGGTATCAAGTGCTTCATCCAAATTTCAAGATAAGAAAAGTCAAATCATAACCAACACTAAGTAAATGTTTCAAGTTATTTACATATTTAATTAAAGGACTATAGGAAGGTCAACCATGGATAAGCAATATATAAAACTTCGTAGGTTACTTATATATTCACATATAAAGAACTAAAATCACTTCCTAACAATCAAATTGATAGTGAATCAACATGGTACATATCCCTATAGAAGATTTAAAAGATCAATCAATTACGCAATGCATAGAACTCATATGCCATCCACATATCCATTACAAAGGTAAGGATATCAATCATCAAGGACAATAAGGAAGGATAAGGTATTCATTGAGTTATTGTCACCAATTAATAAAGAAACAATATTGAATTTAACTAAGAGATTGGTATCTAATTATTCGAGGAAATTTATTTAACCTTAAATACTACCATTGATTTGGGTAATTTATTAGAGGAGTTTAAAACAAATTAATAATTTGAAATTATTAATTAATAACATATCTTAATTGAAGATATGTTATCTCACAGATTACATGAACCTTAATTTATGGAAGATACAGTTGTCAAATTTCAATTACTGGAGATACAATTTTCTTTTCCCTGGGTCGATCTAAATGATCCACGTAAAGAAAACTAATGATAGATTCGGTGGCCGCGCGAAATTCACAAGAACATAGGGATATTCTTCCTCTTAGGTCATAGTTCAATCATAACTTCATGATCCATTAACTTTGCTAAAGACCATCATTCATTTGATCAATCTTCGAGGAAAGGAATGGTTGACCATCATTTCGAAAAGGACGAGTACAAATTTTATAGATAAATCTTAAGTTAAGACATGGCCAATGAATGATAGTCATTCCTCTAATTGAGGCATGTAGGTATCAGTCTCAGAGTTATTGAGGTAAGAATAATGATTATCGATTTCTCCCTTTGATCCAAGCTAGGGAGTGTAGGTGAGGATCAACGAGCCATAATTGAATCTTGCTCCTATTGAAGCTAGATCTATTGTTTAAAATCATCTACCTAGTTTGCTGCATTTTAAACTTCAATTTCAGAAACTGATTTTTTTTTTCATGGTAAACAATGATATCAAATACTTACCATCAATGATTGGGTGTAACCCATCTATACAGTCCCGAAGTGCTACAAACGTTGGATTTTATTACAAGACAAAATACAACAACGAGGAAAACAAACATCAATTTCTATGCCTTTTAGTCATGACATTATGAGAAAAACAGAGGATAGTTTGATTGCATATTCACAAAAAAAGGGGAAAAAAAGAAGTGGTGGATAAATCTCACCAAAGCATTTTCACAGAAGAGAAAACAATGAACAATTTCTCTGTTGTTAATTGTAAGTCAGTACTCAATCCTATGAATATGTATATATACATAACGATTGCTTTTTTATTTTTATTTTTACCAAAACAAAAATTTAACCACAATATTAAGGTAATTCTAAATTTCACTTGCAACAACTATTACAAATTTTTATTTTTAAGATGACAAGTTTACATCAGTTTCGATCTAAGATAGCCATCACGAATTTAATCCAGAAAGTCAAGTGATTACACATCGAGAGTATTTTTTTTTTTTGGTGGGCTCTGATGTCAAGGAAGGTTGCTAATGGTATCAATCATCAGGTGAGAGTTTTAAGAAGCAGATCAGAGAAGTGGTCGAACAGTAACAAGCGTTTTGGATACAACATAGTGATGGAATCAATTAAAATCCTATGGTTTGTAAGGGAGAACAACGAAAACAAATTCCATGCATTCAATTAAAATTTAGATGATAACATTTTAAAAATTTCCTTCCATATCCCACAACGATCCATTGAACTTGCAAAACTTAACATCATAATTTAATACAACTTTGGGAAATAAAACTACATATATATGCAAACCAAACTATTACATTCCAACTCAAATAACAATTATCGTAACAACAGACGATGAAGTCGAAGTTGTTCCTCAATGATCGCGTTCCTTCTGGAGCTCCCACTTGCTAATCGTAGAGACTTCATCGGTACCTCCAAGACAATGCTAGGGGTACTCTTCTTCCCCCTTATCCCCCGGAGCCGCAAAGAGGCCATGCACACAAACCATAAATCCTCTAGCTCCCAGATTGCCTCGCAAGGTATAGCCACCACTCTCTCTTAAGTTGGTTATCCCAACTCTCACAAGTAAAACCAGTCAAAAAATATGGAGAATAACTTTACCCATAACCAGTGTGATCCCTTTCCCCTCTTTACCAATTGCTTTATAGGAATTTCCTTAATGACAACTCCCCACTTGCACAATTAATTCACTTTTTAATTTAGATAACTTACAACTATTTCACCCTTACACTTGTCAGCCTTTTGCCAAGTTGCACAAGAAATTCCAGATTATATTTTAATTAAAGTAAATTTCCCTCACCGATCCTAAAAGCGCTCCTTAAATCACTCTTATTTGTCTTTTTATTTCCCTTATTTCCAATTAATGACTGATGCCTTACTAAATCTGATTTGAGTTAAAATAGGAGTCTTCTTCTAGTTAGACTAGTGTTAACTAGAATTTGGATGCCTTTGTATGCGTACACATTCTTTCATCTATATTTCTTTCTCATTTTAGAAATCCCTTTTAATATTTTCTTGCACACATGTGCCTTATCAAATATTTAGATATATTTCACTCTTTTTCATTCATAACTTGATTTAGTTCATCCCCTTTTATTTAATTTATAATTTAGTTTTAGTCTTCTTACCCAAACTTAGACTTAGGCTTACATTTTGAATAGGCTTAGACTTTCATTTGAGGATATAAAATTAATAATTTCAATCCTTAACTAACTAATTAAATCCGACAATGTTTAAAGATTTTACAAGGTTTAATTATTCAGTCAAGGTTTTCTAGGCCACCTAGATTTATCGACTCAAGTGTTACTTATGCAACGTGCCCTTCAAGACACACTTCATGCTCCAAGGGTGCCACTCGCCTTTGACTGGTTTTGGTAGTTTTCGAACCCTTGGAGTCAACACTCCATTTGGGCGACCTTGTGAGAGACTAAGGGCTTCTAAGGAATAAGGACCCTACATTATTGCACGCCCCTTAGAAATATTTGTGAGCGATTGTCTCAATCTTTCCTCACGACATCGTGGACCTATCGAACTAGGTAATCATTAACCTACAATTCGAGCCACAACGAGAGTGCTAGTAGGCTGTGACAGGGACGCTGCCACTAGTCTCCCTCAATATCTAGTCTTGTGCATGGCCCCTTTACTCCTTATGTGAGTCAGATTAGTAAGCATTTGTCAACCTACATCCATCAACGAAACACTGTCAATGATCCATATACAAAATCATACTATAATTGATCATATGTCACATATGCATAAATGAAATACTCAAACCAATACAATCCACTCCCTGACTCAATCCAGAGTCCAAGGAGGTCCATTGATTCCCTTAGCATCCACAATATGTCAAGTGTCCTGCACACTCGGGGAAACTTATCAATAGCGACTGTCAATACACATATAACAAATAACATAAAATCACAATCCATCAACATCATCATAAGAATCCATAAGAGAAATAAATAACCATGTGCTATAAATGGATCACTTGCACGCATGTGTCCTCAAAGAATAAGTCAATAACATGTGCTCACAAGAGCAGAATGTTACATACACCCCTTCTTGTTTTAAACTTCATCTTGAAGTTTTACATTATATAAAATGCAGTAATAAAAGTAATTGACAAGATCTATATGTCTAATCTATCAAATAAGTAAGGAAACTGTTGATGCATATCATATGCGTCCTCCCAGGTAGTCGAGTGTGGACTATAATTGTGCTGTTAGACCTTGACCTGATCGACTATTCGACGTTGTAGCTGTCGAATGAGATGGACCAGAATGACGATTGGCTCTTCCTTGAGTGCACCCTCATCCGACACCTACAAAGAACTCATGTCAATCACATGTGTAGGATCACTAACATAAGGTCTCAAAACAGATACATGAAAACATTGTGCATATGCCTCAAAGAATCAGGCAAGTCTAGTCGATAGGCCACGAGTCCCTTCCTTTCCACAACTTTGAAAGGTCCCACAAACCTAGGAGAGAGTTTAGCACCCTTTCCAAACTTGATCAAACTCTTGTGCGGTTTCACCCGCAAGAAAACTCGGTCGCCAACTTCATAATTGTAGTCAACGCGATGCGAATCAGCATAACTCTTATGCCAATCTTGTGCCTCTTTAATCCTTTGTCTTATCGACTGCATTTGTTCTTCCATTTCCTGGATTGCTTCTGGTCTAACTAGGACCCTCTCCTCAAGTCTATCCCAGCTCAATGGCGTCCGACATGATCACCCGTAAAGAAATTCAAATGGTGCCATCTTGATGGTACTTTGATAGTTGTTGTTGTATGCAAACTCTACCAGTGGCAAAAACTCTTCCCAACTCCTCTTTTTGTCCATTACATACATACGCAACATATCTTCCAAAATTTGGTTCATTCTTTCTGTCCGCCCGTTGGTCTCAGGGTGATACGTTGTACTAAAGTTAAGTTGCATTCCCAAAGCCTCTTGGAAACTGGTCCAAAAATGTCCTGTAAACACCGATCCTCTATCAGATATGATCCTTTTTGGCATGCCATGCAATATCACAATATTGCTGACAAAAAATATAACTTTGTCTGGCACCATATACGTCGTATGCACATGATTAAAATTTTCACTCTTTGTCAGGGTGTCAACTACCACGAAAATCGAGTCGTTCCTCCTTGTCGTCATCGACAATCCAACAATAAATTCCATCAAAATGACCTCCCATTTCAGTTGCGTATTAGCGTGTGGCTGTAGTAATCTTGTCGGATGTCTATGCTCAACTTTCACTTGCTTCCATTCCAGACATCTTGCCACGTAACTAACTATGTCTGCCTTCATTCCCTTCCAGAAGAATAAAGGCTTAAGGTTTTCCCTCATCTTCATTACTCCCGGATGAGCCATGTATACTGCTCTATGAGCTTCTCTTAAGATCAAATTTATCAATTCGTCATTAGGCGGTATGTAAATCTTGTTATTATACCTCACTAGTCCATCATTGTCTAATGTATAACCTTCAAACTTTGGTACCATCATGGTGTCTTTCCTGATATTGTCCTGAACTTCTTTATTCCAGTCATCGTCGATTTGTATAGCTAGAATATTTTCTCAAAGATTCATTTGAAGATGTATCATCGAGAATATGCGTGGTCTCCGACTCAATGCATCTACTACTCTATTCACTGTACCTTTAATGTAAGAAATTTCGAAGTCGTATTCGCTAAGTAATTCCGACCAATGCCTTTGTTGTGTGTTCAAGTCACTCTATGTAAATATGTGTTGTAGTCCATAGTGATCTATCTTTAGATCGATTTTTCATCCAATCAGATAGTGTCTCAAAACCCTCAAGGCATACATAATGGCCAATGACTCCAAATATTGCATTCTGTAGTTCTCCTCATGCCTTTTTAATTTAATTGAGATGTAAGTGATCACTCGACCGTCTTGCATCAATACTCTGCCTAAATCCTCCTTGGATGCATCTGTACATACCAAGAAATCCCTGTCCATGTCAAGGACTTTTAGTATCGACGTTGTTGTCAACAACTCCTTGAGATTTTGAAATTCTTCCATGCATTTCTCACTCCATAAAAACTTCTTGTTTTTCTATTACAATTCCATGATCAGATTTGCTATCTTTGAAAAACCTTTGACGAACCGTCAGTAATATTCTGCTAAACCCATAAAGATGCATACTTCTTGTACATTTGTCGGTGTAGGACATTCCATGATAGCCTCTACCTTCATCGGATCCACAACGATACCTTCACTGGATATGACGTGCCCTAAGTAATGAATCTTCAATTGGTAAAGAGAGCATTTCGACAGTTTCTCATATAATTTTTTTTTCTTGTAAACAATGTAGTACTAAGCACAAATGTTCATCATGTTCTTTCATCGTCTGAGAATATATTAGTATGTCATCAATGAATACTTTAACAAACTTGTTCAAGTATTCACGGAATACCCCATTCATCAAACTCATGAATACCCTAGGGGCGTTTGTCAGTCCAATTGGTAAAACGATAAACTTGTAGTTCCCGAACCTTGTCTTGAATGCGGTCTTAGAACTATCTTCCTCTTTAATTCATAACTGGTAATATCCTGATCTAAAGTCGATCTTTGAAAACATTGTCGCCCCTTTCATTGATTAAACAAATCGTGTATTCTTGGTAATGAATACTGGTTCTTGATCGTCGCCTTGTTCAATTGATGGTAGTCAATACAAAGTCTCCACGACCCATCCTTCTTTATTAGGAAAATAACAGGTGCACCCTAAGGTGACACACTTGGACGTATAAGTCACAAGTCCAACAACTCCTTGAATTACATTTTCAACTCCTCTAACTCAGGCGTTGACATCTAATAAGGTGCTCTTCCTATCGATTTAGTTGCAAGTTTCAAGTCGATTGTGAACTCCAACTTTCTTTCAGGAGGAAAGCCTAGTAACTCTTTTGGAAACACGTCAACAAACTCTCGTACTACCAAAAGGTTTTATGATCATTCCACCTCACCCTTTTCGTTTAGCGCTAAGACGACATATAACTTGCATCCCTTGCGCATGATCTTCTGTAATTGTAGGGAAGAAATGAACCTCAAGGACACTCCCTGGTTTCTTCCTATGATCACTCTTCTCTATCCCTCATCATCGGTAAAATTCAATCGTTTTGTCTTACAATTGAGTATCGCATCATGCAATTCCAACCAGTCCATACCGATCACGATGTCATACGATCCTAAGATCATTACATATAGGTCGGACTTCGTTACAAAATTTCCCAAGTTTATGTGGCAAACCGTAACCCTTCCTCCAACCTTTTGTTTGGCATCTGAAACCATTTCTACGTACCTAAACTCATCCTACTCGACTGCCTTCACCTTAATTCTTTTCAGCATTGCACTAGAAATAAATATCTCTATAGCACCTGCATCCATCAAAATACAAAAAGTTTGGTCGGGGATTGTACGTGACATCTCGAGCACAGTGGAATGGTGATCGGACTAACAGTTATTCACCGCTGCGTGAATCCTGTGGTCCTTTCCCAAATCTCGAACCGTAGTGTGTCTTGCTAATCCGACTTCTCTAACCTTCTCAACCAGAAAATCTCGCTGGTAATGTGGCTCTCCACATGTCCAACATCCTGTCTTTGGTCGAGTACTCCTTGTCCTCGAAGTAGAAGTTGTTGGCCTACCAGCATGAGATCCTGGTTTGTTCTGTTGAACAGGCCTAAATTGTTGCTGATATGTGGTCCTTTGTAGGGAGTCCTTTGCTGCAGAGTCAGTCGTCGAGGTGTCGTGAATGCAGGTCCTCTAGACATATCTTGATACCCTAATGTATTTTTGGTTGGTGTTTGATGATGCTGCACTCTAGATGTCGTCTGTCCAATCGATCTTGCAGGAGTCATGCCCTATCCCTCGCTGGTCAGATCTTCCTCAGCTATGAGGGCCTTCTGGACTGCATCGTGCAATGTCTAAAGAATTAGGATCCTCACCTTCACATGAATTCTAAAGTTAAGGCCGAACACAAACTTGTTGACCTTTATTTTCTTGATGTTCAGATGTGGAGCATACCTAAGCAACTCCATGAATTGGGCTTCATACTCGGGCACTGTACGAGCACCCTGTCGTAAGGCATTGAACTCATTGAGCTAGCACTCAATGAATTCCTATCACAAATACATCTCCTAGAATTGTTCCTTGAACAATTCCCATGACACTTCTTTGATGACCATGTTCATTTGAGGTAGGAGCGTCTTCCACCATAGAAGAGCACTCCCCTTCAGCTGAAATACCGCCATGCAGGCCTTCATGTTGGAGGTATAATCACAAAGTTCAAAGCACATCTCCATTTTCTCCAACCATGCCTTGATGGATGAGTCGTCCGTTGCACCCATGAACTCTGGAAACATAACCTTCTCGAGTTCTCTGTGAATGCTACCATTTCTAGCTGGAGCACGCTGTGAACCCTCATTGGGTACATGTGCCCTGGCCTCATCTCCATCTAGTCGGTTAATCAAGGCCTCTGACATCCTCTGAAAGGATCTCATCCAACCAAACACATCCCCTACAACAATATGCTCCTGCCTAATGACTTTTTCTTCTCCTTGGGGGTTAGACCCCTTTGGTGTGGATGCTACTTGAGGCGTCACACCTCCTCCCCTAACACCACGCCATCTACCTCCACGTCACACTCTAACTATGATTACCTGCATACACAAATGTCAATTTTAGTTAGCGATAAGTTATTAATCAAGTGCTTAATATAGTGGAAGGCATAATGATCCCAAGTCACAAGGTTGAACCCACTCTGATACCATATGTAGCGTCCCCTCCATTTCAAAAACAAATAGGGATGTACGATAGGTAAATATGTTTTTTTTGTTTGTTTTCGCATTAGAAATTTAAATCGTCACAACATAAATTAATAGCATTACAAATGACACAACATCGAAATCAATAACGACACAAAGCCAACGCATTAACATAAATAATGATGACACATGATCAACACATAAACATAAATAGCGACGCGGTTCAACACATCACAATCAACTGAAGAAAATATAAATAATGATCATCCATGTCATTGACTATTAAAATAACTGCCCTCCCAACCTATCATGCATGGTTAGGACCTCCAAGAAACATAAGCAACGCTGAACCCCATGATTCATTTGATTGATTTTGACCACTTAAGGTCTCAGGGTTGGCGATTGTTCTAAGGAACAAGGAGGTATCTAAGTCCGTTAATCAATCACAACTCATAACTCCAAACTAGATTATCAGACATACATCAACATTATTCACGGTGCAAGTAATCTAATTACTAAATTAATCATACATCGACATTATTTTAATGGCGCAAGAGAATCTAATTACTCAATCAATCAT
Organism: Picea engelmannii; assembly: GCA_009831015.1. NCBI lineage: Eukaryota > Viridiplantae > Streptophyta > Pinopsida > Pinales > Pinaceae > Picea > Picea engelmannii. The sequence continues at coordinate 720,377 of ML785969.1, forward strand.
ACAACAACATTATTTTAATGGCACAAGAGAATCTAATAACCTAATCAATCATACATCAACGCCCTTTTAATGGCGCGAGAGAATCTAATTACTCGATCAATCATACATCAACACCCTTTTAATGGCGCAAGAGAATCCAATTACTTAATCAATCATAAATCAACATCATTTTAATGGCGCAAGAGAACCTAATTACTCAATCAATCATTCATGCAACGATAAGTGTAAGTTGAGTAAAAGAATAATCCCGAAGGATTAACAAAAGTCACAAGAGTATATGTACGTTCTTAGTCACAGATGGAGATATATTTATACTCGTCATTAATACATGTCAAGTGAGGTTCCTTCTAGGTTAAGTGTCGTTATCAAGTGCTTCATCCAAATTTCAAGATAAGAAAAGTCAAATCATAACCAACACTAAGTAAAGGTTTCAAGTTATTTACATGTTTAATTAAAGGACTATAGGAAGGTCAACCATGGATAAGTAGTATATAAAACTTCGTAGGTTACTTATATATTCACATATAAAGAACTAAAATCACTTCCTAACAAGCAGATTGATAGTGAATCAACATAGTATATATCCCTATAGAAGATTTAAAAGATCAATAAATTACGCAATATATAGAACTCATATGCCATCCACATATCCATTATAAAGGTAAGGATATCAATCATCAAGGACAATAAGGAAGGATAAGGTATTCATCGAGTTACTCTCACCAATTAGTAAAGAAACAATATTGAATTTAACTAAGAGATTGGTATCTAATTCGACGAAATTTATTTAACCTTAAATACTACCATTGATTTGGGTAATTTATTAGAGGAGTTTAAAACAAATTGATAATATGAAATTATTAATTAATAACATATCTTAATTGAAGATATTCTATCTCACAGATTACATGAACCTTAATTTATGGAAGATACAGTTGTGAAATTTCAATTACCAGAGATACAATTTTCTTTTATCTGGGTTGATCTAAATGATCCACATAAAGAAAGAAAACTAATCATAGGTTTGGTGGTCGCGCAAAATTCACAAGAATACAGGGATATTGTTCCTCTTAGGTCACAGTTCAATCGTAACTTCACGATCCACTAACTCTGCTAAAGACCGCCATTAATTTGATTAATCTTCGAGGAAATGAATGGTTGACCAACATTTCGAATAGGATGAGTACAAATTTTATAGATAAACCTTAAGTTAAGGTAGGGCGTATGAATGATGGTCGTTCCTCTAATTGATGCATGCATGCATCAGTCTCATAGTTATTGAGGTAAGAATAATGATTATCTGTTTCTCCCTTTGATCCAAGCTAGGGAGTGTAGGTGAGGATCAACGAGCCATAATTAAATATTTCTCCTATTGAAGCTAGATCTATTGTTTAAAATCATCTACCTAGTTTGCTACATTTTAAACTTCAATTTCAGAACCTCATTTTGTTTTTACGGTAAATAATGATATCGAATACTTACCATCAATGATTGGGTGTAATCCATCTATACAGTCTCAAAGTGCTGCAATCGTTGAATTTTCTTATAAGACAAAAGACAACAACAAGGAAAACAAAAAACAATTTCTATACCTTTTAGTCATGACATTATGAGAAAAACAAAGGACAGTTTGATTGCATATTCACAAAAAACAAAAAAATGTGGAGGATAAAGCTCACTAAAGCATTTTCACAGAAGAGAAAACAATGAACAATTTCTCTGTTGTTAATTGTAAGTCGGTACTCAATCCTATGAATATGTATATATACATAATGATTATTATTATTTTTTATTTTTACCAAAACAAAATTTTAACCTCAATATAAAGGTAATTCTAAATTTCAATTGCAACAAATGTTACAAATTTTTTATTTTAGGATGAAAAGTTTACATTAGTTTCGATCTAAGATAGCCATCATGAATTCAATCCATAAAATTCAAGTGATAACACATCGAGATTTTTTTTTTTTTGGAGGGCTCTCTTGTCATGGAAGTTTGCTAATGGTATCAATCATCAAGTGAGAGTTTTAAGAAGCAGATCAGAGCAATGGTCAGACAACAATGGGCGTTCTGGTTACAACATAGTGATGGAATCAATTAAAATCCCATGGTTTGTAAGGGAGAACAATGAAAAAAAATTCCATGCATTCAATTAAAATTTAGTTGATAACATTTTAAAAATTTCCTTCCATATCCCACAACCATCCATTGAACTCACAGAAATTAACATCATAATTTAATAAAAAATTGGGCAATAAAAATACATATATATGAAAACCAAACTATTACATTCAAACTCAGATAAGAAATATCGTAACAATAGACGATGAAGCGGAATATGTTCCTCAACGATCGCGTTCCTTCCGGCGCTGCCACTTGCTAATCGTAGAGACTTCATCGGTACCTCCCAGCCAACACTATGGGTACTCTTCTTCCCCGTTAGCCCCCCAAGACGCAAAGGGGCCACGCACACAAACCATAAATCCACTAGCTCCCAGCTTGCCTCACAAGGTAGAGCCACCACTCTCTCTCAAGCTGGGTATGCCAATTCTCACAAGTAAAACCAATCAAAAAATATGCAGCATAACTTTACCCATAATGAGTGTGAGCCCTTTACCCTCTTTACTAATTGCTTTATAGGAGTTTCCTTAATGAAAACTCCCCACTTGCACAATTAATTCACTTTTTAATTTAGATAAATTAGAATTATTTCCCCCTTACACTTGTCACCCTTTTCCCAAGTTGCACAATAAATTCCACATCATATTTTAATTAAAGTCAATTTCCCTCACACATCCTAAAAGAGCTCCTTAAATCACTCCTAGTTGTCTCTTTATTCCCCTTATTTCCAATTAATGACCAACACCTTACTAAATATGAGTTGAGTTAAAATATGAGTCTTCTTCTAGTTATACCAGTGTTAACGAGACTCTAGATGCCTTTCTATGCGTACACATTCTTTCATCTTTATTTCTTTCTCATTTTAGAACTCCCTTTTAATATTTTTTGCAAACATGTGCCTTATCAAATTTTTACATATATTTCACTCTTTTTCATTCATAACTTGATTTACTTCATCCCCTTTTATTTAATTTATAATTTAGTTTTAGTATTCTTACCCAAACTTAGACTTAGGCTTAAATTTTGAATAGGCTTGGACTTTCATTTGGGGATGCAAAATTAATAATTTCAATCCATAATTAATTAATTAAATCAGGCAATGTTTACATATTTTACAAGGTTTAATTATTCGCTCAAGGTTTTCTAGGCCACCTAGATTCATTGAATCAAGTGTTACTTCTATGACGTGCCCTTCAAGATGCACTCCGTGCTCCAAGGGTTCCACTCGCCTTTGACTGGTTTTGGTAGTTGTCCAACCCTTGGAGTCAACACTCCATTCGAGTGACCTTTTGAGAGACTAAGGGATTCTAAGGAATAAGGACCTTGCCTTTTTGTGCGCCCCTTAGAAATATTTGTGAACGTCTGTCTCAGTCTGCCCTCACGACATCGTGGACCTTTCAAACTAAGTAATCGTTAACCTACAATTCGAGCCACGACGAGAGTGCTAGTAGGCTGTGACAATGAAGTTGCCACACCTCTCCCTCAATATATGGTCTGTTTGGATGGCCCCTTTACTCCTTATGTGAGTCAGATTAGCAAGCATTCATCAGCCTGCATTCATCAACGAAACAATGTCAATGATCATTATACAAAATCATACTATAATTGATCATATGTCACATATGCATAAATGAAATACTCAAACTAATACAATCCACTCTCTGACTCAATTCAGAGTCCAAGAAGGTCCATTGATGCCCTCGGCATCCACAATTCATCAAGTGTCTTACACACTTAGGGAAACTCATCAATAGCATGTGTCAACACGCATATAACAAATAACATAAAATCATAATCCATCAACATCATCATAAGAATCTATAATTGAAAGAAATAACCATGTATTATAACCGGATCACTTGCACGCAAGTGTCCTCAAATAATAAGTCAATAACATGTGCTTGTAAGAGCAGAATGTTACATACACCCCCTCTTGTTTTAAACTTCGTCCCAAAGTTGTATAGTATATAAAATGTAGGAATAAAAATATCTAACAAGATCTATATGTCTAATCTATCAAATAAGTAAGGAAACTGCTGACGCATATCATATGCATCCTCCCAGGTAGCCGAGTGTGGACTATAATTGTCCCACTGGATGTTGACCTAATCGACTGTTTGATGTTGTAGTTGTCGAATGCAATGGTCCATAATGTGGATTGGCTCCGCCGTGAGTGCACCCTCATCCGACACCTGCAAAGAACTCATGTCAATCACATGTGTAGGATCACTAACATAATGTCTCAAAACAGATACATGAAAAACATCATGCAGACCCCTTTGAGAATCAGACAAGGCTAGTCGATAGACCACAGGTCCCTTCCTTTCCACAACTTCGAAAGTTCCCACAAACCTATGAGAGAGTTTATCACCCTTTCCAAACTTGATCAAACTCTTGTGCGATTTCACCCGCAAGAAAACTCGGACGCCAACTTCATAATTGCGATCAACGCGATGTGCATTAGCATAACTCTTATACCGATCTTTCACCTCTTTAATCCTTTGTATTATCGATTGCATTTGTTATTCCATTTCTTGGATCACTTCTGGTCCGAACAAGACCCTATCCTCAAGTCGATCCCATATCAATGGTGTCCAACACAGTCTCCTGGAAAGAAACTCAAATGGTGCCATCTTCATGGTACTTTGATAGTTGTTGTTGTATGTAAACTCTACTAGTGGAAATAACTCTTCCGAATGCCTTTGTTGGTCCATTACACACATACGCAACATATCTTCCAAAATTTGGTTCGTTCTTTCTGTCTATTCGTCAGTCTCAGGGTGATAGGTTGTACTAATGTTAAGTTGTGTTCCCAAGGCCTCTTGGAAACTCATTCAAAAATGTCCTGTAAACACCGATCCTCTATCAGATATGATCCTTTTTGGAATTCCATGCAATCTCACAATCTCACTGACAAAAACTCTCGATATATCTGGCGCATGATACGTCATATGCACAGGAATCAAATGTGCACTCTTCTTCAGGGTGTCAACTACCACGAAAATCGAGTCGTGCCTCCTTGTCGTCTGCAACAATCCAACAATAAAGTCCATCAAAATGACCTCCCATTTCGATTTCGGAATAGCGTGTGGCTGTAGTAATCCTGCTAGATGTCTATGCTCAGCTTTCACTTGCTGACATTCCAGACATCTCACCACGTAGATAACTATGTCTTCTTTCATTCCCTTCCAGAAGAATAAAGGCTTAAGATATTCCCTCATCTTCATGATTCCCTGATGAGCCATGTATACTGCTCTATGAGCTTCGCTTAAGACCAAATTTCTCAATTCATCGTTAGGCGGTATGTAAATCCTGTTATTATACCTCACCAATCTGTTTTTTTCCAATGTATAACCTTCAAAATTTGGTACCATCATGGTGTCTTGCCCAATATTGTCCTTAACTTCTTTGTACTAGTCATCATCGATCTATATAGCTAAAATATTTTCTCAAATTTTCGTCTGAAGAGGTATCACTGAGAATATGCGTGGTCTCCGACTCAATGCATCTACCACTCTTTTCAATATACCTTTAATGTAAGAAATCTCGAAGTCCTATTCGCTAAGAGATTTCGACCAACGCCTCTGTTGTGCATTCAAGTCACTCTTTAGTTTGAATTTTTGTCCAATCAGATAATGTCTCCAAACCCTCAAGGCATACACAATGGCCAATAACTCCAAGTCATGCATTGCGTAGTTCTACTCATGCCTTCTTAATTTCCTTGAGATGTCAGCGATCACTCGACCGTCTTGCATCAATACTCTGCCTAAACCCTCCTTGGATGTGTCTATGAATACCGAGAACTCCTTGTCCATGTTGGGGAATTTTAGTATCGATGTTGTTGTCAACAAATCCTTGAGCCTTTGAAATGATTCTGTGCATTTCTCGCTCCATAAAAACTTCTTGTTTTTCTTCTGCAATTCCGTGATTGGATTTTCTATCTTTGGAAAACCTTCGACGAACCATTGGTAGTATCCTGCTAAACCCATAAAGATGTGTACTTCTTGTACTTTCTTCAGGACATGCCATTCCATGATAGCCTCTACCTTCGTCAGATCCATAACGATACCTTCACCGGATATAATGTGTCCTAAGTAATGAATCTTCGATTGGTAAAAAGAGCATTTCGACAATTTCTCGTATAATTTGTTTTCTCGTTAACACTGTAGTACTAAGCGCAAATTTTCGTCATGTTCTTCTGTCGTCCGAGAATATATCAATATGTCATCAATGAATACTTGAACAAACTTGTCCAAGTATTCATGGAACACCCCATTCATCAAACTCATGAATACCTCGGGGTCGTTTTTCAGTCCAAATGGTAAAATGGTAAACTGATAGTGCCCAAACCTTGTCTTGAATGCGGTCTTAGGAATATCTTCCTCTTTAATTCATAACTGGTTATATCCTGATCTCAAGTCAATCTTTGAAAACATTGTCGCCCCTTTCATTTGATCAAACAAATCGTCTATTATTGGCAACATATACTGGTTCTTGATCGTTGCCTTGTTTAATTGACAATAGTCAATACAAAGTTTCCACAACCCATCCTTCTTTATTATGAAAATAACAGGCGCACCCCAAGGTGACACACTTGGACGTATAAATACCAAGACCAACAACTCCTTCAATTACATTTTAAACTCCTGTAACTTAGGCATTGACATCCGATAAGGCGCTCTTACTATCGGTTCAGTTCCAATTTTCAAGTCGATTTTAAACTCCAACTCTCTTTCGGGTGGCAAGCCTGGTAACTCTTCTGGAAACATGTAAAAAAACTCTCATACTACAGGAAGGTTTTCTAATCATTCCGCTTCACCCTTTTCATTTAGTGCTAAGACTGCATATAACTTGCATCCCTTGTGCATGCTCTTCTACAAATGTAGGGAAGAAATGAACCTTAAGGACACTCCCTGTTTTCTTCCTATAATTACTCTTCTCTGTCCCTCATCATCGGTCAAACTCAACCATTTTGTCTTACAGTTGAGTATCGCATCACGCGATTCCAACCAATCCATACCGATCATGATGTCATACGATCCTAAGATCGTGACATATAGGTCAGACTTTGTTACAAAATCTCCTAATTTAATGCGATAACCTGTAACCCTTCCTCCAACCTTCTATTTGGCACCCGAATCCATTTCTACGTAAATAACCTCGTCTTGCTCGACTGCCTTTACCTTAATTATTTTTAGTGCCACACTAGAAATAGAGCTCTTTGTAGCACCTGGATCTATCAAAATACTAAAAGTTTGGTCGAGGATTGTACCTGATGTCTCAAGCACAGTGGACTGGTGCTCATCTTGGCAGTTATTCATTGCTATGTGAATCCTGTGGGCCTTGCCCAAATATCCAACCATAGTGTGTCCTGTTGATTCGACCGCTCTGGCCTTCTCAACTGGACACTCTCACTAGTAATGTGGCTCTCCACATGTCCAACATCCAGTCTTCGGTCCAGTACTCCTGGTCCCCGAAGTAGAAGTTGTTGGCCTACCAACATGATATCATGATCTGTTGTCCTGAATAGACCTAAAATGCTATTGTTGATGCGGTGGTCCTTTGTAGGGAGTCCTCTGCTGAGGAGTTAGTCGTCGAGGTGTCATGAACGTGGGTCCTCTAGATGTATATCGATAACCTGATGTCTTTTTGGCTGGTGTTTGATGACGTTGTGCTCCATATGTCGTCTATTTAGTCGATCTTGCAGGAGTCTTGCCCTGACCCCCACTAGTCAGCTCTTCCTCAGCTATGAGGGCCTTCTGGACTGCATCGTGCAACATATGAGGCATTAGGATCCTCGCCTTCACGCGAATGCTGAAGTTAAGGCCAAACACAAAATTTTTGACCTTTAGCTTCTCGGTGTTAATATGTGGAGCATACCTAAGCAACTCCATGAATTGGGCCTCATACTCAGGCATCGTACGACCACCCTGTCATAAGGCAATGAACTCATGGAGATGACGCTCAAGGAATTCCTTTGATAAATACCTCTCCCAGAACCGTTCCTCAAATGGTTCCCGTGACACATCTTAGACGACCATGTTCAGTTGAGGTAGGAGCGTCTTCCACCATAGAAGAGCGCTCCCCTTCAGCTGAAATACCTCCATGCAGACCTTCATGTGGATGCTACTGGAGGCTTCACACCTCCTCCCCTAGCACCACGTCGTCTACCTCCACAACATCCTATAACCATGATTACCTACATGGAAAAATGTCAATTTCAATTAGGGATAGGTTATTAATCAAGTGATTAATACAATGGAAGGTGTAATGATCCCAAATCGCAGGGTTGAACCCGCTCTGATACCATATGTAACGTCCCCTCCATTACGAAAATGACTAGCGATATGCGATAGGCAAATATTTGTTTTTTATTCGCATTAGGAATTTAAATCGTCACAACATAAATTAATAGCATTTCAAAAGACACATCTTCGAAATCAATAACGACACAAAGCCAATGCATTGACATAAATAACAATGACACATGATCAACACATAAACATAAATAGAGACGTAGTTCAAGACATCACAATCAACTGAAGAAAATATAAATAATGATCATCCATGCCATTGAATATTAAAATAACTACCCACCCAACCTATCTTGCATGGTTAGTACCTCCATGACACATAAGCAACGCGCAAGCCCATGATTCATCTGATTGATTTTGACCACTTAAGTGTAAGTTGAGTAAAAGAATAATATCATAGGATTGACAACAATCACAAGAGTATAGGTATGTTCTTAGTCACAGATGAAGATCTATTTATATCCGTCATTAGTACATGTCAAGTAAGGTTCCTTCTAGGTCAAGTGTCGTTATCAAGTGCTTCATCCAAATTTCAAGATAAGAAAAGTTAAATCATAACCAACACTAAGTAAAGGTTTCAAGTTACTTACATATTTAATTAAAGGACTATAGGAAGGTCAACCATGGATAAGCACTATATAAAACTTTGTAGGTTACTTATATATTCACATATAAAGAACTAAAATCACTTCCTAACAAGCATATTGATAATGAATCAACATGGTACATATCCTTATAGAAGATTTAAAATATCAATCAATTACGTAGTGTATAGAACTCATATGCCATCCACATATCCATTATAAAGGTAAGGATATCGATCATCAAGGACAATAAGGAAGGATAAGGTATTCATTGAGTTATTGTCATCAATTAATAAAGAAACAATATTGAATTTAACTAAGAGATTTGTATCTAATTATTAGAGGAAATTTATTTAACCTTAAATACTACCATTGATTTGGGTAATTTATTAGAGGAGTTTAAAACAAATTAATAATGTGAAATTATTA
>ML785969.1:745996-763011 GCA_009831015.1 Picea engelmannii
TCTGCATATAAGAACCATTTAGGGAGGTAATCTAGTAAAGACTGATGAATTAAAGTTGATCGATAGTCACAATTATTCCATCATGAGGGAAAGATATCACACGAATAAGAGTGGACACAATAAATTTCATCGCATAGACATAATCCCGCCCAAGGAGTAAAGCGAAATCCAAGGGGTCTTGGACTACCATGACATCAATAAAGACAATTTTCCCTCCCAAAGTTATAGGAAACTGAGGAAGGGTCCCTAAAGGTTGACTAGTTCTTCTGTTGAAAGCTAACAGATTCTGCATAACTGGCGCAAGGTGAGGAAAACCCAAAGCTTGCCAAGCAAGAGAGGACAAAATACTAATAAACGCACCTTCATATATAAATGTTTGAGGAATGTCCCCACCACAAACTTGTACTATAATCTGGAAAGGAATGTGAGAGGGAAGATGAGGTCCAATTAGCACACTCCAATCAAAACGAATGGTCTCATTACTTGGAGGGGGTCCTACGAGAGAAGGAGGAATACCCCCCGGCATGGTAGAGTCTGTATCAACGAGAAAAACATGGGCACTATCGGGTTTACTCTTGAGCGGGAGAGTAGGATTGAATGATGATGAGATCAGATCAACCACTTGGGCTTCGTTCTCCAAGGGGAGAATGGGGTCAACAGACAGAAACAGATCGACCACTTAGGTTTCACTCTCTGGCAGGAGAGTGGGATTGACTGAGGAAGGGATCGGATCAATCACTTTGGTTTCACTCTCTAATGGAAGAGCAGGATCGACCAAGGATGGGATCAGATCGATCACTTCGTCAACTGGTGCAACTAAGGATGCGACCAAATTGACTCCCTGATCAACCAGGCTGACCGACGGGGGAATCAGATTGATCATCCTATCAACTATAGGTGGGTTGAAAGAAAGCTTGCGATAAGAAGCTAGAAGTTGAGGTGGTGAAACAATCATGTTCTCCAGTAATTTCAAGGCTTTGTCCATAGAAGGGAAAAGGTGAGTTTTATGACTCCCTCCGGATAACCTACAAGGAAACTTGACTCTACTTTTCTTCTTCCCAAGGGTATTTTGACTAGTTGACGGGAGGTCATCAACATGTTGTTCAGAGGCTAACAACAAGGTTTAGCGAGGATGTGTAGACCGTGCTTCTATAACCTTGGATAGACCAGGGCAATTCTTAAGAAGATGGTTACCCTTGTAAATCCTGCAAGGGTACTTGAGCTTACGGGTTGTTTGGGTGTTCTTGGTATCATCAACACTCCCATCACGATCAACAGTAACTAGTTTCTTTCCAACACGTCCGACAGTGGTTGGAAGTGTGGATCCTTGCTTATTTTTCTTCTTCTTCTTCTTCCTTTTCTTCTTCTTCTTATTCATTGGGTTACTAGCTTTAGAGCTTTCACTCGGCGAAGAAGATGAAACGGAAGGAGACCTTACAGGTGAAGAAAGTGAAGAAGATCTTACTAGCGAAGAAGGCGAAGGATCAAAATGAGGTTGATGTTCTTGTGGGGAAGTGCTTACAAATGAAGCATTAACTGCATTCGTGACTACCTGAGTGGAAAACAACCATACCGGTAGTCCAATTATGAGATCTGGAAGGCTCAAATTAGCGATGTGAGGAGGACCAATGTTTCTATAAGAAGGAAAAACAAAAGGTTCCCCTGGAGAAGGGGTTCCTTCATTGGTAATTTCAAGAACTGATGCCATTAAATAAAAATCCAATCTAGAGTCCACTAGGGAAAACAAACAACACACGCTAAAAATCTAGTAAGCAAGCAAGCAAGCAAATAAAACCTTCTCACAATGAACACACTAGTTGGTGATGAAATCCAACGTCATGGGAACAATGTAAGAAATGGATGAGATAGAGCAGGTGGAAAAGTTACGTTGACGACCTACTTAATGGACTTACACCCTGGTGCAAGCTCCCACACATAATCGTGGGTATACCCTCCAAGGAGCCCGAGTGAATTTGGTCAATGTCGATCCAGGTACCGTGAAGACTTGCCCCTCCATAGTCACCTTGTGTAAAGACCCTAAAGAGATAGGCCACTAAGGTTACCAATTACTACAGTGATGCCTGGGGAAATAGTTGATAGTCCGATCTACGCACAAAGGCAGGGTATCTAGCCCAAAATCAACTCAAAAGGCTTCCATGAACTAATCTCCCTAGATCCACCTAGATCTAGAACAAAACAAGATAGGACATGACTCTTTCCCTAAGTTACAATCATTGAATTTACTACCAAAGAAGGAATCACTGACATACCAATGACACAAACCAACCGAAGTGAAAGCAACAATAGTAGATTCAATGAAAACCTAAACATATGATCAAGGAGTCATGTAATAAAATGCTAATGATTTTATGGGAAAGAAACATGCCATTGTATTATATAATGTGGAAGAAATATATAAATAGATTCCTTCATGTCGTCAGGTTCCTTCCAACAGTTTCTTGCTTCCCACACACTTCTTTCTCCAATGGATTTTGAGACTGTGTATTTGATAGATACTCACAATCTATCTTGACAAAGAAAAGCTCAAAGCCAACTCAAACTCAAGATAAATTTCCCAAGCTCAATCGAACTAACTTTCTCCATGAGAGCTCCTCTCCTTTTATAAGCTGAAGAGGATAAGGTGGGGAGGTTAGGATGATCCCACTAAATCATGAAAGTGAGTAATATCCAAACCATTTGGAGGCCACCTCACCATAGAAGTTTATCCTTCTAGAAGCATTGAGAAGACGCCTATTTTTCCCACGTACAAAGGCTGCTGCACCCTAGCTAGAGTGCAATCGACTCTTTAAAAGACACAGATAGCAACTCTTCTTGTGAATATAAGGTTAATGAATTTGTGCTTATGGACAAAGAGGATTATGATAATGAAAACACATGAAGTGATGTTAATAATGAAGAAGTTGTGTTTGACTTGGAAGGAGAGATGATCAGTGCTTTAGAAGAGATTGACAGACTCAGACTTAAGAAGAGAAAACAAAAATAGTTGTTGATGCAGTTTGAAAAGAATGGTAAAGAACCAAGTGAAGACTTTGTTTTACTAAAAGTGGAATTAGTAGAGGCAAATAAAATCAAAGACATTCTGAAACAACAGTTATCAGAAAAGAAAGCAAGATGTGAAGCTCTGGAAGAAGAAGTAGTGAAAACTAGGAAAGAGTTGGAGAAGTTTCAAGCCTTGTATCACCAGAATCTGTCAAGCATCAAAGCCTTAGAAGGATTAACCACCATTTTGAATCAACAAAGGAATTCAAAGTTGAAAATTGGTTTGGGTTATTAAGAGGGATCAAGTAGTGGTCAACCAAGCAACAAAGCATCCATCAAGTTTGTCAAATATGCAACCAATGACAACAACAAACCTGCAGAAACAAAGGAAGATAATCAACCGCAAAGGAGGAGTAAAGGAAAATGTGCTAGAAATGAATCTGTAGATCAAAGAAATAATACACCCTCTGCTCCAGAAAATCATCAACATGGAATAAATTGACCTGCTCAAAGAAGACAACCATTTTCCAGGTACAAAGATTTTTTCTATGGATATTGTTTATACTGTTCTAACTTTGGCCACAAAGCTGTAAATTGTCCCTTAAGATTTAGAAATGAGCAATCAAGACACCCAAGGAATAAATATCTACCACAACAAAGAATGAGACAACCAAGTAACAAACAACCATAGATTGCAAATTGTCAAATTAAGTTTAGAGACATGCAACTGAGGAGGTCAAGAAATAATAAATAGTCAATGAATAGACAATGTTGCAACAATCACTTTGACCTATTGAACAATGAGCTTAAATTCTATAACTGTCATAACTTTGGCCACAAAGCTGCAAACTGCCATCTGAAGAATTACAAAGAAGATCCAAGGATAAAGCTTTTTGCTAGAAATGCCAGCACATGGAAAAAGAAAGATAGTGAAAAATGTGGTCTAGTACTTTCAACTAAAAAATAAAAGGACTTCTAGAATATAGACAGTGGATGTTCCAAGCACATGAATGGAGACAAGGATAAGCTTTTGTCTATGAGTAAAATCAAAACAGGAAATGTGACCTTTGAAGAAGATTGTAAGGTAAAAAATGTAAACTCAGGACAAGTGGTGGCTAAAGGCATAATGACAGATAATGATGTTGATATTGAGTCCTCCCATGCAAGAAAAGAAGAAGTAGAAGAAGAATCATGTCATAAGCTGGAAGCAGAAGTTGTGAATCTTAGAAAGAAGGTTGAGAATTCAAACACCCAAATCAAGTTCTTGAACGGTTCCATGATCTTGGATGAGATCTTGGATAGTCAGAGATCACCAAATGACAAATTTGGTCTTGGATACAACAAGGAAGAAATCAATACTCCTAAGAAACTTGATGCATGTCCTTCATTTGTGAAAAGGGAAAGCAAGTATGAATCATGTTCTTCATGTTCAAAGAATAAAAGAAATACTACAATATTTAGAAGATCAGGTCAAGAAGGACACCCAAAAGCTACTCAAACACCTCAAAGTAAGTTTAGAAGAGAGACACCTTCATGGATGAAACAAAGGAGGTATGAGAGTGTTTTTAATGGTTATTATTTTTCCTTGTGATGAATATGGTCATAAAATCCTTGGATTGTAGGCATCATAGAATTAAAAATGAAGCTGCTGTAATAAAATATCAGAGAACAAAGTTCAAGAAACCAGGACACTCACAGATGTGGATAGAAAAGATTGAACAAGTGAACATGAATGAAGTTAATTGTTGCAAAAAAAATTGCATTCATGTGACAAGCATAGTATAAAATTTCTCAAACGACTTTAGAGAAATGTACAGTAAAGAAGAATCTTGGATAAAGATGGATACATATGGTTAGAGATAGATGAAGATCAATGGGCAAATCCAAGGGTTGTTTGAAAAATATGAGCTACAATTGCACAGGGTTCTAGTATGATAACGACACCTGCAGCAACAACATTCCGATGTACAAAAAATGATATACATTACATCCTGTAGAGACAACAAGAGGAAAGAACTTGTCAGAAAGAGTCAACCTTTTACCAAAGGGGGAGAGCAATCAGAAGTAGAGAGAGAAGAGTGACAGGGGGAGTCATTCAATAATGACAAGAAAAGGTTGATGAAGGAGTCCCAGTAAGAGAGGTGAGCAATATTGAGTATACTACAGAGGACACAACTAAAGATGAAGATGATCAGGTCCAAGAATCAGAAGAAGAAGACTCTATTTTAGATACAAATACTCTGTAGGACTCAAATAAGAGAGTCCATATTGTCAGGGGGAGCATGTATTGGTTGAATATCTGATACCTCTGAAAAGTACTACAATAGCTCAGGGGGAGCATGTTTTCTTTGACATTGATGTCAAAGGGGGAGAAAAGGAGTGGTCCAGATGCTACAGTTGGAGGTCCAAACAGACTAGCGCAACCTTTGAGGGTTGCCATCAATGCCAAAGGGGGAGATTGTTGGAATGTTTATAGGTAGAGTGTGCTTGTCATTGATGGAAAGGACAACAATGCTGATGGTATGTTTATAGGCAAGAAAAGAAACAATGAGGAAAGCAACAATGATGACAAACAAGGAAATCATAAGTTCAGGAGAAGAAGCGAACAATATGCATTCAAAGCTCAGGAGGAATAACGTAGAGTTTCATGCAGAGTGCAAGTGTGCACCATGGCTGAGGTTAATTCCATTACCAAATCTTAGGAGAGATAACATTCTCAGAAACGTAGACGAGACCCTAAGTCATCAAGACTCACAGAACCTTTGACACTTAGAAATTCTTCCAAGTCGGGAGGATGCGCAAGCTTAGGAGGAGGAGTGACAATGGCCATTGGATCACCAATCCCGAATACCAGATGCCCATTAGATCAGAGTCCAGTGACCAGAGGAAGCGCAGAGGAGAAGTACAGATCTGATCCATTGGATCTGAGCGCCGAGGACTAACATTCGTCGGATCCAGTATAACTGTGAAGAGGATAATGATAGAGAGCCATCCTCCAACTCCACGAAATGCGAAGTCACAATGAGATATGAGCTATTGGATCCAGAGGACACGTGGCAATAGATCATCATTTCACTGACTAAAAATTCAAAGGTAAGAGTTGTAGGAACTCGCGATGTACTAATTCATGAGTTGATATAGACCATTAGATCATGGGGAGTTGTGAGCCATTGATATAGAGCAGGTTTCGAAAAATCAGAAGTTGAAGAAGGGAGGTGAGTAGTCCTCCAACTTTGTGAAACATGAAGTCCCAATAAGATCTGGACCATTAGATCACCAAGGATCGCGGGCCATTGATCTAGAGTATTTTGGATATCATAAGTTGGAAGAGTCAGGGTTGGGTCACGTTCAAACACCTGACACATGAGGACATGATTTGATCACAATCGTCGATTAAAGGGAGAGCGTGGACTGTTGATTTGGCACGACGAAGAACGAAGTCTGAGTTCTTGAAGAAGAGATCTCGACCGTTGGATCGAGGCCTAATATGAGCCGTCAGATTAGTTTGAGTGGAAGGACAGGATAAGCAAGGAAAATGTTTGAGAATTCAATTATGCGAATTCCTGTCAGCCGTCAGATCACTTTCAAGTGGAAGGACAAGATAAGATAGCAGAGCTGCAACGCTGACAGATCAAGCCTGTAAATCCGAAATGAATCAGGACCATCGAATTTGGAGGACATACGAGGATCGTTGGATCAGTGTTGTTGGTCAACAAGCCACGTCAGAATACCACATCGACAGATCATGTCAGTAGTCTACGTCAACAAGGACACATGGCATAGTCAGAGAACAAAAAGTGTCAAGTTGAAATCAACATTTCAGGTACGTGCAAATCACGAATCTGAGTGACATGTGGAAACTGCTCAGCTCGTGACACATCATCGAGTGACACAAGAGTTACGTCACTCCAGGAGTTTTACTTTGGGAGATTTACCACTAGAAAATGACAAAATCTCTGAAGTCTCGAAGTGGACACAAGACATCCAATCTGAAAGATCACTTCAAGAGAATTCTCATCCGTCGATCTACTCTAGTGTAAGGATAACGTAAGTTGAAATACACGAAGTCTGGAGACATGAAAGGATCATGATCATTGATCCAAAAGGGACATGCGTCGTTGGATCCTGGACTCCGGGTGAAATTCTCTAGGAGCAAGCAGATTTTGAGAATCGAAACTCTCAAAGCCCGAAAGGTGAAATCGATCTCGTCCATTGGTTTGGAGGGCCACATGTCACCTGATCATTGAGACTAAGGATCGTGTGTGGACAAAGGAAAGAAGGAAGAGCTATCAATTAAAGAGGACAAATGCCAGTAGATCTTCCATTCTGGAAGATATCCAGTCAGAAGCAACAGGGTTTGAGATCTGAAACTCCCAGAGCCCATATCACAAAGTAAATATCAGCCATTGATGTAGGAAAGTGATATCTGGTCTACAGACTTGAGAGGACATATATGAATCATCCATTCATGAGCACCGTTAAGATCGTGAGATCGACGGTCATGCTCCTTTGCGTGGCCAGAACATGCTCGGATCTTAATTTTTCGTGAGCGGGCCACAATTGAAACCACAGTTTAGGAGAAAGGATGCATGGAGGCTCGTAGTGAATTGTGGGGCGAAAGTTGGGTTGCCCTCAAACCACCTCTGGACGCGCCCACAATCGCGTTCTCACATGAAGCTCATATCCCAAGGTCATATCGTGAAACGAAGTCAACACTCACTAGACAAAAATCGGGAAGCACCTTTTGAATAGGTGTTTGGTCACCGCCGATGGTCACGTGAAAGGAAGGGGCTTAGCAAGAAAAGATAGTGCCTACTGTAAAGTTTTTTCTCAGGAAGGGAAAAGGCGCCAAAGGAATGAGCGCACAAAATTTCTCTCTATAACTGCCAGAAAGGACTGATTGTAACTGCCAGAAACAGAGTGATTGTATCTGCTAGAGAATTCAACGAGCTTGAGTGTGATTTATAGAGGAGATGAAGAGTCTCGAGGTAATTGCCAGTGAAGTGAAGATTCATCATTTAGACAATTGACATATGGAAATGCGTCGAAGACTGTAACTGCCAAAGAAGCTAAAGAATCTCAAGATAATGACCACTGATGAAGAACAAATTCAGGATGATCGCCAGAGAGGACGAAGAGTTGAGTGTATGCCCTGGCATGATAAATATGTGCAGAACAAAGAAGAGAGGGTTGCTACTATTGAGTGTGATTCATGCGAGTAGAAGCAGGATGTGTGCAACAACTGAAATGCACAAAAGAGGCATAACACATAGAATGGACATGGCACAGATAGCATAAAAGGCAGAAGAACAAAAAGCGCAAGAGATGCGTGCAGGAAGACACTGATGGAGACAAAGAAGAGCAGTGTAGAAAAACAATAATGAGACTGGTAAGCCATTGATAAATACTGTATCACTATGATAAATTTATGAAAAGAAAAGATTTATATTTCAGGGTGGTAGGGAGGTGCTAGGGAGGAATATTTTCCTCGGAGTTTCAAGTGGGTGCTTGAACAAAGGGAGTTGTAGCTTCCATCTAGTTGCAGCCAGAAAAACTAGGGTGGCAGGGCGGTGCAAGGGAGAACTATTGTTCTTTGTTATACAGGTTGGTTCCTGTGTAACTGGAAGTTGGTGTTGGAACACTCAGGGAGTTGGTGCTTCCTTCTAGTGGGTGCTAGAGAAACCGGGGAGTTGGTGCTTCTTTCTAGTGGGTGCTAGAGAAACCAGAGAGTTGGTGCTCTCAACAAGTTGCAGCTTGTAAAACATATGTTGTAGCCTCAAGAGGAGTTGGAGCTCCCAAGAATGATGATGTACAGAAAATAAAGATTACTTATAATATCAAGAAGAAGAGGTTTTTCCCTTTATGGGTTTCCTTAGGAAATATCAATCTCAGTATATTTCATGTGTGTGATTGATGTTGAATATTCTATTACTTACCTCCTTGCATTATTGTGATCATCATTGAGTGTTATATAAAGAGTTTAAAATGGGTATAATTGTTTAATCACAGTAACAACTGATTCACCCCCCCCCCTCAATTGTCCAAAAATAAGTATATACCTACACACCAATTTAGGAAATAATGGATAAACTTTTAGTGATAAGAACTAAATTCCATTTGTTCTCCTTTACTCATATCTCAAGAGAGCAAAAGAACAACCATATTCACTCTTTAAATAAGGGTGACATTGGAGATATAAACACAGAGGAGGAAAATGTTAGAGATACTATTTATCTTAGTTTATTATTTAGGAGATTGTTAATTAGTTGGATTTGCAAATATTGCTTCAACTAAGTTTGCTCCTATTTTGGTGTGTGGTTGAGATATTGTCTCAAATGGTTGATTGTGTGATATCTATCTTGAGATAAGCTTGTTGTATTTACATGTATTCATTATATTAATTCAATATAGTGATTGACTATATTATTTGTGTGTAATACTCTACTCTCCCATTTTAATATGGTGTCAAAGAAGGACTGGGCATAACTCCCTCAGGGGAGTGCCCAGGAACACCAGGAGAGTAGAGTAGATTGTTTGAGTGTTTTGTTTTTCCATCCAGTTTTGTTTTTTTTGTTGACAGATCTGTGGAAAAAGAAGATATGTTGCACAACATGCAGATAGAGTACACAGAGATCCTATTGAGAACTGTTTCATAGGATGTCCATTTCCTGGAATTGAGCAAGGATCACCCCGACACCGACTTGAACATAATCTGCCCCTCCTCGAACTATCAAGGGGCAAGATAATAGACAACCTATGTGTTCAAAATCATGATAGATTCATGACGCACAGACTATTGTGGTGGTGTGTGGAGGATTGGGTGGCCTGTGGATTTGATCTAGTATTCATCCACTTACAAGTAAATGCAGGCTGAGGATTTAGCCGTCTCTCTATGTGGCAATGGGGAGGAGAAGAGTGTAGAGTTATCAGTACTTTTGTGACTCGATCTGATCTGAAAGGTGTTGAAGACAGATCAAGAAATATGTGTTTTATTCCTGTCATTTGCGTTAGATAGAGAGGGTGCATTTAGGCCTCAATAGGTTGAGGAAGTGCGTTATTGTTGCAGATCAACAATAGACATATAGAATAGTGAAAAGTGAGCAACCTTGGAGAACACGCTCTGACCAAAGTGGAATCTTGTAACCCTTGATCAATTGTTCTATGTGGGATAATTTGTCAGTGGAAGGCTAGGTTAAGGGAAATATAATAAGCATCCCTCAATTTTGTTTTTTGCAGTGGATGGAACAACGGTGTCCCAGTGGATTCCCATGATGGATTTGTCATACAGGAAATTTGTTGGGTTTCTCAGCGTGGCCTCCGAGACAAAATTCCATGAATTGTGTGTTAACAATTGCAGTTGCGCGACCACCTTCTACCATTACTATTCAAATCATTATCATATCCTTTGATGAAGATGATGTTGGTGCAGGTGGGAGCCCAAAAAGATGTCGTCCTCCTTAATCCAAGGCAACAAAGAGTATACCTTGAAATTTTATTTTGAGGTGTTATTAGCTTGTGATGGGATCTTGGTTAAGTCCTTGGGTCATTTTCACGTGTATGCTTGGTGAAGTCAAACAAAATTATGTTGATTTATAGTTTTCCAATGGTGAAAATGTCTTGGAATTATTGGAGTTAATTAATATATTTAGTCTATCCAATTCAATATGAAGTGTAGTGGTTTTATTAGAATTGGATACTCTGAAAAATCATAGGTGGGTGGAGATGAAAGATCCAAGACCAAGATTGACATTGAATATCCAAAAGTTGAAGATGTAGATGGACATGAAGAGGCAAAAAAAAGTGATGGTGATTAAATAATAATGATATTAGTGTTGTAATGGGATTGTATACATGGTATATAATTGGTAAACTTTGTGTTGATGTAAAACATTTTTTAGATGCTTGTTGTACCTGAATTAATGATGCATATGTGATGCAGGGGGTGCATGATCGATTGTACCCGACACCCCAGATTTTTGGTCCAAGTTGTATTGCCTCATCATAGGCAAGTTAGTTCCCCAGGATTGTTGTAAGACCTGTTCCCGTTGTTCATGCATACATGTTGTGGTGTGACAGGTGTACGGGGGTGACAGGTGTACCCATAGCCTAAGCTTGATGTTGAGTCAGAGAAATTGGATCTTCTATTAAGGGGGGGAATGTGATATGGATTTATCTCAGAATGTGATGGACCAAGTTATGATTAAGGGAGAGCCTAATATGTTGACGAACCACGTAAGTGAAAAGCATTTCTATAGAATTGGCAAGTACAATAGTTGTTACCCATGTATCTCGGTAGATGGATTGATTTTTATATGGACGTCAATGATTATTTCTTTGCAGTAAATTGTTCATGCATGTACAATAGGAAGTAGTAGCAAGTTTGAATATAAATCCAATAATGAAGAAATCCCAAGTGCAGACAATGATGGGGACATGAACCAACACAAAAAACACAAACAAGTAAAAGGAGATTGAACCAAAAGATAAACATTAAATTAAGGGGGTGTGTTATAGATACTATTTATCTTAATTCATTATTTAGGATATTGTTAATTAGTTGGATTTGAGAAGATTGGTTCAACTAAGTTTGCTCCTATTTTGGTGTGTGGTTGAGATATTGTCTCAACTGGTTGATTGTGTGATATCTATCTTGAGACAAGCTTGTTGTATTTATATGTGTTCGTTATATTAATTCAATATAGTGATTGATGCTATTATTTGTGTGTAATACTCTACTCTCCCATTTTGATACAAAAAAGAATTACATTCACTCCTCCTTTTCACTTTCCATAGGCTCTTTCCATTGTTTTTCTGTTATATTTATGTTGGATGTGTTTTCAATTTTGGTGTTTAAGTAAGTATGGGTATATGGGATTTTTGGTTGATGGGGTTTGATCTTCAATTAGAATTTGTAATGGTTTCCTTTAAATTATGGTTTATTAATATATTTTGCTTGTCCTTAGAAGAATTTTTGGTAATGTATAAGTTTAGTGATAGCTTATTTGAATATTTGGGTTAAATTGTTAGACATTATGCCACAAGAGAAGTATTAAATGTATTGTAATTATTAGCATAGAAAAAACTTACATAAATCTATGTTAATTTGGATATTTTGAGCATCGAGACATTTGTGTGTGGGTTTCTTTTTTATCTCTCTTGTTGCTTAATAGATCCAAGATTAAGATGGGTCTATGTTGGATCCATTGAATACGAAACCTTAAAAAGATATATTCTTTACAAGTACAAACTAGAAAAAATTAAACACAAAGTTCCCAACCTATCTTCTACTAAAAACATGGAAAACTGACTTTGACAAATGATCAAAACTTTGGCACATTCAAGATGTTATAACCCTTTCTTATGATGAAAACCTAAAATTGAAAAATGAAAAGAAAGTGTCTATATTCCTATTTAGTGCAAAAAATATCAAAACAAAGGAAAACTAGTAGATGGACTCTTTCGAAAACTCCTTGGAAAAAAAGAATGTAATCTACGAAATTTAGAGGAGATTGAAGATGAAACTCATTTCATTATATGTTTCCTTTACACAACAATATTATATGTTCTTATAGTGATATCTACAATTATAGTTTTATTCACGAAATCATAAATCAAGACAACCAAACTAATTTCTAGGAATTTGTTGTGAATCTAACTCACATTGAATCAAATGTCTAAATAAGTAACTTCAATATCTTAATTTCCTAGTTTTATTTGTTCACTCTCTCTTTGTCTAGGCCCTATGAACAAGCTAATATAAAAGAATAAAGACATAATCATCATAATCATCGTGTTATTATGGTAGTTACAAAGGAGTGGTGCCTCCTACTAACATAATGGTTGATTGGTTGTATAGTGAGTAAGATTTACACTAGTATGCTTACTTGCTCGACCTTCCCCTCCCCTCTTTCATGGGGAAAAAATAAAAACAATACCCTTATACTTGTAACAATTATACATCTTGGAATTGTTTCTACTACACTTAGGGCTTAGATCCATTCTAACCTTAAAACTATCAAGTATCTAGAGCGATCAAATCCTTAGTGGTAAAAACCATTTTGATGGTGTAAAAGCATGTGAAAATATTTGCAACTTAAGGGATTTGACCCTCTCAACACTTAATATAAGGATAGGCACCCTGCATGAGTGGGACACCCCTCATGGGTGTGTCTTTGGGAGTCTTTATCCTTGCTAAGTCATAAGTTTCCTGCTAGGTGCTAGCTTGTGGACCGTTGACACTAACCTAGGGTTTATAGTGGCAACAACCAAATTTGAACCTAGACCTCACCAAACAATCCTAACAGTTACGAATTCCTTTAAATCTAAAAATAAAATAGATTAAATATTAAGTATTATTAAAGTATATTATTATTTTTTTAATTTAATGTACAAATCCAATATACCACAATCATTACACTAAGTCACTCATCACATGTTACATCTTTCCATGTTGAGATGTAAAATGCACCTCTATGCAACAAAAAGTACCCTATCATATAAGTTTATGAGTTATTAAGTTTAAAAACCTTTAACACATTAAAAAATAATCTAAATTAAAATATATACTAATTGATTGGTAAAGATTTATGGAAAGAGAGAATTAGGCGTAAAAGAAAAATGCAAACTTTACACTTTTCCATGCAAAACATAAAATTTATTACTGGAATATAATTAATTCTAAAAATCAAAAGAAGTAGCTCAAAACTTGCAATATAACAAACACATCGTGAAAAATACGAAATCCAGTTAATCATGATGAGTGTAAAAATAAACTAGCATACCCTTGAAGCAGGGGAAGGGAACATCGAACTAGATTGGGGTGGTTATGTTGCTCAAAGATAAGTGATGTTTTTCTTTAATGGTCCATGAATAATTAATAGAGGATCCATTGAATAGGGTCTATGAATAACTAATTAAAATGAGCCTCTAAAGGGCTAAGCATCAATGACCAAATGGTGGGATGATGTGATGGACGAGGTCCTGAGATACCTCGGCAAATAAGTTCAAGGTCAACAAAAATCAGGTTAGATACCAAATCATCATCAAGTCAGTTCGAGGTCAACAACAATTGGGGTTGCTACTTGATCCGTAGGATCTTTTAATGACTATGGTTGAGTTTTAATTTTGCATGCGTTAATTATCCAATTTGAGAAGCTTAATGAAAGAATGAGGAAAAGAGAGGAATTATGACAGCCATATACACATTTGCATATCTGAAATGAAATAAAAGACAACAAACCATAACACGATAATTGATAACGGAGTTCGACACAACTTTGCCTACGTCTCTGGGGCTTTGTCTCTGTGGGGGAGGTTTCTTTATTTCTGTTCAAAAGCTAAAAAATACATCACAGCAGTGCCAATTGGCTACAAGACTGATCTGGTCATGTTCTTCCAGATCTCTAGAACCCTGCAAAGAAAATGGCACACAAAATGGACGTCCGGAGCTCCCAGAAATGGCCCGCAAGCGTTTGCTCCTCAATAGCTTCCTTGCATAAAAATGGCTTTGGCTTGGCTTCTCTTCAGCATAAATCTGCTATGACTATCCTCCATGGCCTCAAACAGGCTTGGTTTTTATAGATCTGAAGTTGGTTATCCATCCCCAACTTCCTCCCAAAATTTGGGCTCAAAAAATGCCCAATATCTCCCAAAAATGCAGAAAATCCATTATTAACAGGCTTGGAAATCAATAAAATCCAAACTTAACAAAAAAAAACCCACTTTAGTTTAAAATTAGGGCCTAGCCCCCTCTTTCCGGCACGCGCCCCTAATTTGAGGTCATATGGCGTGATTTGGGCTGAGCGCTAGCCCAAAGGCTAAGCGCTGGCCCCTTGGTTACCAGCTCCTGGTCAAATGGAAGGCCCGACGTGACTGTCGGCCTGCAGTTATTAACAACCCCGCGCTCTGTGTGGTAAAGGTCTGGGTCCCATGGAATTGGGCCCAGAACCATGGGCTTATACCTTAGCACTGACCGTTTAACCTTTGAGTTATGGTTATGTGGTATTACATACGGTCGTGGGTCGGGGCTTGGCCCCGGCCCCCACCCTTTTCCAACGTTTCAAAACTTTAATATACATATATTTAAACTCGAGCCACATAACAATGTGATATCGTGGCCCAATGGCATTGCTTGGTGTTGAAACTTGGAGTTGTGTGGTGGGTCTTGGTTTCAAACCCCACGAATCCTCATACAATTTTGACCATTCTAACCACTAAGAGGGTGCCACGTGGCACCTCCCAAACCAATCATAAACTGCCATTTGTCCAATACAACCACTGCCACGTGTACTCTGCACAGTCATCAATGTACGATGCCACATCATCTCCTGCACAGTTAGCATACTGATGTCATGCTGACATCAACATTGACTTTTTGACCAGTTGACCTTTGACTTTTTACCAGTTTGGGTTTTCGAACAGAATGCGATATCTTTCGTATACGAAGCCTGTTTGATGAAGTAAATATATGGCAGGAATCAGGAAGACGAGATGGACGCAATGGCGCTAGTTTCGTCTGATTCTGAGCACTTTCATTTTGAGCCTTTTTGAGCCCTGTCAGGCTTCTGGATCCGATTTTGGATCACACCTCCCCACTAAAAGACCTTTTGGTCCTAAAAAGGTTACTGACCAGTCAACAAGCTTGGGATAGGCCACCCGGCTTGTCCTCTGTCTATGAACTCTGTTCTGTGCACCTGTCTCATCAAGATCAATTGTAACACAATCATGACAACTGACAGTATATTGTTAGCCATTTGAACCCTGTTACATCTTACTGAAGCCACTATCATCCATGTAGAAAACATTACTAATGACAACATAAAAAAGACAACTGCAAATGAGTTGATATACTTGAAATATTTGCACGACACGAGCTTATCTTGAAGCAACTTATGATTGATTTTCCATTCAACAATCATTTCTTTTTCTTGCTTAAGATCGATTACTTCATTTGAAACAATTATTGGTTTGTTGCTTGCTTGCACTGCCTTCTTTAATTGTTCCATTGTTTGAAGTGTTTTATTTGCTTTAACATGATGAGCATGAACCACATAATCCTGACTTGCTTTAGTGAATTGATATTGATTCTTTGTCCCGTAGAAGATTGCCTTACGATCATATAAGTATGGACTACCTAAGACCATTCCACATTCTCTTAACGACACTACATCACATGTTACTTTGTCCACAAACTTAGATGAAATTGCAAATTTGATTGTGCACTTCTTTGTTATGTGCATTTGATGATGATTTCTTATCCATTTAAGTGTGTAAGGCTTATGATGTAGTTGTGTTTTTAATCCCAATTTCTTAGCCAATTCTTCTGAGATTAGATTAGATTGAGATCCACTATCAATTAATGTGTCTATCTTCGTGTGTCACATGATTACCCTTATATGAAACAACTTGCTTCTACAATCAATGTCTTCACCAATTTTACCTGTCATACCAACCAATGAGATATTTGACTCATCACCTGAATCCGATCCCAAGTCTGTGGGTTTTGTTGTCGTTGCCACTGTTTGCGTTCCCTTCTTTTCTTTGAACCACTTTGGCCTCTTCTCGGGATGCAACTGCCAACATTTGTCCTCATCATGTCCCTCTTTCTTGCAATGCTTGCAAGTGGGCTTTCCTTCCTTCCTCGTCACTGCATTTGCATTCTTTCCATGCCTTTTCCTCTTGTCCTCTTTCCTTAAAGACGATGATTCCCCTGACACACCTGCTTTTCCTGCTTCAATATACGTAGCTTGAACAGAAACCTCATCAAGGTTAGTGGGTCCAAACATGAAAATAGTGTTTCTAATATGCGCAGGTAAACCTCCTATATACTTCATAAGATTTTCTTGTGTTTGTAAAGGGATATCTAACATTAAGGCCATTTTTCGAAATCCATCGGTGTATTCTTGCACTGTTTGTCCTTTTCTTAGTTTTAAAGATTGCCATTCAATTAATGCTTTTTCTTTATAACCCAAAGGATAGAATTGTTTCCTAAGTGCAGAAATGAAACTCTTCCATGA
>ML785969.1:769629-780632 GCA_009831015.1 Picea engelmannii
GTTTGAACCCACAAAGAAGTAATTCTGTCGATGCCGCACCAGGAGCTTTCCTCCGCAGCTCGGGCTCGAAATGAAAACCGTGAACAAACTTACGAATCCTCCGTCCATCCATATCAGCCTCGAATTCATGAGCGAAGTTAATTATCGCGCGAGGAAGGAGTACCTCCATCGCCTGCCCTCTGCTGTGGCTTACCATCAACGTAAATGAGAAGAGGAGGGTGGCGGCCAGCAGCTGTAAATACAGCGCGAGTGCGAGTCCAGGTGTCATTCCGTTCTACCGCGTGTCACCCCATCCGGGGCCTTTACTCATATCTTAAAAGAACACAAGAACAAACATATTCACTCTTTCCATAAGGGTGACATTGGAGATATAAACTTAGAGGAGGAAAAAAGAATTACATTCTCTCCTCCTTTCCACTTTCTATAGGCCCTTTCCATTGTTTTTCCGTTATATTTATGTTGGTTCTGTTGTCAATTTTGGTGTGTTGTTAATTTTGGTGTTTAAGTAAGTATTATTATATAGGATTTTTAGTGGATGGGATTTGATATTCAATTAATATCTTTTTCTTGTCCTTAGAAGCATTTTTGGTGATGTATAAGTTTAGTGATAGCATATTTGAAGACTTGGGTTAATTTTTTAGACATTATGTCACAAGAGAATTACTAAATGTATTGTAATTATTAGTATAGAAAATACTTATGCAAATATATGTTATGTAGCATAAATTTTTGGATAAACATTGTATCCAAGCACCTCATTTTTTTTTTACCAAACTAAAATCCTAGCCCCGACTCCTTACTATTTGACACAACTCATTTGGGAAGCTTTAGAAATAGAAAAACATCTTAATAATTTTAATCACGATGATGGCTACAAACTTAGTCAATATTGGAAACCCACCCTCAAAAACCTGAACTAGTAGGCCTCCTCCCTGTTTTTCTTTCCCTGCACCACCTCCTTTCACCCCCTTCACCCGACCTTTCTTCCTTGACCTTTTGAATTTTCTCTTTTTCATATTCTCCATCTTCACTTTTTTACCCTTTCACATTAATTTATTATATTATGGTATCATCTTACCATCATACTCATCTTTCTCTCTCATAATCTAAGCCCTCACCTTCTTATTCATTAATACATTATCCTCTCTATTACTATTATTATACTATCTGACATTATCATATCATATTTTTAGCATATCATCATTATCATCCATTACAAAGATTCACCAAACTTACCATTACTTCATTTACCTCAACTCCTAACCCCCTTTTTTAACACTCTTTTATCCTTAACAACTTTTTTTTGTCGCCTAATATATTTAATTTACCCTTAGTAACAATTTTTCACCTCCAATCTTTTTAAAGATCTTTTTGTCTCAATTATTTAATCCCTTTTTTTTTCTCTATCGATCAATTTTTAATGATTCAATTTTTCCATAATAATTTTTTTTCCTTTAATTAATCCCAAAACCATAATGACTCAATTATAAATATTTTATATAAACGACTAATTTAACTTGATTTTAATTCTTTACCTTCTCTACGGTCATATTCCTACCCATAGCTTTAAATACATAGCTTATTTGGTCACCTAATATATTTAATTTCCCTTTGTAATAAATTTTCACCTTTAATCAATCTTAAAGACCTTATTGTCTCAATTATTTAATCCTTTATTCTCAACAACCAGTTTGGCTAGTTTCATTATTTATTTTTAATTTTTTCTCCTTTAATTAATCCCATAACCTTATTGACTCAATTATTAATTCTTTACTTACTCAACGACCATATTCCTTTCCACATCTTTAAATACTTATCCCCGACACTCGTTTCATACATTTGAGCTTTTGGTTGTCCCTGATGATGGGTGGAGTGTCCACTCGAAACATTGTTTTTGGACATTTCGAAAATTTTGCATACAATGTTTATCCATAAATTTATGCTACATTATGTCTCACTGTGAAAACTTGCATTCTCGAAAATCTATGTTAATTTGGATATTTTGAGCACCAAGACATTTGTGTGTGGTTTTTTTTTATCCCTCTCGTTGCTTAATAGATCTAGGATTAAGATGTCTAATGGATGTAGCTAGGGTGGTTGGGAGGAATGATTGTTACCCTCCCCACCCAGGTCCAATTCCTTGTGAATGACATGTTGTGCCCTTAAATGGGTCTATAATATGCTCTTGTTGTTGAGACCTCTCAATATTATGAAAATACTTCTATGTTGGATCCACTGAATGTGAAACCTTAAAACAATATATTATTTACAAGTACAAATTGGAAAAACTTAAACACAAAGTTCCCAACCATTGCCTTGAATTGTGCCTAACTTGTCTTCTACTAAAATAATGGAAAAATGACTCCGATAAATTGTCAAAACTTTGGCACATTCAAGACGATATAACCCTTTCTTATGATAGAAACCTAAAATTGAAAAATGAAAAAAAAAAGTGTTTATATGTAGTGCTAAAAATATAAAAACAAAAGATAACTAGTAGATGGACTCTTCCGAAAACTCCTTGGTAAAAAATAATTTTTAATCTATGCAATTTAGAGGAGATTGAAGTTGAAACTCATTTCCTTCTACGTTGCCCTTTACACAACAATATTAGATGTTCTTATAGTGATATCTACAATTACAGTTTGATTCACGAAATCATAAATCAAGACAACCAAACTTAGCTCGAAAAATTTATTGTGAATCTAAACTCACATTGAATCAAATTTCTAAATAAGTAACTTCAAGATCTTAATTCTTGGTTTTATTTGTTCACTCTCTCTTTGTCTAGGCTCTACAAACAAGCTAATCTAAAATAATAAAGACATCATCACCATCATCATGCTATCATGGTAGTTACAAAGGAGTGATGCCTCCTACTAACATAATGGTTGATAGGTTGTATAGTGAGTATGTTTTACACTAGTATGCTTGCTTGCTCGACCTTCCCCTCCCCTCTTTCTTGGGGAAAAAATAAAAATAGTACCCCTATACTTGTAACAATTATACATCTTCGAATTGTTTCTACTACACTCAGAACTTAGATCCATTCTAATCTTAAAACTATCAAGCATCTAGAGCGATCAAATCCTTAGTGGTAAAAACCTTTTTGATTGTGTAAAAACATGAGAAAACATTTGTAACTTAAGGGATTTTCCCCTCTCAACACTTAATAGAAGGATAGGAAACCCCCCTCGTGGGTGTGTCTCTGGGCGTCTAAATCCTTGTCAAGTCATAATTTTTCTGCTAGGAACTAGCTTGCGGACCGTTGACACTAGCCTCGAATTTATAGTGACATCAAACCAAATTTATACCTAAACCTCATCCATGTAATCTCGAAAATTAGAAATTCCTTTAAATCTAAAAAAAGATAAATTTAAAATTAATTATTATTAAAGTATATTATTTTTTTTAATTTATTGTACAAATCCAATCTAACACTATCATTACACTAAACCACTCATCATACATTACATTTGTCAATGTTGAGATGTAAAATGCACCTCTATGCAGCAAAAAGTGCCCTATCCTATATGTTTTTGAGCAATTAGGTTTAAAAACGTTTAACACATTAAAAATGAAACTAAATTAAGATATGCACCGATTGATTCGTAAAGAGTTACAAAAAGAGAGAATTAGACGTAAAATAAAAATGCAAACTTTACACTTTTCTGTTGAAAAACATAAAATTTATGACTTCAATATAATTATTTTTAAAAATCAAAAGAAGTATAACTCAAAACTTGCAATATAACAAACACGTCATGGAAAATACCAAAGAAAGTTAATCAGGATGAGTGTAAAAATAAACAAGTGTCCCTACAGTAGCGAAGTCCTTGTCGAGATTCCCTTTGCATGGTGTTGCATGAGTGATGATTTATTGATTTATTATAGCACTGAAACAAAGGACAATTCAATTGCCTTTGCAATAATCTGTTTAAAACTAGACGTGAGTAAAGGCTTCCCATAAAATTCACTAAAAATAAGATATATTCTATGAAAGCATTGCTTTTCATTGCAGATGTTGTAACATAGTTTAAATTTTTCATAAAATTCAAAATTTCGGTTTTGTCAAAGTTTTAGGTTTTGTAGATGTTGTAACATAGTTTAAATTTTTCATAAAATTCAAAATTTCATGATACATAATGAGGTTTTGTTAAAGTTTTAGGTTTTGTAAATAGTATTTGAATAAAATTTTAGAAATAGTTTAGTTTAAAAAATATTATACATATATTTTTTTTTTCTATAAGGTTTAATAAGTTAGATTTATTTTTTAGTTTAGCGTTAAATTTTGTTAAT
Organism: Picea engelmannii; assembly: GCA_009831015.1. Classification (NCBI taxonomy): domain Eukaryota; kingdom Viridiplantae; phylum Streptophyta; class Pinopsida; order Pinales; family Pinaceae; genus Picea; species Picea engelmannii. The sequence goes on from ML785969.1 coordinate 773,929, forward strand.
AAAGTATTTGTTAGGAAGCAAATATCAAGATAGCATACAAAAATATCAAAATAAGTATTCAATGCCTTGAAAAAGAGAGAATTTAAGATAATAAGCCTTTTCGAGGGGGAAACCTCCTTATACACCATATAAATTTTCAAATACAAGATGATTCCAAATGAAAAGGTATCCTTGGTATATATAGGAGACTAGGAGGTATAATTACAACTAATGGACCCAAGCCGACATAAATAAAATAAAATTACTAATGTAATATGCCCAAATTAAGGGGTAATGTGCCACTATTTAGGGCTTAACATGCCCCTCCCCTTCAAACAAGTGTTGTCTGCAACGCTTGAGTAATTCTGGATGCTTCTGTATAAAAGACTCACCTTCCCAAGTGGAATCTTGTTGCAACCTTTGAATGAGAGTCCACATGTTTTCGTCATTCATTATTCTGATACCAAATGTTGGGAACCAAATATCAAGATAGCATAGAAAAAACGCAGAATAAGTACTCAACGCCTTGAAAAAGAGAGAATTTCAGATAATAAGTCTCTTTGAGGGGCAACCTCCTTATACACCACATAAATTTCCAAATACAAGATGATTCCAAATGAAAAGGTCTCCTTGGTATATATAAGAGACTAGGAGGTATAATTACAACTAATGGACCCAAGACAACATAAATAAAATAACATTACTAATGTAATATTCCCTAATTAAGGGGTAATGTGCCACTATTTAGGGATTAACAATATTATTATAGGTTTATTAGAAACCTTAATAATAATTTTATATTATATATAGTTTTATTTTTTGTTATTATATGCTTTTTTCTTAACAAAAGTGCATGTTCTTTGCAGAAATGATCACATGCCCCGACTTTCAAATCGACGGTCTATAATCTATCATGCCCCCCTGCATGTTTGATGGTTAACACAAGGGATGGGGACCGCAAAACTCAACCCCAGTTAAATATTTATCGACGTGTCACGCCCACGTGCCCTGCGATTATCCTAACTACAACTGACCCTCCCACAATTGACGTGGGATGAACACGTGTCCCATATGACAATAGCTGGATGTAAAGGTAAATAGTCATTTGATTTGATTTTTTGATATCCAAAGTTAATTTGAAAAGAGGGTAAATATGAAAACTGTTGGTTTATTTGGTACTTACGAAGAATTCAAGCGCCCAGTAAAATATACAAGCATTATCCGCCATTGCCATTCCGGCCCGAGTCCTTTCCCAACCAAGTTCCTCTATGGGTAGTTCAAACTCCATTAACTGTTCCAGTTTTCGTTATTAAAATGGAATTATGTCAACCCACTAAAACTAAGAAACATTTAAATGTAGAGGAAGAGGATTTAGACGACAAAGACAAGGATATCTTCGATCATGTTCTATCTTTTGATCCTTTTGAATTATATGAGCAGATTATGCAGAATTTAGAGATCTGGTTGACCATTATCATGTCTGTGAATCCAACTTAGCAAAATTTTTGGTACCCCAAGTTTATGAGTTTCCCGTGTTCGTGGTATGGTGTGCCTCAAAGGGAATTCCTTATAAAAGAGATATAATTTCCACATATGGGTATGTACTCATTAAACTGACTGCCCAATCCATCGTTGAAATGTTAAGGTGGCCATTAAACCCTAACAATGAAGTGTTAAATGAGATTATATTGGCCAAATGTTTTAGATAATTAAAACCCAATGTCAAAGTCGTTTTATTACAATCTTATTTGTGCAATAATCTTGATGTCCATGCAGATAACGTTACTCTCGAATCTATCATGTTTATTGAAGTTTCAAGAAAAAATGTATCCATGATTTCTACAATTTTGGGAAAAGATAATGAATTTGTGGTTGATGAGTTTGTGTTAGGGATTATGGCCTCAATTTGTCTAATTGTGGCTAAACAATTGACCAAATTCAATTATACACAATTTATAGCTAATCAAATCTATTATCAATTGTCATAATTTGAGTCTCTTAGAAGTTTCATATACCAATCTTACCTTGTTCGTCTATTCTTGTTTTCAAAAGCTACCCATTTTGCATGCTTTGGATTAAAAGTTGAAGACGAGATTGGTAACCCAATTACATTCATTCATCGGAATCCTTTGATTAAGAAGAAGGCTTTGAATGTTGGATTCTCAGAGTGTATTGAATCGTTTATGTCCAAAGCTTACCAGATCATATATAATGAAATTCCCCCCAGAATTTTCCATGAATGCAAAAAATTATTACAATTGAGCCCATATAAGAGAGTAGGAGACTGGTATACATTTGAGTACTACACTAAAATCATAGTCTATGGCTATGAACTTTGACCTTTTATTTTACCTATTTTCTTGACTCCCAGAATCTTTGCACTTGAATACATTAGACAAAATTTTAATTCAGATGTTGTTCATTTTGTATCAAGAAAATATAAGGCCACTTTCCAATTGAAAAAAGAGGTAGGACCTTTTATTGTCAATTGGAGATCAACATTGCAGGTAACAACAAATGTTCTCTCAACTATGGGATTTCAACAAGGAGAAGCATGGATATACAACTCTCATGTTTTGATTTCATCAAAGAGGATTTCACATGGTGAGACTCCTTATCATCATGAACACAAAGTTGATCTAGAGTTGTTGGCAAGCCATAACAACTAGGAAGATGTGCATAATATATTTCAAGTTCATGGGAAAATACCAATCACTCCAGTCACAGAGACTCCTAAGCAGTTTGAGAGCACATACAAGATAAATATTACAGAATCAAATTCAAAGGATTCAAAAACAAAGGAAGAGAAGTCAACAATAAAGCAGAAGACATGGGTACCTGATGAACATGAAGAGAAATAATTAAAGGAAGAAGTAGCACCAGCGGACAAAGGAACTGTTGTAGTTGTGGAAGTGTCATCATCAAAGAATCCCAAGAGTACATAGGGTTGGAATGAAACAAATTCTTCGACTACAGATCAATCAAAGCAGATTGATTATGTTAATCAATTCATGGATATCGGAAAAGTGGGTTCAAATATTAAGCAAAACATTATTCCTAGAATATTTGATCAAGGAGGATCCCAGACAAGGATGCTCTCTGCTATTGATTATGAAAAAGGTAGATTAAATATAGTAGTGATGGAGCCAAAACAACATAAGAAGGTCACCAAGGTGTCTATTGATCTCAATGTAGTGCATCCATTGAATAAAATGGATTTGCATAAACAGACTGGAGAAATGTTGAATAGAGATGTGATGATAGCCAATCCGGGAATATAGAAGCTACAAGCTAAAAATGAGAAGCTTAGAAACCAACTTGAAAATGAGAATTTGGAAAATAGAACCAGGTAAATAAGAGTGGAGGAATTAGAACAATGGGTGATGGACTTAGGAGCCAATCCACAAGATGTGGCATCTATGCAAGCCCTAATGAAAACTAAATATACAGAGATACATGCACTGAAAAGAAGGCTTAAAATCCTTTGTATTGAACGTGACCAGACTCTAGAGTTGCATGTGATCCAAGCAAAAAAGGATCAACTCATGAAGAAAATGGGTCAAAATGGAAGAACACATGGAATTGCAGGAAACGTAGTTTGAAATTTTAAAAGGAGGATCTTCTTCATCACATGCAACAACATCAGTAGATCCAACATATGTCTTATAAAGAGCATTGGAAGACTTGAATCTAAAAGGCGTTGAGATTGAAAAATTGAAGAAAAAAGTTGCAACACAGGGTGAAGAAATCAAGGACAAGGATAAAGTCATTGCAGAATATCAAAAGTTGAAAGGTAAGATGCTTAAATACACAGAACAATTGAAGAACAAATTGTCGGGTAAATCTTATCTGGTAGGAGCCAAACACATCATCTAGGATGAAATCGTAAATGAATTTGGAAAGATATGGGATTATTTCAAGATAATTGATTATGAGATCCTATTAATAGATGAAGCAGATGAATTTATAAAGAAATCATTTCAAGAATTAGGAACTCGACCACCAGTTGCTACCCAAGTTATTAAGTTCCTAAATTCCAATTCTAGTGAAGCACTAAGAAGGAAAGTTGTGGAATCCAAAACGAAAATGGTTATGGAGGTTGAAAAGATTTAAAAAAAAAAGAAATTTATTGCAGATAGCTCAAAACAAATGCATAATGGTGAAGAAAAACATTGACTCTTTCATAAATAAATTGGAAAACCTAGTCAAGATGCAGTTACATTCAACTTTGAATAATAAAGGAAAGTTGTTATCAATCGAAAGTTACAGAAAGAGTTACATATTTCTTTGACATAGTGTGAGTATTAAGAGAACCCGTACTTAATTTTTATTAAACCTTTTTGAATAGAAACAAATTATTCATTTTTGTTCAAATTATATTATGGTTTAGATACATATTTTGTTATGATTTATTCTTTCTGAAAGTAAAATAATATTTATCAAAGGATAATTTTTTTTGCACTCAGAGTTTGTTTTTCTCACCTCTTATCTCGCTCATTAAAATATTTAAATGTTCGAAACATAGAGATTCTTCCCTTGAAAATTGATGTTTAATCTTTAAATATTGGTAATTAAGGACCTAAAGTAAAGCAAAAAAACACTTTGTTTTAACATAGACCAACTTAAACAAAACCAATCAATTTTATGTATGCATTGGCATAGTTTCTTAGCTAGAAACATCTCAAGGGTTATAACAACACATTATGCAGGGAGGCCAATCTGAAGGATCAACTGTCAATTTTTGTTCTCTATTTAACAATCTTCTAATTCTATAATATTCCTCATTTTTGAAGAAAAATGGATGCTTTGTGACTTGAAACCTAAGATTGATACTTTTTCTGATATTAGATTGTTGAGGATATTGAAGATCTTCTTGTAAGTCATAATGTTCATAGTCATGTCTAGTTGTTTGTAGGTCAGCGACTATATCATTAGTGTTTGCAAGACTATCTAGTTGCTCAAGTGCAGTTTCTAAATCACACCATGTTGGGTTGATGTTGTATGTAAATTTATCCTCATTGGTTTGTATTGTACTCTGATAGAAAGTACATGTGTCCCGCCTTGTATCGAAGTTATATTTTAATGTGTCTTCACTTTGTTCAAATGGAACGTGCAACATAATTTTCTCATGACATAAGTTTTCATATTCGATGTGTTTGTTGTATTTGACGAACTACATTTTGTTTGGTTTTTTCTTTTTTGATATGTGTATACCATTTTTCTTGTAATTAGATACAAATTTTGAAAGGAAGATATGTGTGAGATAAGTTGGACGCTCAATGTAGTAATCAAGAATGGAGTGGCACATCATGTGTTCTAAATTATCATGTTCTTTTTTTAGTAGGAATGGTGGCTTAAGCATGAACGTGTGTTCACCAGGCAGAGACATGTTTATGAAGATACATTCCCTTGAGTTGGAACTCAATGGTAGGGAAAGTGAATTATCAACTTCCTGTTGAGCTGACATTTGTTGAAGATTAAGCAATGTATTTCCAAGTGTATGTATCATTTGCATACCATTGATTCGACTTGTTTCATGTTCTCTGCGTATTCTCCTAAATGCACTTGTCATAGATTTGTAAAATTTTGTCACATGTGAGGAACAATACAATGTTGCAACATATGCATTGAGCACATATTGTGCATCTATATTCACATTCCACATATTTGGAATGTCCTTGGTGAAACTGTTGTTCCAAATATGTGATGGTTTTCGTTTTAGGAAGATTGTTGGTTGCTTTAGTGTATATTGTAGTAATTGGATGTACTCATCTTCTCTTATCTTCAGTTCCATCAAGAAGTATTCAAACTTCATCAAGTTTCCATAATCTGTTTTCTCTAGATATGTGAGTAGGGATTTTGATTTCTTAACTAGAATATTGTCAACTAAACTAAGTGGTTCAATGAATTTCTTCATTTTCATTGGCGACATAGGAAAGTTGTATAGATACAAATTTTGTGAAAATCGGGTCTCCAAAATTCCTAGCGGCATTTTTTCGGCCGAAAATTTGCACGTCAAATTGAACGACGCCCTCAAAATTTGTGTACAATATTTTTCGAATGATTTTTTTTCCTACGGAAAGAATATTTCGACAGGAACATTTTTTGGTCAAAAGAATATTCCGTTAAAAACTAGGTTTCGTCCGAAAGAATATTTCGGCAGAAAACCTGAAAATGGGACTGTTTGCAGGAAACTGCAAATTCTCTCCATCTTACTTGATATTTGGAGGTAGCGGACTCCTACAAATACTCAGAATTTAGCTTCGAAATTGATACCAACATTTTAAAAATTGAATCTACTTTCATTGAAAGTAATTTGTTTTCATTTTCATTGTTTTTATCTAATTTTATATTATTTTATAAAAAAAACACTGCATAATATTTTTAGGTGAGATTATGATTCAGTGAAATGAAAAATCAATATCTCTATAAATAGAGAGTGGAAAATTTGGAAAATTTATATTTAGAATCCTTAAACTATTCTCTTCAAAAGGGTATTTTTAGATTTTACTTTTAAGTAAAAATTAATATAGATATGTGGTGGGGGGAAACATATGTTTAAAATCTGTAACTTTTTCATATTGGTCAACTTCAAAAATTCTAGAAATTATAATATTCATCCATTGGATTCAAAACTAAAGTCGTCGCAAAATAGAGTCTTTGTGGATTGTTGTAGTATATTTCATTTGTCAAAAACAAAAGTTTAATAATGGATGCATTGTTGG
>ML785969.1:780648-790702 GCA_009831015.1 Picea engelmannii
AATAACTCATTATCTTTCCCTTCATTTTTAAGGAACATACTGTCAAACAATTGCCAAATTGACATATCAAACCTTAATAGAAAAAATTGAAAAATAGTCAGTAGAAAGCTAACAAAATTCTTCACAAGTTTTGTTTTTATAGTAAAGTAAAATTATAAATAAATAAAATAATTTTGTTAACCGGAAGTTGAAGAACCCGTTAAAATAAAAATAAAAATCTCATAAAACAAACAAAGTGTTACCCATCTTCATGATTTTACCCATGATCTACAATGCGAGTTCATGTGTTTTTTACATCTATTTGTATGGTAGTGCCTATGGACTTTGGTGAGTTCTGGATCTAAATGATTTGTGTCACAGGTAATGTACTGGTCCAAAAACTTTTCGATTTACGTGTTACTGTCATTTCTGTATATTGGAGAATTTTCTATGTTCACGTGACTTTTGTTATTGATTTTTTCTGTATGTTTAAAAATTCCCATTGAATGTATTTTTTGTCGTGATTGTGATAATTTTGTATAACAACTACTATTGCAAACAGTGGAAAGGATCATTTAAAGTTACATACTTCTTCGACATAGTGTGAGTATTAAGAGGACTTGTACTTAATTTTTATTAAACCTTTTTTAATAGAAACAAATTATTCCTTTTTGTTCAAATTATATTCTAGTTCATATACATATTTTGTTACCATTTCTTCTTTCTCAGAGTAAAATAATATTTGTCAAATGATACATTGTTTTGCACTTGGATTTTGTTTTTCTCACATGTTCTCTCACTCATTAAAATATTCAAATGTTTGAAACATAGATGTTCTGCCCTTAAAAATCAATCTTTAATCTTTAAATATTGGTAATTAAGGAACTAAAGTAAAGCAACAAAACACTTTGTTTTAGCGCAGACCAACTTAAAAAAAAACAATCAATTTTATGGATGCCTTGGCATAGTAGCCAAAAACATCTCAAGGGTTATAAAAACACATTATGCAGGGAGGTCAATCTGAAGGATCAACTGTCAATATTTTATTTTTTAGAATTTTTCTTACATGCCTTTGCACTGCATAAGTTCATTGTGTGATGAAAATTAGATTAATTGAGATTCTCAGTTAGGGACCCTTGAATGCTTCCTACAAAACTGGTCATACCTCCTTATCTAGATCTGGCTATACCTCAATGCCCTGATCATGGCTCAAAGGAGCAACAACACAGATGTCACCCTCCATAAAACAGACAAATCCATGAAATATATGAGCAATAAAATAATGGAATTCGATTTAGCATCATTTCAGTGAACTTCAACATAACTAGTACAACAATTAGATGAATCTGGAGTTTTAACTGAATCAAAATTTGGACATCAGTTATACCAGCAACACCATTAGCTAGTGAACATTATTCACTGACTATTAGAACAATAAACCAATAACTAAATAAATATAATGAATATTCCCTTGAAATTTGTATACTGAAAGCAAGAACTTCATGTTTTGCAAAGACTTGGATTTCATTTTGTAATAATTACTCCATTCCGACTGATGTTCATAGGCATATTTCTCTGCAAGTTTTGTTCAAGAAAATGAGAATTTGTCCTTCATGAAAGAATGAAAATATATGAGGGTAAGAAAGAAGAAATTTGAAAATTGCATTTTGTTAAATGTAATCTCCAGCTTTCAATCTATTTGCTAGTTCACCGAGTCAACTCTAGTTAGTAATAGTTGAACTTATGTTTAGTTATTGTCATTGTCATTTTGATTAGAGATCCATTCGATCCTCATTGTATCATTGTATCTATTTAATAGCTAGATGGGTATTGAAACCCCAATGTGGTGTGTTTATCCTGTAAATCAGTTTCTATTCATTGTTTCTATTATACCTCTCTCTTTGGACTTTGATATGTGTTGATTCCTAGAAAAACTCCTGGCAAAGAACATGGAGAAATCGCTCGATCAAAGCTCCAATAAGGTCTATACTTGTTTGGGATGGAGATCCTCATTGGTATGTGGGCCCGGTTTTCACTAAGGAAATTTGCTTCTTGAAAGAAGGATTTATTTGAATCTCTTCTAATCTATTGTGTAGAAAAATAAAGAACTGATATAATCAATATTCTAAAACTACACTATCATTACTAGAATCTAGAAATAGTTCACAATATTCTAGTGAGGAGCAAGAAGAAATTTGAAGATGAATATGAGATAGAAATGAGTTATCAGGTCACATAAATAGTTCAAATAGCTTGACAACCGTTAATAGATGTATCTTAGTTTTAACTTAGTAAATATTTACCAAGAAAATACCAATCAACATACTCATATTCAATAACGTAAATTAAACATGAAATAAGGATGAACGGTCAGATTTAAGAAATAGTTCTTGTAGCCATAACACTAGTTTAGAAGTATGCATATAAGTAATAGGTAGAGAAAATAGTTACTCAAGAGGAATTAATATCCATACTCATGTTCAATTCCAGATTATCTATGATCAAATTCATTTAAGAATGAATACTAAGATTTTCTCAATATTCTAACAACAATGCATAAACCAAGAACATAAAGTTTTCATTCATAAATAAACCTAACAAAAGAGAGGAGTGGTTTTCAAAATAAACATTTCATCAGTGTTGAATAATAGTACCAAAACCAACAAAACATCATAGAACTGATGCCACTTCTAGGTAATCAAAACTTAAAAGATTAAGGATTTTGCAACAAAGCACATAACCTTCTCTCTAGAATTTCCAACCCTATTCTTCTTTACAAAATTACAATAAATAGGAGCGAAGATGCAAAATTATATAACTACTTCCTCCCTTGGATCAAATCAATAGGCCTAGATATTTGAAATTGATTTGACAAATGATATTAAGGAGAGATATTCTCTTCAACTTCAACAACACTAGTGATGAGTTTTTCCCCTTGCATTTTTCCTTGATTTTTCCATAAGGAAATTTTTTCTAACATGGTTGCAATTAATGGAGGCTAGGAATTTCCTTGTTTAATTTACATCGGTAAATATTCTTAGCAATTTCCTCTCGTTTTGTTGAAAACTTATATAAGAAACTATCAATTTTTTTTTTAACATTCTGCTGGACGATTGAGAATTTGTTTAACACTTTCCAGATTCCAGAAATTCAAATTGTTGATAATGTTTGTCCTTGAGTCTAATTGTTGCTACACATCTATAAGACAATTTGATAATGGAACTGATTTTCCAATAAATTGCACATGAGGAAATTCATATTCTTCAATTATAACTATTGTTGAATCCCATAAGACTAATCAATTTTTACTTGTTTCCTCAATTAAATCATGTGAAAACAAACAACTTGCTTTCCAAGAATCAAGTGAAGCTTGTATTTGGATTTTTTCTTCTTCAGACATTTTGGAGCGTTCTAGTGGAAAACTGGTTCTTTGTGCCTCCCATATTTTCAAATTTTCAAAAATGGCTTGGAGTTCTTTTTTCTTTTTAGATTGTAACTGAGACTCAGCAGAAAAATCCAAGATTTTTTCATGTTGTTCTTTAATAACATACCATATTGAATAGAACAATACTTTTGAAGATGATAATTTAGCATTAAGCTCCATTGCTTCTTTCCTTAGGATTTCTTAATTCTCATTCTTTATTTTCGCTTCTTCCAGTTCAATAGTGAAGAAATCTATCTGTTTGTCATAGTCTTTTTTGATTTTTTCTTTTTCTCTAAGAAATGTGTCTACATGTCTATCATGCTCAATTTAATTTCATCTATTTTTGTTGTCGACTGTGCAATGATATTATGAGAGAGATTGTTTGTTTCTGTGATAGCCTTGACTTGAGATTCATGCTTCTATGACCAACTGTATTCTTTTATCCTTTGTTGTTCCATAATCTCTTTTACTTTGTCCTTCTCTTTCTTTATCTAGTTGGTTAATCTGTTCACGGACCATTTATTTTCATTGCAAATGCCCCTAAGGCACCAACAACTTCATTTGCAAATTCTTCATCGTCCAAATGTGCAACATTCCATAATTGAGTTACTTCTTGTGTTGTTTCTTCATGGTGGGTCCTTTTGCTCTTTTTCGACTTTCTCTTTTCTATAATTTTGGTTTTTTCATAAAAGAAAAAAATGTCTAAAGATAGAAAAATATATTGTATAGGTAAAATGCTATCAAGATCAAAAGATGTGGTGACTAGCCTTCCTGAAATTGAGATTATGGGAGTAGTATTGATCATATTAGTGATCTAAACGAGTGTTGTGTGGGAAAACTTCATGTCTGTGTTGGTGTTGAACTCTGTATTTTTCTAAATCACTTTGGCAGGAGTTTGGGTATTTGATGTGCTTGAATCTTCTTTTGTTATTACAACTTTCTCTTGTGAAGTTCTGTCCACTTGTGTTTTTGCTGAAGAAGCATCATGAACTGGTTATGTTTCATTTTTATCTTCTTCTTCATCTTCCTCAATTTCTACAATTCTTTGTTTTTTTATTTTTTTTCCTTAAGAAAATATTTGTTCCTCTTAACTTGTCATTCAGTGAAGTTCAATAAATTACCATTATTTCTTATGAAATCAACTCTTCGACATACTTCATGGAAGTTCATGGCTGTCTGAAAAACAAGGTCAAAAGGACTATCTTCATGAATATATGTTTTGATTTTGATCATAGCATAATGTTTTTTGACTACCTATGTTGGATCATGTCTCTTAAAATCTCATTGGGCTAGTCAGACTCCATCTAGTAAGTCAACCTCTTTTTGAGCATGTTTTTCACTTAACAAGGTATAAATACCTAGTAAAATCGGGAAAGCAGGCCATTGTTTTTTCTGATTTTTAGCCAAAGTGGTTGCAATGCTGACACCGACAATATGATATGCAATTTCTCTTAATAATAACATGTCTAGGACACACTTGAGCAAGAGATGAGGGGGCCCTTCACAACCAAAAATCCCGATGTATGAAAATTATAAATCTATAAACCAATCACCAATTTATTTTATAACATCCATAGCCTCTTGAGTGAATCTTGGGACTGACAGGTTTTTCAAAAGTAGATGCAGGGGAATCGTGAAAAAAATATAGATATCATAGAAATAATTTTTGCAATTTATTGCCCACATTTTAGATCAGTATAAATGAATTGCTTCCTCAGAGGGAGACCAACTCCAAGCTAAAAGAGGGAAATATGTAACTGCATTTATGGCATCTACCAAATAAGAAGACATAAAAAACCCTGGAGAACATCCTGGAAGAGCTTCCTGATACTTTTTCACTTCTTGTTTAAGATTGGTAGAGAGTATATGATCCCAATTGAAAATCTTCCCTGTGAGAACTTGGTGGATGAGAGGGACCCAACCCAATTTGAATTTGGAAGAATTTTTCTCACCATATAAACAACAAAGCATTATGGAAACTAACATAGGGGATTTCTTCAGTCTAGGGATAGGGTAGATCTTGTCACCTATGAATTTGAAAGAATCAGTGTCATTCCACCATTATTTAATTAACTCATCCATTTGCGCTTCCTCCTTTTCAACATTTTTCTTAATGAATTTCTTAATGAAATTGTCATCAAGGTTGACTGTGGGTAGGATTAACTTATACATATTATTAACATATTCAAGCCTAAAGGAACCAACAACTTTGATGAATTAAGAATAATGCATGTAGAGATATTAGTATGGGAGATAATCCATCGTACCATGTCATAATAAGGTAAAATAGTTGGTCTGAAAACAATTTTGTGAAGTTCAAATGCTTTAATATCAACCAAATCATCGACATCTGATTCATATTCGTAAGTGAAATCCACTTCCTAGAAGAAAAAGTAAATTTGGGTCCACTCCATATTGTTGCTCATGTCTATCTTGAATGTAGTATAAGAGAAAAATGTCGAATTGGGGTTCTTTTCAATGTCAAATTCATTGTCATTCTGTTGTTTTTCTTTGCTTCTGTGAGTCATTTTGTCTTTGTGAATTCCTGCAAGTAAATGACAACAAGTTTTATTCAAAAGAAACAACTAATAGGTTTATATAAAATTAAAAAGAATTTCTAATACTAACCAGTGAAAGGAAACCTCACAGAAAATGATTTGAATTAAGACTTCTAGGTTTAAGCAATCATGATTTCCCAACAGTCTGAAATTTGCCTTAATGTGTTTATGTGAAAATTGGGGAGGATTAATGCATTAAGGATTCACACTCAATGCTTCATTAATTGTCATTAAATGTTCACAAAGTATTGACATAGATGTAATTGAAGACAAAAAAGTTACGACTATTTTAAATCTGCAAGGGAAAGTACATTACCGAATACCGGGAAAACAAAAGTTTCAATGGGATAAACTTATATCTTTGAGGATCAAATTCCGATTTGATAGGTTTATCATGATTTATTATAGTTTTAATTCATGGTTTGTATTTTAATCATGTTACATAGGATCATATTTTTTTATCAACAAGAAGACTGGAAATCGATAGTAATCATCGGATCCAATATGACGCTATGATCAACGAAATATCTGAAGATCAGGAAACTAGGGTATTGATGAATTGTTTAACTGAGATACCCATTATTCAAAGATGTTCTTGAATGACAACCATTAGATCTACTTTCCGAGATATCTTGACGACCGATCTTGTAACTAGGCTCGTGAGGGAGTTTGGTCTCCAGAGTATTGGAGTACCGGACCTCGGAAGATTGTCGTGTCTGTATTCCATTTGGGAAAGTCCTAATATGTCAGTGGGATGATAGCCAGGTAACCCGATGGGGAATGGTTCCAGGGAAATTTCTACTTCCCTTTTCCTTAGTAGTTTCATGAACTAATGCGGTTCCACCATGTGCAAGTGACATAGACATGACATGTTATGCCAACATAACAGTTAGAGGATCATGGGGATGACAAGTGTTAGTGTTTCGTTTGTGGGTGAATGGAGTGTGGGACCCTCATTGAGCTCATGCCCTGGTATATGAAAGCTTCGTATTCAATAATTCATTAATTGCAATCAAATTTTCATAAATTCATGACAGAGTTGTAATGGAGGACAAGACAATTATTCCTATTTTAAATCTCAACCATCCAAAGACGGGCTATTTACCCATCGAAGTTCCTTTGTAATTCCACGAGAGATTTTGTCCATTAGATCTATGGATGGTTGAATTCCAACCATTGATCATAGTGTATTATTGGGGAAATAAGAAAGAATATCGACTAGTCGGGATAATGGATCCCAGAGCAACGGGTGATCCCTTGTGGTAATTGGTATGAAACCCCAATGAGCCGACACTCGAGAGTAGGGTTCCAAATTTCGGTTCCATCCCATTTCCTTTTATGAATGAGTGTTAAAGTGTCAGATGGCAGGAACTCACTTGTGACTATTGGATTTAGAGAGGGTTAGATATCCACTATTAAACCTGGTGGGTTGATGCCCGAAATTGATCCAGATTATTTTCAGAACGAAATGAAAGCAGAGATATTACAATGAAATACTCATGAAAATTGTCAGAAATAGAGAGATACAACAATACGTGATTTCCATGAATGAAATAATTGTACAGAGACTTTAAAAATACAGAGTGCAAGACTCACTAGAATGGTGGTAGCTTTACCTCTGAGAAGAGATGTGACAGCTAAACTCATTCACAATAACATGATTACAATGAGGCTCTGAAGGAATTTTTACGATAAACATGAATGCCAAAATCCTAGACATCCAAAAACCTAACCCTAGGATATGAAACGCCAAAGCCATGTGGACCTCGTTGGGGTAAGTTAGTACATTAACTTCCCAGGGTCGTAACTTTTGCATATGATCTCCATTTTAGGCGCGTGATAGCTCGTTGGAAAGGTATTTTCGAGAACTATGCATTATGCTGTCAAAATCTAAATCTGTCTACAGTTTGACTATGGCAAGACAAGAAAACATTGTTTAGAGCCCCAAAACAACCGTGGAAGTACATAAAGATGTATTGACTTGAAAATTTCCAAAATAAGCCAGTTGGAATAGGTGGGTGGCCACCAAAATCCACCTATATGTTGTGTGGGGATTCAGGAAAACCCCATAAGTGAATAACCCACAATTACAAAGGATTGTCCCCATTACAGAGAAACGTGCTGAACTGAAAACTATCAAGATGAGCCAGTTGGAATTTGGATCATGTGGGTGACCACCAATATCCACCTGGATAAGACATATCAGGATGATTGACCACCGAGAGTTATCCAAGATTCCATCTCTTTCAAATGTTTCAATACCCTGACACCAGGGGGCATTGTGCCACAAGATAGTTGTTTCATGTGGCAGACAAAAATTGTTCCATGTGTTATGATGTGGGTGATGCCATGTGTCGAGTGGATTTGGGAGTTCTACGCAGAAATACATAACAAATCAGACGACGTGATGACTTCAGCTGACAATTTCCATGCCACATGTCATGACACATCATAGACCATGTGTTGACACCATAACAATGTGATTAAACTATGTTGCAAGATGTCATGCTGATAATATGCCATGTCAAGCCACATGTCGAATGTGGACCTAAATGGGTGCGAAGGTCTGGGATTAAAGCCCTTGAACCTCAGTCGTTAGATATACAGGCCGAGAGATCTTAGTTGTAGATTTGTTTTGATAAGCTTCAGAGGGGGTCTTACGACTTGAATATACCATGATATCAGTATCCTGGGCTATCATGGTTTATGTCTACAAGGTTGTGTTAGGAAGGTCGATACCCGGTTGTTCAATACTCTGGTAGGCTGACCTCCCAGTACATTGGTGGGCCAACACCTAGGATATAAGTATTGGGGAGTGTAAGTGTTGGTCAAAGAGCATAAACAAGGCCCGATGATCCAATGACCTGATACCCTGATGGGGTAAGGTTTTCGAGTATGGTTCCAAGGATCGATGATCTGATTCATCGATGGGGAAAGGTTCCTGGGTATGGTTCCAACCTCCCCTTGTAGGCTTGGAATGACGGAGGATGAAACCATCCATTCAATACAAAGCAGATAAGTGTCAACACCTAAATAGATAAGTCATGTGCGGTGTGATGATATCTATACTATGTCAGTCCACGTGGAAGGTCCAGGTGTTGAGTGCAGGGTATGTGACGTGCCATGGTAATTTGGCCCTTTGAGGATGTGGTCCATGATGTTTATGGGTGAAAAGTGACATCTACATGGTGGGCAACAAAAGGGCCATGTGTTATTCCATGTGGCAAGTTGTGGCAGCGCCACATGTTTGGGGTGCTAGCGGGGCCACTAGATTGGGAGTTTTTGTTCGAAGGTATAAGTAGGTCAATGGGCTAGTGTCCCGGTGTCCATGTGTCACACTATGGTCAGGCCAGGTTGGAAAATCAGGGTCCCCGTGGTGTTGATGTCATCATGACACATGCCAACACTATATCAATTGTAGGGGGGTCATGTGTGTTTAGGTTAACCATAGGCGGAGGGGGTCACAATCCATCGACTTATGACACTTCACCAGAGGCTTAACTATGGTTGAGTTTCACGACCCCTTCACCCTGTGTTAAACCTTGAACATGCGGAGGGGGCCATGATGAGAAGTGGATTGTCAATATAGATCACGGTCAATCCCCATTGCCCGTCTGTTGCCCTGATTTACCACAGGAGGAGTCATGGATTTGGCCAAGTTGTTTGATGCCACATGTACTTGCAAGTCAGTATGACACGTTGTGCTGGAAAGTGACATGTCAACACCACGTCGGATTGGTATGGTGGTGTGGGTGCCACATGCTAGTGAGGTGGTCTTTGGCCAGTGAATGCCCTAAAAATTTAAAAGGGCACAACTTTCAATCCAAATCTTAGTTTTAAGAAAATTGATAGTCATTGGAAAGCTCTCGACAAGCAAAAGACAATGGTTCCCTTGAAAAGAGATTTAGAGACGATTCAAGAGAAGTGAAATTTTTATACCCCATTCCCTTAGAAGGTACTTAGGGGGTTGGGTGTCTTACAATAACTTCAAATAAGATATATTCTAGTACAATAAGAAGCTTGAGCGATGCTATGCTGAAAGGATCTCAAATTTCCCAACCAAAATCTCCAGTCTTAACCCTAGAAGATGATA
>ML785970.1:0-12662 GCA_009831015.1 Picea engelmannii
AATATATGAGAGATAATAAAACTTTACATTAAATTATCACCATCAACCAACCATCACATAGAACCTGATAATGCTTCCTGAGACTTCTTCAAATTCTACAATTATTCACTTATTGGAATACTCTGATCCTATATATAATATTACTCAATGTATTCTCTGAAGCACCTTCAAGTTTCACTCCTTGAATCCTCCCAAAAAATGAGTTATAGAGAAAATGGTAGACCTTATTCAATTATGGTTTATTGAGGAGAGTGAACTTGTACATCATGCCCCACACTCAATATTTAACATCAGATTCTCAAATTGGTACACAGGAAACAACAACCCATACTTTTTGGCTCACTTCATTTGGATTCTCTATGAATAAGTTATGTTTGTTTTACCCGAAACACATGTTTATGACTAGCTTTAGGACTAGTCAAAAACCCTATCTTCCACAGAGTGTATCTCCAAATTATAGCGAATAAAGAGCTGAAATTGTTACCACAGGTACCTAGAT
Organism: Picea engelmannii; assembly: GCA_009831015.1. Classification (NCBI taxonomy): domain Eukaryota; kingdom Viridiplantae; phylum Streptophyta; class Pinopsida; order Pinales; family Pinaceae; genus Picea; species Picea engelmannii. The sequence continues at coordinate 500 of ML785970.1, forward strand.
ATGTCTTATCAATAGCCTCCAGAAGTCACCATCTGAATCGTTCTAGAAACAAAGTTATAGTGAAAATGGTAATATGACCTGTAAATAACATACTTTAGAACACATCACCAAAAGACTTCATCCTCCCTTGAAATTCGGCCTTATTTACTTCACATTTCCTCCGAAATTAGACTTATATCTCCTTGTTCATGAATAAACTTGTGTGTGTTTAAAAATGAATGTATAATGAGATGTATGTATACCCTTTATGTCACTTCCTTTTAACATTAGGTCTGACATGTAGTTTTTGCTTCAATTCACATTGTCATCTTCAAAAATTCACTTCTCCTCAATTGTGAGGATCCACGTGGCATGCCACATACCACCGGAAGCGGCATGAATTATACTATCCATCCATGGGTGTTGTATATGCATGTGTAATTTACTTCATGTTTATCTACTTTGATCAACTGTGGGGTCCAAAATACAATGTCTAGGGTTGACATCAATGACAACAACCAATCTTCCAACAAAAGTTACCCCATAAATTATTAAATAGGTATACTCCTCCCGAAGATACCAATTTCCAATATTTTTTACCAGTCTCATAGCTTCCCTACTCAACTTGGGGCATTCCTTGAAAAATATTAATCTATGTAAGGGTGGAAGGAGGAAGTCATACAATAAAGCATAATTTTTCTTGTATTTTTTTCCATATCATTTGACAATACACATGCACAGGGGGTTTTGACATGTTCCAAATCTAGTTAATTCCAAGAAAAATATTAGTAGCACATATCACATCCACTAAATATGAAGCCATATAAAATGTGGATACAACCCCATATTTTGCTTTGGATTTGTGTGCCCTATATATGGATCTATTAAGGGAATGAGACAATATGGTATACCAATTGAATACACCTCTAGTGATTATCATAGTGTATGCTAATGGCACCCATGCATCCTCGAAATGGATGTATTTTTTCTTTCCATACAGTCTAGCTATCAGATCCATTTTGTATATGTAGGGGTCTCTCAAATTGGTCACAGCATAAACTCCATCTGTTTTCCCAAAGAATATTTTGTCTTCGATCCACCATATGGTGAGGATATTCTTGATATCATGTTCCTTATGGAATTGTTCCTTAAATCATGTAATCCTATGCTTTTCTAGTTGATGAAGTCTATAATAGTTATCCAACTTCGATTCTTGGTAGGAACAAATACATATTCCCCCGTCATTAAGTATTGTTCTATGCTTTACATCAATATGTGAAATAATCCACTCCACTACTTTTGAGAAAGACATTATTTGGGTCCTTGCTACAATGGAGTGAACATGAGACCTCTTGATGTTGATGAACACAATTTCACCATCATTTTTTGTCTTAGGGTCACTAGGAGGAACCACATAAGGGTAATCCTCCTGTAAATTTATCCCCAACTTGGAAAAGAGATCTGAGGGTTGATTTGTGATTCAATGTCTTTGTAAATTGGCCTCAAAGGATCAATCTCTTGTTTGGATAATTGAATCATATGACGAAATTGTTCCAACATCGATTCCATTTCAATATCTCCATGCTCCACAAATTCAATGATAGGTTGCTTTCTTTTAGGGGATTTTTTAGGTGTTCTAGAAGAATATGTTCATGGAGGCACTGTATCTTCATAGTCGAGTATATATTAATGTGAAATACAATGTAGGTGAGAATGAGTATAGTCGAGTATATATTAACATGAAATAAATTTGACCCAATTAAAACAATATGTTATTATTTGAAACTATAATTTTTCATAATTATTCATCATAGTGTTTTGGTTGCAACAACCCTGTAACGTATCCAGCCACCTAGTCTAGGACACACCACACAAAAATCTCTCACTTATAGCTCTGATACCACTTTGTAACGTACCCATCCACCCATGATAGGCTACACCACACAAAACTCTCTCACTTACAACTCTGATACTACTTTGTAACGTACCTAGCCTCCAACTAAGCAACATTACGTGCATAAAATAATTAAAGTATTAATATTTACTACTAATCAAATTCATACAACTTACCATCTACATATCACACCCAAATATGACCATTTGTCTGATACCATGGTTCTAAATGCATCTAACATCATATATTAAACATGAATTCAACTATTCAAGCCAACAATAATCACTCAACATTCATATAAATCATTTACACAATGACATAATCATAAATTATAAAACAAAAAAACTTATGTGTTAATGATTAACCAACTGGCTGCAAACGAAGGATGAACCTCCCAGCCATTGGAACTGTTGATCATTTTCTCTCATCCCCAAGCCACCCCCGAGTTGAGGCTATGAGTCCATAAGGATATTCGGTCCATTGGATATCCACTCTCCACACAGAGCAGCCCCAAACCAAGGTTTTGTTCTCATAGAAGTTCCAAACCTCCACCTTCCTCTTTTCCCCACAACCTGCACTACCCAAGGAATGTACCCTCTTCACTGCTCACTATCCATCGGGATATACCATTCATTTATCATGGACCCTAATGCATTCAGTTGGACAGGAATCGCTCAGTTGGGAACTCTAGGAACTCTCAGTTGCTTCATGATTTCTCATAGCATCCTTGACAAGGCTCTTGAGATATTTCCTCAACAGGAAATTGAAAACTTCAATGTTGACAAGCTTCAATCCTTCATTGGACTCACCCTCTCCTTCATTAAGGATTCCATCGATTTTGTTCTTAAAACCAAAAATATTCATCTTGAGGAACATGAAATCATGGTCAGTGTCGATGTTGTGTCCTTATTTACCAAAATTTTGGTTCCTGAAACTATTGACATTATTTCTAAATTGGTTGAATCTGAAACCATAAAACTCATCCAATTATGTTTGACCTCCATCTTCTTCACCTTCAAAGGGAATTTTTATGAACAAATAGAAGGCATTGCCACAGGGTTTCCCTTATCTCCTGCGGTAGCCAATATTTTCATGGAACATTTTGAAACTCTAGCCATAAACTCTTGGCATATCAAACCAAAATTTTGGTTCTGTTTGTCGATGTTACCTTCATCATTTGGCCTCATGGTAAGTCCTCCCTTAACTCCTTTCTCCAATATTTCAATAGCATTTTTCCCTCTATAAAGTTTACGATAGAAATGGAAATAGAAAAGGATAATTCTCTTCCCTTTTTGGATGTTCTTGTTTCTCGACTACCTAATGGTTCTCTCACCTACCATATTTATAGGAAAAAGACCCATACTAATCCTTACCTTCATGCCTAATCCCATCATCATCCTGCCCAAAAATCGGTGGTTCTTAGAACTCTCATTTCCATAGCCAATGGTATCTATGCTCCCCAATTTCTTGATCAAGAAAAGGCCCACCTAACAAAAGCCTTTGTTTCCAATGGGTATTCGATCTCCCAAATCAACAAATATTTCTGCTCAGATCAAAAACCTAACTCTAACTTTCCCTTCCTAATCACCTCGAGCCCTTATTTATTTACCCTATATCCAAGGCACCACAGATCAAATCTCAATTTTTTTAGAAAAAAATAATATAAAACCCCTATTCAAACCTCACAAAACTCTTAAACAATTTTTGTATACCGCCAAGGACAAGACAGACCCAATGTTGGGCCCAAGAGTTTACCAAATTCCTTTCTCCTGTGGCAAATCATACATTGGCCAAACATGTAGATATTTTAAAGCTAGGCTTAAGGAACATATTTCCAACACAACCCACAACCACACCTCTAAATATATTGTCGTTGAACACTCCTTTAATTCTAAACACATTATTTGTTTCGATAAAATAAGGTTAGTTTCGATGTTGTGTCCTTACTTACCAAAATTTCGGTTCCTGAAACTATTGACATTATTTCTAAATTGGTTGACTCTGAAACATAAACCTCATTCAAATATGTTTTACCTCCACCTTCTTCACCTTCAAAGGGAATTGTTATGAACAAACAGAAGGCACTGCCATGGGGTCACCCTTATCTCCTGCGGTAGCCAATATTTTCATGGAACATTTTGAAACTCTAGCCATAAACTCTTGGCACTTAAAACCAAAATTTTGGTTTTGTTTTGTCGACATTACCTTCATCATTTGGCCTCATGTTCAGTTCTCCCTTAACTCCTTTCTCCAACATTTCAATAGCATTTTTCCCTCTATAAAGTTTACGATGGAAATGGAAAAGGATAATTCTCTTCCCTTCTTGGATGTTCTTGTTTCTTGGCTACCTAATGGTTCTCTCACCCACCAAGTTTATAGGATAAAGACCCATATTGATCGTTACCTTCATGCCCGATCCCATCATTATCCTGCCCAAAATCTGCGGTTCTTAGAACTCTCATTTCCATAGCCAATCATATCTCTGCCTCCCAATTACTTGATCAAGAAAAGGCCCACCTAACAAAAGCCTTTGTTTCCAATGGGTATTTGATCTCCCAAATCAACAAACATTTCCACTCAACTCGAAAACCTAACTCTAAAATTCCCCCTTCCTCATCGCCTCAAGCTCTTATTTCTTTACCCTATATCTAAGGCACCACGTATCAAATCTCAATATTTTTAGCAAAAAAGAATACAAAAACCCTATTCAAACCTCATAAAACTCTTAAACAATTTTTTCGGACCGCCAAGGACAAGACACACCCAATGTTGGGCCCAGGAGTTTACCAAATTCCTTGCTCCTGTGGAAAATCATACATTGTCCAAACAGGTAGATATTTTGAAGCCAGGCTTAAGGAACATATTTTCGACACAACCCACAACCACACCTCTAAATATGTTATCGTTGAGCACCCCTTTAATTCTAAACACCTTATTTGTTTCGATCAAACTAAAATCTTGGCCTCTGCACCCCAATACACCTCGTGCATCATCAGAGAGGATCTCCAAATTGAAAAACACCCAAATAATTTTAATTGAAAGGAAGGCTATGAACTTAGTCATTCTTGGAAGCTTATTACTCATCGTCTAGGACATTCAAACTAATTCGAATTTGTGGCTTTAATCTTCTCCTCCTCCTTTCCTTACCATTTAATCTTCCCTTCCTTTGTTTTTCCACTCTTTATCTCCCAATTTTTAATCCTTTCTTATGATTTATTAATTATTCAATTCAACTTATTTTAATTTACCTTTATTTCATAATCTTCTCATCATTATTCTTTCAATTTAATCAAACATAGTTTTAAATATTGTTATTATTTTCAATTTAATCTTTCACTAACTTAATTTTGATACGTTGATAACAAATTAATTCTTCCTTAAACTTTCCTTAACACTTAATCTTTTTCCTCTCTTACTCCTTACTTCAACAGATACATCATTAATTACCCCCCCACGCCCCTCTACTTTTGACTTTATCCTTGCTTCTGTTCATCTTTCCAATGACTACTTGATTCTTTTTCCTTATTTATTTATTTTCAACTCTCTACACTCTTTACCATTCTTTAGCTTCATTTGTCCTTGATGATGGTTGGAGTCTCCACTTGAAATGTTGAACGTTTCAAAACATTAGACACATTTTAATCCAAAAAGCTCAACCGCAAAGTTATCAAAATGATAAAGATCATAATAAATTTCAATACATTACCAAAAACCCCAATTTGATCTTTTCATTTCATATCCATATCCATGTATGAGATGTCTTGAATTCCATCCCACTTCAACATTTCTATGGCATAGCAAGTCTATTACGAAACCAAAGATATAAATACCTTATGGTTCCCCTATATTCTTCTTTTCTTTCTCCTTATTGATCCTTCTTTATTTATTTTTATTTATATCCTATCTTTCTATAATTTCATTTTCTTTCCTTATTTGTATTCTCCTTATTTCTTTTCTCTTCTTTTTTTTTAAAGATTTTATTTTGAAAAAAAAATTATATTTTCTCTTTTCTTTTTCATCTTCATCATTTTTTTTCATTTTTCATTAATTTTAATTTTATATTTATTTTTTAATAATTTTATTTTTATATTTTTAATATTGTTATTATTTTTTTTAAATTTTGAATATGCCATGCCTCCATGCATCCTCTTTGATTGAATTAAAGTTATTGGTTTGTCTTTATATAATCTACCTACCCTTTATAATTTTCTATTGAAGTTGGACTAAAGCATGTTTTGTCCTATATACTCTCCCTACCAAATAGTACAATATGAAGAGGATTTGAAAGTGGGTAGGTGAGTAGGTATAAGCATGGAACACAATCTAATCAGAGATACGTGTCATTTTCAAGATAGCTTGAGTACATCACTTAAATAACAAAGTCTGATTGTAGAGACATGTCATTGTCAAGTGAAAAGACCATCTTAAGTGGATTTTTACGGTTGATAATAATAATGGGACATGCCATCTTTTGAAAGTTCACAACAAACAATAAAATAAATTCAATATGCTCAAGAAAAGGCTCCTATGGTGGGATAGAGAGGTAGTAGGTGAGACAAAAGGGTTGGTAACATGACCAATTCAATACAACTATCATGTTTGATTAGACAAATCTCATTAGAAAAATTTAAATTCAATATCACTACAATTATAATATTGAACGTGCAGCACTTAGGAACTAACAATATCAAAATTTAATTTATATTTTTAACGTGTACAACTTAGTTCGTAGTAATCCATTTAATTTGTATTTTTTGTATGATGTATAAATTCATCTAAAAGTAATTTTGAATTTTAAATAACTTAGCACCATTCATTCCTCATCGCGCGCACGTACACATATATATAATATTCTATTAAACATAAATATTTGTTCTACATGCAAATTAAACTTCATTTACAATTGTAAAAACGTTATGTCATCAAGCATCTAATAGCTATCTAATGAAAGTCTATGAAATATACAATAATTTAAGCCCATTCATAAACAACTTAAATACTTTGAGTGATCAATGCATCTTTCCCTTTTTCAATTGATAAGTTTCACTGATGTGAATCTTTTTTATATTATATATTAATTTTGGAATCATACAAAATGTAGATGCATACTCATTCCTATCAGTTGTGTAACACTCATTTTTCATATATGCTTTGATTCAAAATGGATCCGAACAAATAAATGGTTTTAAGATTTAGTACTTGTAAGTCAATTTGGTAATTCATAAGATTAGATAAATTAAGAAAAACAAAGCAAGTGTAAAAGTGAATAATACAAAAGAAGAAAAAAATAATTAAATGAAAGAAGAAATGAAAACAAATATGAGAGAAAAGAATGAGGAATGGGAAGTGAAAGGTCATGCTTGTTGGCCTTCCCATTGCCCCATCTTTTTCTATACTTTCACACTTAAAAAGATTTTTCTATCCAAGAGAGGAGAGGATATATATAAAGCTATGGGATACATTGTAACCAGAGATCACTGGAATGAGAACGAAGCAAACATTAGATGCTAGTTTTCCCATTTGGGGTTCTAGGGTAAAAATTCTAAGTCATGGTGATTGTTTGCAATGTTTATTGTTGTGAGAATCTGTCATATGTATTTGATACTACTCTTATTCAAATTAAATTGATGCTTGGCTATTTTATGGGTGTGAGAATTCAACCTTTGTTGTAGCTCTATGGATTTTGTTTTAAAGTTTCATTCTCCATGTGCAATTGAAGAACACCAACAACTAGAAGTTTTAGACCACTTCTCTAATTGGGTGAATGAAATCTAGGAATGTAGTAAAAGATTCATTGCAATACTTTAGGGAGTTGCTAATTTAGTTTAATTATGGTTGTTGGGTGAATTTCTCTCTCCTCTAAGCTACAATTCTTCTCCCTAGATTTATTCTATCCTCGCTGGTCAATTCAATACTTGTTGGTTGATTTCCTACTTGTTTGGGTTGACTTCTCACTCGCCTAGTTGATTTAGTACTTGCTGGTCATTTTCCTACTTGCCTAGGTCGACTTCTCACTCACTTGGTAGATTTAATACTTGTTGGTCAATTGCCTACCTACCTAGGTTGACTTCTTACTCACCTTATCATTTTTACATTTATATGCTCAATTTCTTACCTACTTGGGTGTTTTCTATTACCTAGGGTCATATGCATCTAATTTATTGAGTAGATGGTCGTATGCAGTCGTACGATGGTTGTATGGATCATATGCATCCTTTCTAGATATTTGGGCATTGGATATTAGTTTCTACAGGAGAATTAATGAGTTAAAATAGTTCCTCTACTCCCTCATGCTCAATTGACCTCTGGATAACAAATCACATATCGACAAGCCATTTGATCATTCATGGGCATAATTTGGACCTCTTGAAGGAATTGATTTGGCATGGCCATTGTAGAATTGAGTTTCCCATCAAGGAATCATTATGCATTTAGGAGAAGAGAAGTAGTGGATCACTCACTCAGAGATATTAGTAACCTTTACACCTAGAAACCTATCCCTAATCTTCCCTCTTTACTAAGTTGGGGTTGTGCAAACTTTGACAAGGTTTTCATTAACTCTTGATCTCATGTGGCTTGGAATATCAACTAGTTTGTCTTTCTAAGGAACCACTGAAGTTATATAATCCTTCGTTCTTCATGTTTGCATTCTTCAATGCACAAATTGCCTATTACTGTTGTGCTATCTCACAACTTCCATTATTGTGTAGGTCGCAAACTTAAAGAAACATCTTCATAATTGTAAGCAAGAGCTCTTATGCAATAGTGAAGGGTATATTGGCTTCACGTAGTGCTAACTTTCCCACTAGCACATTCATAGTCTTTTGAAGGCCCCAAAATCATGGCAACAATAAAAATGTCTCTTTCACCCTATGAGGGTGTCCCAAGCCTCTCTGAGGAAACAGGATAAGCATTCAATTGACTTGAGTTTCAAAAAATTATTTTCATCTTTGGTTTTCAGTTGGACAATATGTTGTTTGTAGGTTAATTTTGTAATCCTCCATATTACTTGCAATCTCTTTGGTTGCAGGGTGATATAGAGACAAGGAAAGTGTTTCACTCTAGACATTGGTGACCAAACATATACCTTGAGATTGTGGCTTTGATACAACTTGTAGGGGTTATAAATATTGAAGCAGTGGGACCTTCACCTTCCATGGTACTCAAACTAATGAAACCTTGCAAATAGACTCGAAGATAGAGAAGACTTGCTAGCCACTATAAGAAAATAACCAATAAGGTAACCACATACATATGAGAGATCTAGTTGTTGATTTTTCATAAGCATTAGGTTAAGCATGAAGTTCATTCCATTTTATCATTTAATCATAACCATAAATGCTGCAGCAACCAAGATCACAATAAGAAGCACCATGCACAAAACACAAAATGTATCATGAGAATTCCTCCTCAACAAGGGAAGAAAACCCAGCCAAATCCTTTGCTATAATATTCAAGCGAAAGACATTTACCACCAAGAAAGACCTAGCACACAAGAGGGTGCTCAAACCCTAGAACACTAGCGCCCAAGAGAGGTGTGCAACTTTTTCCAAGGAAGTGTACTTGCTGAAATTTCCAAACTCACAAGAAAGATATGTTTCCTCAAAGGGGAGTTTGCCTTTACTTATACTAATCTAATTCTATCAACGAAAGTGTCTATTGGCACAACAGGGCTGACCTCACTTAGGCATATTATTATTATTATTACAATTAATATTAATATTAATATTAATTATCTTTTACATTTATTATAATACACAATAAGGTAGGGCCAACCTGTACCCTTTACATAACAATTTGGGTTACAGGTAGGTCTGACTCTTGAACAATATATAGCAAAGGATCTGATACACCCACTAGTGCTCATCCACTAGGGGCACATCCATAGGGATGTCATAGCTCTGACGCACTGCATTACATAGAAGAACCAGGTCTTCACACGTTCACCTGTGCTCGTCCACAGGCACGTCCACTTTACAGATCTGCTTTCCCATTGCCACCGACAGGAGAATCATCTAGAGTCTTCTTGTCAACTCTGCTGCTTAGAGGAGTCTAATACATCATCTTCATTTATGTTCTCATGATGATGCACCCAACACTTTGGGATTTCACACGTTCACCTTATGCTCAGCCACATGCACGTCCTAACTCAATAGATTGCTTTTCCACTGGATAATCATCTGGAGTTCTTCTCAACTCTCTGAATGGAGGAGGTCATCTCTACGTTCCCATTTATATCTTAGGAAGGAACCACGTACCCTTCTTAGGGATTTCTCTCAGGTTTGTTAGCTGAGAGAAAGACTTCACATAGTTGTAATGATCCACACCTCAAAGGTTTGTAAGCTGGAGAATGTCTCACATAGCTGCAATCATCAACACTCCCTCTTAGCTAGGGAGGCATTCTTCATCATGACAAGTCTCATACGGATGTACTCTGAATATTTTTTTTGGATGGAGTTATCAATACTCCCTCTCAAGTAGGAAGGCGTTCTTCACCAAGTCTATTTGGTGTAAATGTCTGCAGTCTGCTCAGGTGTAGGAAGGTACTGCAAGTATACGATTTTCCTCTGCATCATGTCTCTGAAATAAGGATATTTCATCTCATCATGTTTCAATCCATTAGGAAACACTGGGTTCTTTAAGGAGCTTTATACACGACTCTTGGTTATCATCATAGGATCCATCTCGTGGTCAGGTTGTGAAGCCACATTGCTTCACACACTTACTACTATATACTCTGCCTCTGTGGTACTCAAGGCCACAGAGTTTTGTTTCTTGCTGCTTCAGGAAACTATGGAAAACTTCAAGGTAGAACAACAACGGGATGTTCTCTTTCGGTCCACTGTACTTTCTTCCCAATCTGAATCGTCATGTCTTGCAAACTCAAGTTCATACTGGAGGCATATCTTAGGCCATATCGAACTATGCCTCATATATACATGTTTTGCTGTCATCTAGTGAGTCTGTATCGGTTGACTCATGAAATGACTAAGCCTATTCACTGCATGGCATGAATCAAGTCTGGTTTTAACCAGATACATCAGTGATCCAAACAACTGTGGATCATCCTTGTCTGAATTGTCGTCAATATTCTCCTTTCGATCCATCATGGTGGATTTGCATTATGTCATACTTAACTTATTTTATGTTCCCACTATATATTTTCCTTGACTCAGGAAAATCTCATCGGTTTTCTGTCATACTTCTTATCCCAAGAAGTTGTGCATCATACTTAGATTTTTCATCTTGAATTTAGAAGTCAAGGATTACTTCTATCAAAGTCAAACTCTTGTCACCTCACTGTAATAATATAGGTTTGGATCAACAACACTCTTGTTGAAATCCAAACACAACAAGAATATATCTATCTGATATAGTTTCCAACTCATGGATGATAGTACAGATGGAATTGTATCAGGTTCATTGGATCAAGTTTATCATTAACGAAAACTCCCTCTGTTTGTGAGAGACCTCTGGCTATAGATCACGTTTTTTATTTCTTGATACTTTCATTAGTTGCAAGCTTGATCATATAGATTCTCTTAGAATTTACCACAAACTTCCCTTTCTGATTCCTGAATAATATCTTATGCATCATTCTTTAAGATGTACTAGTGTTCTTTTTTTATGGCATCTTTCCATATCGGTTCTCTCGTTGCTTCTCTAAGACAAGGAGTCTCAACATAAATGAAGTGGCTCATGACTAAAGGATAGCTCGAAAATATCTTTTGCTTTCTCGGAATGTGCCTTGAGAAGCTTGTGTGTTTCTCTGCCTCTTGTAGAGTGGGTCTAGGTAGGATTTTTATACCTTACTGCAATTTCTCTGAATATATCGGCTGGAACAATTGGATCAACTGAGATAAAGTCTATCTCCCTCTGAAATGTTGAAGGCGATAAGGTAATAGTCTTATTGTCAATCTCCATCTAATATTTTTGGATCTTTAAAAGACTCTCTCTTTTACAGGGACAACATTTCTGCTTGTTCTTGTATAATGAACAATTTAAATATGGTTTGGACTCTCTTACCAGGGATAATGATCCAAGTCTTTGAGAGCTCTTTGTACTAGGAATACTATCTTTTATTTATTTGAAAAATGCAATCAACTATAAAATTATAAATCAAATGATTTACCTAGTTTGTAGCCATATCTTTTAGAGGAAGTACTTCTCCTCTCTCTTCTCTTCACTCGCTTGAGGTGGATCTGGATCAATGTTAGCAGTGGAAGCATATTGTCTTCCCTTCTTCCTGGTTGGACAATTTCGTACAATGTGTCCATACTTGTCACATCT
>ML785970.1:46190-57603 GCA_009831015.1 Picea engelmannii
ATCTCTTCACTATTGCCTCCACCTTTCATCTTTCGCCATCTGTCTTCCACTCCATATCTCACCTACACTCAGTGCCATCCTGGCCCACCTTATTCTCATTTCAACCTCTTGCCTTCTGACACTTGTCCCTCTCCTTTCCGCATTGCTCAGTCATAAGCAACGCATCCTCCCTCTACCAATCATGTCCCGACACCTCCTCATTCGTTGTTTCCCCTCACCCTGCCTGGTCACGGCTCATCCACCACTTCCAATCGTGTGCCCCAGTCTTTGTACTAGCCTCCATGCCTTATCATTAGGCTATTCAGCCGATCTAGGTGGTAGCACGAGAGGGCCTCCACGTCCCAAGAGTACAGAGTTGACCGGGTCATTCCCAATCCCAAGGAAGCAGTTATTGAGGTGGTTAGTGGTGGTTAGACATCGTCTCCACCATAAATGGAAAGTCCAGAAAGGGACCTGAGATAGGTCAATTCTTTTGCAAGGTTGCCAGGAGCCTGATTGTGTCTGACACGAGTGCACAACCATCCAGAGACTGCAGGTGCAGCCCGCTAGTAAACATGCAGACGTAATGTTTTTAATGATAAGTCTCGGTTTTGCTGTTGTTATTGGCTTGGGTATATGTAGGAAATTTTTCCATTTTCATAATTTATCGATGGTAGAGCTAAGATCCCGACTGTAAAGCTTTAACAAAGCCTTTGGTTCTCTGGTTATACAATGATATTTTGAGATTTCTTGTTTAATGGCAGCCAACCTCCTCCTTTCCTTGTTCCTCTGAATCTAAAAACCCAGGTATGGATGATCCAGTCGGGTGTTGTTGTAACTATATGATGCATGTTTGATTGTATTAGTTCCACAGCATTTGAGTTTTATTTTGAATTTTCTCTAGTCTAAGAGGATCTCATATCTGAGACTTTTCCCCTTTCTTTTCTTTCACTTACTCACCACTATGCAAAATTTACTAGCTCAAGTTAAATCAAGACCTCACATGTCCTTGTTGTTCCAACCCAGTTTTCTGAGTGAGCGATATTGTTCTGAGTTTACTTCCATTCGATCACCCCCTTTATAAACAAGTCGTGACATAAATTGATGGGCCTCAGGCTTACTCCTACTACAATCTAGGAGTGACTTCTGTAGCCAACATTTCTGGCGCCGTTACCGAGGACGAAGTTGAAAATTTTCCCTGGGATTCAATGACATTGAGCCTCTAATTCTAAAGGTGCATCAGGCATCAGAGCCCTACGATATTGCTACTGCACACCTGGTGACTCCATTGTGGTGAACCTGCTATTTTAATTGTGGCTTCCAGAGGTAGACACACGCGGTCCCATCCACAACTGCCTCTAGTTATGCCTAAAGTTGATCCAGAGGTGATTATCAAAAAATGAAAGGCCCCCGAAGGAGAAACTTCCACCACTGAACCAAGTATTTTTCCATCTCCTTCTGTAGAAACTCCATTTTCTTCTTCTCAGCTTCCTAGCAGACCTGTTTCTGAAGTTTCCTATTTCCTGAATTTTGGGAGTGTTCCTGCCGAGTTTTCCCCTCCTGGTCTGGGGTTGGAGAGAGAAATCCTTGTCACTCCCCTCTCCCCTAAAGATGTACCTTGGCGTAGACCCAGGACCACAGAAGATTTCCCCACTCCTATATTTACCACTCCTCCTCTTGTTATTGTTGTTGCTACTGCACAGAGAGAATCATTTGCTGACTCAAGCCCTTTAGCCTTCTCTATGAATCCCCCATTATTTCCCCTCCCACCTGGAAGCTCATTTCCAGTATCCCCTATTCGAGCTCCTTCTCCTCGGAGTTCTCCTCCACCTAATATTCTTATGGCAGGAGCAAATCCCCCCATGAACATAATGGACGCTATAATAGTTGCTAGGTATGCTCCCCTTGTGTTACCTCAGCCTCTCAATGCCCTTCCAACAAATGGCTACCTTAAGCAGCTACCCAAGTTTACAGGCGAAGGGGACATAGCTGCAGAAGAACACCTTGAAGCCTTTTATAGTTTTACAGATGATCATGTTATCATGCATGCAGACGTATGGATGAGAATTTTCGTCCATAGCCTTGAAGGCGAGGCCAGAAAATGGTTTAGGGCCCTGCCTCCTGGATCTATTGATGGGATTGAGGCTTTGGATAATGCCTTTTTGAGACAGTGGGGAGACAAAAAAGACTTCATGTATTACATGACAGAGTTTGGGTCTTTGAAGAGAAAGGAAGGAGATTTTGTCTCTGACTTCTCCAAGAGATTCAACAAAATGTACAATAAGATCCCCACTGAAATAAAGCCCTCAAAAGCCTACGCTAAAATCACTTATGTTAGCGCTTTTGATCCCAATTTCTGCCTCCTGTTGAGGGAAAGGAGAGAAACTACTCTGGCTCACATGCAGGATGTAGTCGTGGAAGTAGAATCTAACATATTGCTTGTTGACCGACTCAGGAATAAGGCTGATAGAGACATATCTAGGAAGAGACCTGAAGCCTCCCCATCCAATTCATCTCCCCTTCCCCTTCAGATGGACGAGGTAACTAAAATGCTAAAATCTCTTTTGGCTAGAATGGAAAGGTGGGAGTTAGAAGGGAAGCCCATGTACAGAAATCCCCAAAATACTAATAACAAAGGCTTCAGGAGGCCTAGCAACAATGTGCCATAGGATTTTCCAAGGGAACAAAGGAGCAAAGACAGAGATGAGCAAAGGATTCAAACCCCTCTCCAAAATAACCTAGTTTCTCATGAGGAAGGAGAGGACATAGATGAGCTCGACCCTGAAATTCACTGTATTGAAGACACTTTCCCTTTTCCTCATTTGACTCAATCTATATATGAAGAATCCCTTGTGAACAGTCAAGTCAATGAGTTGGGTAAAGGGGAAAATGCCAACAACACTCCTAACAGATATCATCTCAGGCCAAATAAGAAATAATGAAATTTTGATAGCCATGATCAGCCCCTCATAGCGGAAAAACCTGCTAAGCCTATAACCATCACTACTAAAGAGAAGAAAACTTAGAATACTTCGCCAGCAGCCAAAGAACCTGTCTCTAAGGTAAGGGAAGCCCCTAAGCCTTTTTCCTCCTTTAGTTTTGAGCATGAAATTCAAAATATTAGAATTCCAGTACCCCTCTCAGAGCTAGTTAAAAATGAAGATTTCAAAAGGTCCTTCTCCAAGCTGCTACAATCTAAGTCCCCCCAGCCTTCTGCAGACTCAGTAAATATTCAAGATGAAAAGCCAGTAGTCATCCTAGGTCCCATGGTGGAAGACAGAGATGATTCATCCCCTCCTTTCTACACATCCCCGAACATACATGATAAGGTGTTGCATAATTGCCTCATGGATTCAGGAGCTTCCGACAACCTTATGCCCAAAATAGTCATGGAAGAATTGGGACTGGAAGTGACAAAGGCTTATCATGATTTATACTGTTTTGATTTGATGTGGGTGCAATGCCTTGGATTCATTAAAGACTTGGTGGTCTCTTTATTTCAGTTGCCAATGAAGAGTGTGGTCATGGACATTGTAGTAGTTGATGTTCCCCCCAAGTTTGGCATGTTGTTGTCAAGATCTTGGATTAAAAAACTTGGAGGAACATTACAGATGGATCTCACATATGCCACCATTCCAGTATTTGGAGGGGAATACAGGAGGTTGTACATAGAATATTAGTTGGCCTACATTGTCAGTGACGAAGAAGACCCCACTAATCACCCCATCTTTGCACTTGACACTGATTTGGGGTCTAGTTTGTTGCAGATCACTGACACTCCTAAAGCCCCTTTTCAAATCAGAAAGAAACCCATATTTAATCACGAGATACCTCCTCCAACCACCTCTGTTTGGAAAATGTTCTTCGACGAAGCTTCTTCTAGTGAAGTTTTTGGCACTAGAGTGGTTCTTGTGGCCCCTTGGCAGGAAACCATATCCCTGTCATACAAGATGGAATTTGAAGCTACCAATAATGTGGCAGAATATGAAGCTCTTGTTCTGGGCTTAAGGGTTGCAAAAGAAATGGGAATTGAGGAGGTAGCAGTGTTCGGAGATGCTGAGTTGATAATACAGCAAGTCAGGAATGCTTCTTGGGCTAAGCATCCTCGGCTCAAGAGTTACAGAAATGAGGTGTGGGACCTGATTGATAATTTCTTCTCGGCTTTCAACATTTCTTTTATTCCAAGAGAGGAGAATACTTTGGCTGATTCCTTAGCTATCTCAGCTAGTCTATTCAGGATCCCTCTGCCACCTAAGATCAAATATGGGGTCGAGATAAGATATAGGCCATCTGTTCCGGACAATATCAAGCATTGGAAGATATTCAAAGATGATCTTGAAATCGAAAAATTTCTTCAATCCGTCGACGAATTATCCACATTGCACATTGATCAAGACCCTGATCCCGAAGGTGACCCTCACCCTGAGGTATTTTTAAATAAAATTGTTAATCACCATATTGTTCAGTTTCCTGGCAATCACATCCCCAAGGGATTAGTCCCTTTAGAAATATTGTTCGATGGGAATGATGTGGCAGTAAAGGGTAGGGTTTCAAATGAAGACGTTGATACAGCTAAATGCAACATAGGCACACAGGAGGAGCCTAAGTTTGTCAAGTTGTCAAACAGTTTGACCAAAGAACAGAGGGTCGACTACACTGAGTTATTAAGAGAATTTGTGGATGTTTTTGCATGGACCTATGAAGACCTCAAGACATATGACACATCTGTCATTGAACACAAGATCCCACTAAAGGAAGAGGCTAAGCCATTTAGGAAGAAGCTAAGACAGATAAATCCCATGTTGTTGCCTGTCATGGAGAGAGAAGTGAAGAAATTGTTAGATGCCCAAATCATTGTCCCCTTGAGATACTCTGAATGGGTGGCCAATTTGGTCTCGGTAAGGAAGAAAAGTGGAGAAATCAGGCTCTGTGTCGATTTCAGGAACCTGAACAGGAGCTCAAAGAAAGACAACTATCCCTTGCCCAACATGGAACACATATTGCAGAGGGTAACTGGTGCATCTAGGATATCCATGATTGATGGTTTTTTTGGCTATAATCAGATATCAGTCATGCCTAAGGACAGAGAAAAGACAACCTTCACCACTCCTTGGGGCACATTCATGTATACCAAAATGCCTTTTGGACTAATGAATGCAGGGGAAACATTTCAGTGAGCCATGGACATAGCCTTCATTGGGGAGAAAGATCGGTTTTTGGTGATCTATCTCGATGACATCACAGTCTTCTCCAGGTCTGATAAAGAGCATTTCTACCACTCGAGGAAAGTTTTCTTGAAATGTCAAAGGTTTGGCCTTTCCTTAAATCCCAAGAAATCTTTGTTTGCTATGAAGGAGGGGAAGTTGTTAGGCCATATAGTATCAACAGAGGGAGTGAGAATTGATCCCAGCAGGGTAGAGGCAATTCAAACCCTGTCACTTCCCAGGTCTAGAAAAGAAGTCTGGGATTTTCTAGGGAAGATTAACTTTCTGAGGAGGTTCGTATCAAATTTTGTTGAGGTGGTGAAACACCTCACAACCATGCTCATAAAGGGAAATGAAGTAAAATGGACTGTTGAACCCAGGGAATCTTTTGTCCAAATAAAGAAGGCATTGACTGAGGCACCTATGTTGATCAGTCCTGATTATTCCAAGGATTTCCTAATTTTTTCTTTTGCTTCTTTTGATATAGTAGCAACGGTCTTATTGCAGAAAAATGAGGAAGGGCGAGAGAAACCCATTTCCTTCTTCAGTAAGGCATTGAGAGATGCAGAAATTAGGTATGAGATCATGGAGAAGTAGGCCTATGCCTTGGTGAAAGCTCTCAAAGCTTTCAGAGTCTATGTCTTGCACTCAAGAGTGACTGCATACATTCCTTCATCCTCTGTGAAGGACATCCTTATATAGCCTGACATATATGGGAGAAGAGGTAAATGGATTGCCAAGATCCTAGAGTTTGACCTGTAGATAAAGCCCACCAAGTTGGTAAAAGGGAAGGGTTTAGCCAAGCTACTAGTTGAATCCAATTGCAAGGCCTTGGGGGTTAGCTTCATCAACGCTTGTTCAGGAAATCATCAAGTTGAGTCATCCATCCAAAGCTCTCAAGGTGACTTATCACTAGCAGAATGCAACTGGTACAGAGACATTTTGTACTTTCTGCAAGAATTAAAGCCTCATGATGGGATGGGAAAAAGCAAGGAAAGAGATTTAAAGCTCAAGGCGGTCAGATATTGCCTTATTGACCATGTCTTGTACTGGAGAGACCCTCTAGGAGTGTTTCTAAGGTTCCTGAATCCACATGAAGCCCACAAAGTTATCTTTGATTTCCACAACGGCCTTTGTAGAGGGCATCATTTCTGGAAGACCACAGCCAAAAAAATTCTCAGGGCTGGGTACTACTGTCCCACCTTATTCACTGATGTCTTCAGAGAAGTTAGAGCTTGCATCAAATGCCAAAGGTTCTCAAGGAAGCAGCAGCTCAAATATCTGCCATTAAAGCCTGTAGTAGTTTTAGCACCCTTTCAACAGTGGGAGCTGGACTTCATTGGGGAAATTCATCCTCCTTCAAGTGGCCAACATAAATGGATCCTGACTACAATAGATTATTTCACCAAGTGGATAGAAGCTATCCCCACTAGGAGTGCTTCACACAAGGTAATTATCAGCTTCCTGGAGGATATCATAGCCAGATTTGGTTGTCCCAGTAGGATTGTCACTAATAATGCTGCTTATTTCAAGTCTGAGCCTCTAGTTAAGTTCTGTGAGCAGTTTGAGATTTCCCTAATTCACTCCACTCCCTATTATCCTCAAGGAAATGGACTGGAGGAATCTTCCAATAAAATCCTAATCAAGCTCATTAAAATATTATTGGAAGACAATAAGAAGGCCTAGGATTCAAAGCTCAAATTCGCTCTATGGGACGATCGAGTCACAACAAAGAAGTCCCTGGGCACCTCACCTTTTCAACTTTTTTATGGGATGGAGGCTGTGTTCCCCACTCAGCTCGCTTTACCTGTGATCAAATTATTTCAAGATCACGAAGGAGAGCCAGACCATATGGCCAGAAGAATTATTCAAGTAGTGGAGCTACAATAGGTCAGGGAGCAGGTGATGGACATGGCTCATAGTCATCAGCAGAAGATCAAGCAGGCCTTTGACAGGAAGGTCAGAAAGGAGGAATTAGAGTTGGGAGATTTGGTGCTTAAGTGGGATGCATCCAAGAAGGATAAGGGAAAACACAACAAGTTTGATTCCCTCTGGATCGGGCCCTTCAAAATCTCTGAAGTATTCTTAAATAACACATACAGGTTGCAGTATTTGGAGGGTGAAGAAGTTTTTAACAACCCAGTAAATGGGAATTTCCTGAAGAAATGTTTTGTTTAAGCCTTAGACGACTCCTCTGTTTTTTGTAAATATTGTTTTTCTGTTTATTTCTAGCTTAATAAATGACTCCATATCCCAACAACAAGGCACTGGAACTGCAGAAGGAGTTCTTAGAGCATCACAGGGACAACTCTATCCCCCATGGAGCCTAATGTTAGCACAAATTCTGGTATGGGTCATTTTCTCTCCTAAGTCGAGCCCATGGTGCAAAAGGTGAAGAGGCGGGCTAAAAACCCACTAAAGGGTGATTATTCGCGGCCTGTGCTAGAAGTGCCCAAGCACATATCTCAGAAAATCTCGTTCGGGGTTCAAAGTCAAGTGAGCAGGCAAATATCTATTTTCAATGGCTAGGATTCGTCGAGGAAGTAGATCGATGATCAGCGGGAATTCGCAATCAGCAGAGTTGCGCGAGGATTAGTGTCGAGGACATCACCTATATCATAGAAGTGATCGGGGCCGTCCATTTCAGCAGACACAGGTGGCACGCAATCGAGCTTCGTCATGTTTTGGTGACCAAGACTTCGAGAGCAAAGGAGCAAGAACTCCCAATGGGAAAATTCCCGAAAGAATCTGGTCCATTGATCATGGAGAAGTCTCAACTGTCTATCAGGGACGACTCTCGGTGTATGAAGCTAAGAAGTGGGCAAATCTGAGCGGCCATGATCTATGTGTCTAGATCTATGGCTAGGGTTCAATTCCAGACCCCCTTCGTCGTTCTACCTTTAACAAAGGGGGGGGGGTCCGGAATTGAGCGTGCATCTCTCAACGGCCTGGATTTTGGAGCCCGGATCTACGAACAAGATTAGATTCTAGACCCCCTTTGCCTTTCTACCTTTAATAAAGGGGGGGGGGTCCGGAATGGGCGACTTTGTGTGGATCCCCCTATCATCTCTTCATTATTGCCTCCACCTTTCATCTTCCAACATTTGTCTTCCACTCCATATCTCACCTCCACTCAGCGCCATCCTGGACCACCTTATTCTCATTTCAACCTATTGTCTTCCGACACCTATCCCTCTCTTTTCTGCATCACTCATTCATAAGAAACACATCCTCCCTCGACCAATCATATCCCGTCACCTCCTCATTCATTATTTCCCCTCACCATGCCTGGTCACTACTCATCCACCACTTCCAATTGTGTGACCCAGTATTCGCACCAGCCTCCATGCCTTATCATTAGGTTGTTCAGCCGATCTAGGTGGCAGCACGAGAGGGCCTCCACATCCCAAGAGTGCAGAGTTGATCGGGCCCTTCCCAATCCCAAGGAAGTAGTTATTGAGGTGGTTGGTGGTGATTAGACATCGTCTCCACCATAAATGGAAAGTACAGAAAGGGACCTGAGACAGGTCAATTCTTTTGCAGGGTTGTCAGGAGCCTGATTGCGTCTGACACGAGTGCACGACCGTCCAGAGACTACAGGTGCAGTATGCTAGTAAACATGATGACGTAATGTTTTCAATGATAAGTCTCGTTTTTGTTGTTGTTATTGGCTTGGGTATATGTATGCAATTTTTCCATTTTTGTAATTTATCGATGGTAGAGCTAAGCTCCTGACTGTAAAGATTTAACAAAGCCTCTGGTTCTCTGGTTATACAATGATATTTTGAGATTTCTTGTTTAATGGCGGCCAACCTCCTCCTTTCCTTGTTCCTCTGAATCTGAAAACCCAGGTATGGATGATCCAGTCAGGTGTTGTTGTAACTATATGATGCATTTTTTATTGTATTAGTTCCACAACGTTTGAGGTTTATTTTGAAGTTTCTTTAGTCTGAGAGGATCTCATATCTGAGACTTTTCCCCTTTCTTTTATTTCACTTACTCACCACTATGCAAAATTTACTAGCTCAAGTTAAATCAAGACCTCACATGTCCTTGTTGTTCCAACCCAGTTTTCTGAGTGAGCAATATTGTTTTGAGTTTACTTCCATTCGATCACCCCCTTTATAAACAAATCATGACATAAAATGATGGGCCTCAGGCTTACTCCTGCTACAATCCAGGAGTGACTTATGTAGCCAACAGGGTATCATAATCATCCAAGGACATTGTATTTCGTGTGCCCTGTCCTTCTATTGTTTGTGTTTCCATGTGCTCATGTACCATACTTCTGGTACGTCCCTGAGAAGGGCATCGAGGCATCTGTGCTGGGTCGTGAACTGCAACAACAAAAATGATCATATCGATATGTTGAAATATAATTTAAATAACTAATTAATTATTTTGATTAAAATTACATTATTTCTCTTTACCTGTCTGTGTAGCTGTGACATTTGGTGCGTTAATTTCTTGTCCACTTGGTTCCTCTTGCATTTCACCCTCCTGAGCTACATGCTCTTCAATTTTGAGAAGATAATATATAAGTATAAGTCAGGAAATAAATATCTACAATCACAGTAAATATTTCTAATTATGAAGCATACATATCAGAATGGGTACTCTGCTCCCCACTATCATTGGACATGTGCACCCTTGTATGATGTGGTGTCTGCTAAATACCACTAGATTCATTGTTGCAGTAGCATTGTTGCTTGAAAAAAAACATAAATACTTAGTTAAGGGTGATATAATAAAATATGAATAGACTTTACAAGCATGCTACTGTGGTTTCCTTATTCATTTTAT
The DNA here is from genome assembly GCA_009831015.1 of Picea engelmannii. Classification (NCBI taxonomy): domain Eukaryota; kingdom Viridiplantae; phylum Streptophyta; class Pinopsida; order Pinales; family Pinaceae; genus Picea; species Picea engelmannii. Next base: position 56,177 of record ML785970.1, read on the forward strand.
TTACCTACATGGCTGGGGATATTGGATTTGGCCCAAGATTTTCCTATATTCAAACACACTTTTAAAACTGTGCTTGTAACCAAGCTTTAGGTCCTCCTCAGTGGTAGCAGTGTCAAACATATTTAATTGCAATGCATAACACCATTAAAAATACCAATAACAAAAACATATATTTCTTCGCTACTGTTAAATAAATATTAACCACAGTTAATCATTTAAATCTTATGATTCGGGATTTTAATTTTCCATAGCCACCCTGGCCTAGTTTATGCTGCCCATGCTTTTCCACTCTAGCCTTGGTTGCTTTGGAGGTGTCTGGTAGCCTACATATAGAATTTTTGAAAAAAAATAGATATCGAAATTGTTACTTAAAACATGAAAGAAAAACATAAATGATCATATTTCACTAATAATATGACATGTGTTGTACCTTGCTTGACCAACTCGTGGATATCTTACTTGGTTTTTAAACAATTTCTCCTTTGCATCCTCTATCAAGGTCTTCCACTCTTTCTCTAGAACCATGGGAGGGCACTCATGCTTGAGGTCTAATTGCAATTTCTCCCTATATTGGGCCCTGGTATATTTTAAATTCTCGTCGGATAACTTTGTAACCACTTTCTTGTTGAAAGTGTTGCTGAACAAGTTTACCATGTGGTCTATTAAATCATCTTTCTTTTTTCTATCTTGGCCATTCCACCATGTGCGAATGGTGGGGACAAACAACTCCAATTCTTTGTCATTTAAGTTTCTATAGAAAACATTGTTTCATGCAGAAACGTGTTATCCATTAATTTATAATAATCTCAACAAATGTCCATTTCAATTTCATGATAAAAATGAATCAATTAATTAACAATTACCTACAATCTTATGAATCTTGATCGGGACACTTATGTCATCCACCAGAAAGGTGACATCTAATGATATGGTGCTTTTAATTCATTCTGCTCCATGCAGAATAGTTTCCTCTCCATCTACAGTACGTTCCTCTCCAGAGTCATGTGGAGTCCTAGGCTCCGGCTCATCATGCTCCGACGTGTCATGCCGGTCAAAATCATTGCGCTCATCATGCTCTTGCGTGTCATGCAGGTCAAAATCGTTGCGCTCATCAATGGATTCTAGGGGAACCTTATGAGGCTAAAAAAGACTCACTTGCACTTTGCTATGTCGACATTTTTGTTGCATTGGACCATCACTGCTACCTATAACAGTTGCAGGATCGGCAAGTTCCCGACGCACGGGGTTTAAAAACTCCTACAAATGGAAAAGTTTACTTTATCGGATCATATAGAAAATATAAAACAAAAAAACGAATATAAAATTGTCATAGCTGATAAAAATATGTGAAGATGCCACTTACCCCAAAATTAGTTATTATATTTTGTAGCTCTACAATTCTTTCCCTGTCCTCCTGTGTCAGGGGT
>ML785970.1:64705-77373 GCA_009831015.1 Picea engelmannii
TTAATATAAAATCTTTTAATTTAAATTTTTTTCAAAATAAATATTCATATAATAATGTATTATTCATTTTTTTCAACTTCAAATACTAAAATACTTTACACATCTTTTTACTTTACATATCCTATTTTTCTTCTAAATTTATGATGAAATTTAATTTTATATTTTAACTTTTTTTCTCTTCATTCTCAAACCAAACATGAGTATACTTATTTTTATATTTTTAAAATTTGAAATACTTTTCTTTTTTAACATGTTTTCTTCGCAAAGCCCATTAAACTAATTTGAACAATTTTCAACATTAATATCAAATTTAACTATAAATTAATATTACATAATTGTAAGGAGTTTAAAGTGAATTTTATATTATTATTTTTTCCACGATGGAAAAACCTATCATAAATTAGTATGTCAATTAGCGTTAGGACAATTATTATTGGCTTTTATCCATGAATGTAAGATGATTCATCACCGTTATTGAAGGAAAACCATACCACCTGGAATAACCCGTTGGTGATTTGTAAGGTGACAAACTTTCTCTCCTACCAAATGCCTTTAGGTATTAGGTTGTTAACCTAATTCCTTAAATATGAGAAAAATGAGATCTTAGCCAAACAAAAACAAATTTAGGTCATACTCTAGAACCAATTATATTTAAATTTTGTGAGTGCATAAATACTTTATTTTATATATAGTAAACTTCCTTGGCACTCCTCTAATTACAAATGTGATGATGTTATAAAGTATAACATATGGAGATTTGTAAATATCTCATTTATTAATATGTAATATTTTTATGAAAAGTGTATTTATATTACAAATTATTTACTTTTATAAATATAATATAAATTAGGTTGAAATTGTGTGAATTTTTTTTCCATAATAATAGTTAAAACTCTATATTAAAATGGTTGGAATCAAAATGTATAGTGAGGATTTACAAAATTATAGGTATGTATGGTTAGCCTTACCTAAGAGTCTTTCATTACATATAATCCATCTAAAAAAACTAAAACGACTTGTCCTATACCATCGGGGAGAGGGCCACATGTGTACTAGATCACATATTGGCCTAGGCCACATGTGTACTAGCTCACATATTGGCCTAGTACCAACACAAAATAACAGAATGTGCTCTAAAATTGAATAGAAAAACTAGAAAATAAAATTCCCAACAGATGTTTTAGTGTTTAGGTCCACCTGCATTGGTGGGTCCTTGTTTTTTGATGCCACGTGGTTAATATTATCGGCGTTAATCCTAGATGAATCTCTAATCGGGGTGATAGAGTGGTGTAGAGAGGCTCCAACATGGTTTTCTAGAAAAAAATATACATAAACATATGCAAAGCTTGGCAAAGGAAACATCATGATTTTTAAGGAAAGTTGAGCTAGACCACCATATGCCCTGCTAGGGATTGCAGGGATGCTATAGTGGAGGCCATATCCACTTGTTTTCCCTTGTAAACTATCATGAAGGAATGACATTATGCTTTCCATTCTCTCAAACTAAGGATGCGTTCCCTAGTTTCAATAATACATTGGTCTTGAATATTATTAAGTAAAGCTTCTAATTAAGGCGAATGTTTTTAAGGTTTTGGTTCACAATTGTACCAATTGTCAAGGCCATTGTATCAAACAAGTTGTAATTGTAATGTGGAAATAAAAAAGGAGGTGCTACTAGCAACACCATTTTTTGATTCAAGAATCAATTTTAAGGTTTTTGTTCACAACAACACTAGTTGTCAAGGCCACGGTTTCAAACGAGTTGTAATTTTAGCCTTGAAAAAATGGGTTGCTACTAGTAGCACAAATTTTTGATTTGGAGGTTGATTTTAAGGTTTTAGTTGAAAAAAATACTAGTTTTCAAGACCACGATTTCAAATAAGCTGTAATTTTAACCCCAAACTAAAAAAGAGGGTGATTCTAAGAGAACCACTTTTCATTTCAAGAGTTGTTTTGAAGGTTTTTGTTTGAAAATTTATAGAGTTTTAAGACCATAGTGGAAAAATGTTCTATTTTAACCTCGAAAAAAAATTGTGATTCTAGTAGAACCACTTTTTTATTAGGGGGTTGTTTTTGTTTTTTTTGACCCAAAAATATGGGTTTTAGGGCTACAGTTCTTGTTTTGTGGTCACAATTCTTGTCAAGTTGGTAACTATGTTCACCATTGCTTGTAGCCTCTTTGTCTTGATAGTGTGTAGTCCTCCTTAAGCTACACATATGACTTTGTGTTTCTTCTTTCCTAAGAGAAAATAAAATTGTTCATTAGAGATAGACATTAGTAACAAACTCTTAAGTCTCCTAGTAATTATTTTTGCCACAATTTTATAAATATAATTGCACAATGAAATGGGCCTAAATTCCTCAAATGAAGTAGGTTCTTTAGAATTATGAATAAGTGCAATGAAGGTGGAACTAAAAGAATCCAATATTTTTCTAGTAGCCCTAGACCCTTCAATCACCCTTAGTAATTCTTCTATAATCTCATAAAATCCCATGAAAAAATACATAAGGAATCTATCAAGTCCTAATATTCTTTCCTTACAAAATGTATGGAGAACATTTTGTAATTCATCTTTGGATACTTCCTCAAGTAACCTTGCATTATCCTAATCTTTTACAAAACTTGGGAAGTAAGAAGTCATTTAACTACTTCTACCAAAGTCACACTGCTCTCTTCCTTGTAAATTCCATTAAAATGGTAAAATCCAACACGAATAATACCCTCAAAACTAGAAACCATAATCCCATCAAGCCTAGGTATATTCCAAATAGTAATACAGTTTTTTATGTGAATATCATACCAATGAAAGAACTTAGTGTTTTCATCACCTTTCTTGCTTTTCAATCTCCAAGAATATGCTTATCAAGAACGATCTTCCTTATCCTTTATTCTAATTGATTAACCCTATTTTTATGCATCTCACCAAGATTTCCAACCATCTCCTAATTAAGTAAATCTTCTAACTCATATTCACACGCTTCAAGTTCATGCTTATCCCTTGTTTTTTTATCATAAGTCCACTTTATAAGCACCTGTTGGATTACTGAGAGGGGGGGTGAATCAATAATAAATCAATTTAATCCTTTTTAACCATATAATCAACGTGATATATAAATGTAGCATTATCATCCAATAACTGCAGAGTAAATAAGCAATGAACAAATGAACAATCATACACATACATAGTACACCAGTGTTTTAGGTGGAAACCCAAAGTGAGAGAAAACCACGAAATGATTTTTCTTATATGTCTTGAAGAATTACATTCATTAGAAGCACCAACTTCCTTTGTTTTCCAGCTGCAACTAGAAGGAGGCTCCAAACCCCTAGTTTATCGGGCTACAACCTAAGGGAAGCTCCAACTCCCCAATTCTCTGGCTACAACCAGAAGGAGGCTACAAACCCCTATGTTCTCCGGCTACAACCGGAAGGTGGCTACAACCACCTTTCCTTGCCCCGTCCAACCTCCCTAACATATAAGTAGAATGATGGAACCATTGTCACACTATCACTTTGATATATACTGATGTAAACCCGCACCAAACAACTTGTACCAATAAACCTGAACCATGCATCAACCTGTACCTCAACCTGTAATCAACCTGTACCATAAACAAGTGCATCAACCATGCACCAACTTGTAATCAACCTGTACCATAAAAAAGTGCATCCAACCATGTACCAAGTATGTACCAATCATGTATCAACTACTCATCAATATGTACCAACATCATCAACTATACACCTCATGTATGTGCCAACTCATCAACTACTTGTCTCAACCATGTACCCAACATGTACCTCAACCAAAAGCCCTCATCAATTTCATCATCCAAATCTGATTTGTAACTCTGTAATAGACCTAGTGTATATGATCACATACCTGCAAACCTTCCTTAACTTTAACAACAAGAGACTAGCATTTTCATCAAACTTGTATTTAGTCTCACACGACTAGTTTTGGATTAGTCAACAACCCTAACTTGAAATAATCATAACTATGTACCTGTAATGAACAAAGATATGAAAATAGTACACAATGTTCTTCAGTGTGTTTTATGCAATTCCTCCAGGTGTCACTACTTACAACCTCTCAGAAAAGGAGTTATAGAAAAAATGGCATACCTTGTTGAATTCGGGCTTATTCTAGAGAGAGAATTTGTAGAGCATGCCCCGCACGGAATATTTGTTGTATGGATATGAAAATTTTACAAAGAATACTAAAACATTTACTCTAACCAATACATTTGATCTTACTTAATTTGGATCTTTTATGAAGAAGTTGTGACGTTTTTACCCGAAACACATGTTTTAGACTAGTTTCAGGACTAGCCACAAACCCTATTTTCCACGGAGTGTAACTCCAAAAATACAATGAACCACAAGTTGAAATTTGTAACACAACTACTTGGATATGTTTTCTCAATGGCCTATCAATTTCACGGTCTGAATCATTCTAGAAAAAACGTTATTGATAAAATGGTGAGATGACCTATAAATAACATACCTTAGAAAGCATCATCAAAATAATTTGTCCTCCCTTGAATTTCGGCCTTCTTTACTTCACCTTCTCTCTGAAATTCGGCTTAGATATCCTTTGGTTACCTCATTTACTTGTAGATATTCAATATTCTCAAGTGTGTTATCAAATGAGAGAGCCTTGCCTCTTATTTATACTTTCATGTAGCTTCCTCAAGGGGTTACCTTTTAACCATCTTAACCCACTTTGCTTATTTTAGGGTTAACCAACTTCTAACCACTTGTCCAATTAGTAATTTATCCATTAACTTTATTATTTAAATAATTTATTTTGTATCCACTTTGAATTATAGTACACTCATCACTTCACTTTACCTCAAGGGGTTACCTTCTAACCATCTTAAACCACTTTCCTTATTTTAGGGCTAACCCACTTCTAACCGCTTATCAACTTAGTAATTTCTCCATTAACTTTATTATTTAAATAATTTATTGTGTATTCACTTTGAATTATAGTACACTCATCACTTCACTTTATTATTTACCTTCTAAAAATCTCCTAAACCACTTTGACTACTTTGACCTTTTGGGGCTTCTAGATGACTTGTGAGGGTTCTCTAACTTCACATGGCCATAAATCTCTAAATGTGAGGATTTATGTGACATTCCACATACCACTGGAAATGGAATGACATGTACTATCCATATCGAATAGTATTACCTGCAAATATATCAAAACTCATACCATTATCCATCAAACAAACTTGGGCCCATTACCCAAACCTTGGTTCTCCAACTTCATTCAAGGGTTGACATCAATGACAACCAACCTTAATCAGCATTACCTTCTTGGTTTGATTTACATTTTCTTCAAACTAGATTAGCAGTTGACATATTTGATGAACCATCAAAAGGAACCCATCTCTCTTTTACTGACTTAACAAAGTCCTCATCCTCCAACCAATTTGCATTAAACTTGGAAGGGATTGGAGGATTTCTCCTCATAGTTGATAATTCAAGAAGGACGAGAAAATGATTTTATTCAACACTTGTTCCAAACCAGTTTCCAACCCTCTCTTGATCACTTATCATAGCTTCAGACAAGAGAAACCTATCCAAAATTTTAGCTAATTTGCCTCCACCCACCTTCTTATTCTTCCAAGTAGGCCTCAACTTGTGTGGGCACACTACACCAAAAAGACCAACCTCCTCCAATATCCTAATGAGAAAAATTTGTCAAAGTATTATCAGGATCCAAGGACCCCCAAATATCAACACATCCTAGAGAGAAATTAATATATCCCCCCATAATAACATTCTACTAACTTATAACAGACATTATGAATATCCTTTCCCAATACAAAACTCTCCCTGAGTAAGGGCCATAGACATCCAGAATTGTAAGTTGTTTATCCAAATTCTAAGAATATAAGGTTTCCCCCAAACCTTAATAAAAAGAACAAGAATTAGTGCATGAGAACACCCTTTCCTTCCACCTAGAAATTATCCCTCCCAAACACCTCTAACATCAACATAAAAAATAAAAAAATAAAAAAAAACATATCCCACCCCTTAACAACTTTTCATATTTCAATGAGCAACTTACAAACCTCACTCATGGTCTTCTGGGGAAACAAAAAATCAATCTTATATACCTCAACCAACCTATTCAAGGAAATTTATTTTGAGAGGATTCCCAAGCATAGACAACTTGATGAAAGATAAACCATTGAATACCCCTCACAGGAGTGTTATTAGCTCTAACAACCCTTGTAATGGAAAATTGTTTAACCTTGAAATGGATCTTTTCTTGAGAAATAACAATATTTGATTTCCTTCCTCGACCTATGATATTAACACTTATAACTTCCAACATTCCCAATCCACCCTAAATATCCCACCAACTACCCCATGTTTCCATTTTGATTCATCAAGAACAAAACTACCATCACTGGACTCATAACCATAAGAGGGATCCACATAAAATCCAAACCATTCCCATTAGGAGATACGACACCCTAATTCTCATGTAAACCCCCTAGCAATATCACCCAAAACTCTAAACAAACCAAAACTATAATCCCCAATAGAAAAACCATCCTCACATTGACTAGGAAAAAAAGGAGCATGCAAGTGTAAAGGAACTAAGATTTTAATAGACTTACCACCATCTAGATGATGCACACCCAATTCAATATGAATTTCGAACCTTAGTGAGACATCCACGGGCTTCTCTCTATTCATATCGTGAGGAATTTGCTCGGGGAGACCACTTGCCACTTTTGGAACCAAACCCTCCTTAGGGCCTTTATTAATATGGAAAATACTCTCAACTTCATCATCTTGAGGGGATATTTTCTTATGCTCCAAATGCAATATCAAATCACATGGATGAGCATGGTATTTTTATTCTCTACCATTTTTTCCTTTTGGATCCACACCTTTTCTCAAAAAGGAAGTTCACACTCTTGAGAAATATTCCAATATTAGCGACATCTGATACTTCTGAATGACACACTTGAATAATATACTATCTGAATAAAAGTGTGAACCCCCTTCTACAAGGTATTTTCCCCTATGAGAACTTCTCTAAGATCAATCCCAACCAAGATTCTAGTAGCTTAAATAATTCATGAATTTAAGAAACTTATATTACATCTAAAAAAGAACAGAGGGAATTTATTATCTCTTTGAATACCTCTAGATACCATAATTCTAGAGGTAAACCTAGGAAATTTTACCCATATTGGAGTTATTTTGGAACATTCCAAATGAGAATTAAAAAATGAGTCCACAACTTTAAAATAAGAGTGATCGAATCTCATTTCTAGATACATGCCACAATATTTTTCAAGTTTTTAGAATTCTTGAATAAAGAACCCATCCAACTCTAAGACAAAACATAAATTTTAGGAACATACCCAATTTGCAAAACCCGTTCCTTTTGAAGCCACTGCCTCAAAGAAACTTTTCCCACCTTCCATCCTTGAAACCTACCCAACAAAGCACCACTTCATGCATTTTGATATCCTCACTAAGAACAAGCTTCACATGAGTAGCCCTTTGTTTTACACAATTATTGAACTTCCTTTTGATGGAGTCCCTTGTAGTATCCTCGCTACCTACTTTCAACCCTAACAAAGAATCACCCCTACTTGAATCACCATCATGCAAATCCATCACCTAAATCCTTTTAGCCTCACCAAAAATTGATGACACCGCCTGAGTATTTACATCCTCCAAGCTACCAGGATTATCCTTAAGTCCCTTTGTATATCCCTCAGAAGACCTCACAACCCCTCCTAAATTAGGGTTAAATCTGGACTAACCATAAGAAGGGGAAACCAATACTGAATTTCAACCAAAAACCTCGCCCCTTGGAATTGACCCCAATCCTTCTCTAATTTGTGGGGCATTCAATCTGATACCTGGAATTTGGCCCACCTTAAATTGTCCAACTTGAAGCCTGAGATTCCACCTACCTCTATCTCCTTAGGAAGGGAAAAAACCCTTGTCAATGCAAGCCCTATAACAAATTCTTCATACCCACCACCATCTACATCTCTCACCTTCTCAAACAAGCTACCAAAGAAAAAAGAACTACCTCAAAAATATTAGGACACCGAAGGATATTTACTCTCACCTACAAAGAGAAGTGAATGCAGATAATATGATGTGATAGCCAAATTGGATGTTTCCATACCCAAAGTATTACCATAACAAGCAACCTCAAACCTAAAAAGGGACTCTAGACTTAAAAGTGTTGTCCGTTTCTAACAACATCAATGCCTTTTATTAGAACAACGGATGGGGTGACACCAATGTCATGAACAATTGACCACACACAACCCTCCCTCGATCGCCTTGTTTGGTGCCCTGGCGGCGTTCATTAACTCCCAACTTGACCACTCCATCGATTTTCCCTGCAGTTGCCCTCCACCATGACCGTCACCCTTGTGAATTTAATGGATCTTCCACTCCTACTGTGTCTTAACACCATCACCTTCACAAGGAAGGCACCTTACCTTGTTATTCCTCCCGCTTTGCAAGTTAACTGGTTATTCTATCTTCATTCACCACTCTCACCTGCCTACATGTCTCTCTTCACAGTCACAAGGGTCCCCTTCACCTATACCATCCTCAACCTTCATCTCCACAGGTTCTTACTCATGCCCAGAGAGCACGCAAGATCACTTTGAGCTGGCTCTCGCTCTGTTCTAGGAGGTCGCACCCCCTACACTCATTGTCGATATGGTCTGTGTTGTGTTTGTTCTTACCACTCCCTAATGGCTAATCCCTCCTCCTCCCCTCCAATCAAAGTTGAATATTGCAAGCCTACCACCACTCCGGTGACTACCTCCACCACCACCACCCATTTACCCCACCCAGAAGCAACCTCCAGCTCTTTTCCTACGCCCCCTCCTCACCTGGTTTCCATCGATGCTCAAAGAGAAGTTATCATGGAGTTGCACCAAGATAATGAAGAGAAAATTTTTCGCCAAGAGTTGATGGAGAAACGCCTAGACTGGATTTTGGATTCGGGCGCGAAGAACCCTGCACAATCACGCACAAAAGAGGAACTACTCCAGGCAATAATGCCCCCCAAGTGGCCGGATTCGTCCAGGCATGCCTTCCCCTAGAACTTTACCAACAAGTAATCTATCATGGAATGTTATTTTTTGCGTTTTGTAGCTTTTATCTGGCCTATCAAATTACATAGACATCTTTGTTGGTATATTCATTGACACAGTATAGTTTTCTACACTCTAAATTTTGTAACTATGTCAACTAGCAGCAGTCATAGTAGGATTTTATGGAACTTTTATAACTGGTGGTGGGGTTGGTTTCCTTCTATGGCAGCCTCAACACCAGTCTCTGGAACATCTTATGTATTTTTTGTTCATGAAAGGTAATACAAACAACTAGCTTACAAAAAAACAACATCAATGCCTTTTCTTCACTACCCGCATAGCCAAATATACGCAAAGTTGGGTCATGCATAGTGTTGGGCCTATAACTACTAGCATCACCCAAACATAAATCAACTCAATAATGACCATCAAACTCCAAACTAGTAACTTGCTCAACACCCTCAGTAATAGATACCAACTTCTCTAGACCCTACCCTCCATATGATGAACGTTATCACAACATAAAAAATTATCTCTCATTCCATGGATCTTTTCAATAATCCACTTCATCCTCATATTGATCCATAGTAAAAAAATTAGCCCTCAGTAATAGATACCAACTTCTCTAGACCCTACCCTCCATATGATGAACGTTATCACAACATAAAAAATTATCTCTCATTCCATGGATCTTTTCAATAATCCACTTCATCCTCATATTGATCCATAGTAAAAAAATTAGTTTGAAAAACCCTAGGACTCCTCATACTCATACTAGCAAACTGCATAAGCGTTAAAAAAAAAAAGTGAAATTATAAATGAAAATGGATAATTTTGTAATTCAAATAATATTGTAAATAACTAAAATGAAAGAAATAATATTTTAACAATTAAAAAAGTATTGTCCACTCTAAACATTACATTGGGACTTATAAACTCAAACACGGTTTATATAGCTTTATCATAAGAATAAGAATAATTAATAAAAATGAATATGTTCAAAATATAATAAAACAATCATTAAAAAGAAAAATAAATAAATAATTATAAATAATGATGCTAATTAGAAAAAGATTCATATTATTTGAAAGATAAGTTATATTGAGAATGAGAATTTAGAATATATAATTAATTAATTTATTGATAAAGACAAAAATAAAATAAAGGGTTATATCTTAATGAAAAATTAATTAAAAAGTAGGGGATGGACTATAAATTAAAATAAGAGTAGACTTCAAGAAGCAGCATACATCGAGCTTAGGATAGGCCAACAGGTGTAGGAAGAGTTGATATTTGATGGCTAAAAGCTTGGTGAGATCACCATTATCATCTTCAAAGACATCCATCTAATTGATGATTGTCCCAAGTGTATCTCCAATAGGGATTAGGTGCCCAAAGACATCCATCTGATTGATGATTGTAAAAGTGTATCTCCAATAGGGATCAGGTGCCAACAAATGTACTCTTGTGGGTAGAAACAAGGTGAAGGATTCTCCTCTACTCTCTCTCATGATTAGATTGAGGGGATGGTTCATGATGCTCACTCAAAATTGAAACAAGCTTACCATTTTCATCATTTTCAATAGTTCTTGAGCACATGGCTTGGTATGAGGCTCCATGAGTTCCCAGCTTTATAATCATGCATGTCCTCTTCTACCCTAAATTCATACATTGATATTGTGTGAAGTAGACATTATTCTACCACCACTGTAAACAATGTGAAGGATGAATCATGTGGTTAAGAAAATACATATTTTGTGATCAACTATAAATTAATAAATTAATAGTCGATTAACATTAAATACAGTTTAATATAATTATTTATCTATCTATATACTCAAATATTCCAATTCCCATCGTATATACAGTTTGGCGAGACATGTCTTCCTAACCATTGCATAAAAATTAAATATTATTTTGTATTTATTAAAATTATTGAAATAATGATATTTTTTCCATACGTCGATTGAATAACAACCATCGCTACTCAAAAAGCGGTGACATCTTTATCATCCTTTCTTTTCCTTTTTCACAAATGCGGTGGCATTTTATAACATTATAAAATGCACCGTCTTGTGGGCCCATTTGAACCTCTCAAAAATATCAACTATTGTCCCATTTGATATTCTGAATAAAAGTTGAGATGGAGCATTGAATATAATTCAGTGGCGGCCACCCACAACATAGAGTTCAAGTCTAACCTTCATAACCAACCCTTCCACTTTTAATCCTTCACATTCAATCAATTATTACATGTATAAAGCTCCACGCCAATGAATGATTGGAACAATATAATGACTCAAAGATAATACAATATAAACTTTTTATGTTTAAGTTATAAATCTTTATTAAAGAATTAATTGATTTGATTTATGTTTAAGTTATAAATATTTATTAAGGAATTAATTGATTTAATTTTTCATTGGAACAATATAATGACGAAAGATAATACAATATAAGCTTTTTATGTTTAAGTTATAAATCTTTATTAAAGAATTAATTGATTTGATTTATGTATAAGTTATAAATATTTATTAAGGAATTAATTAATTTAAAAAAAAAAATTAAAGTGTAGAATTTTTTTCTAAATCTTTATATTTTTGATAAATTAATATATTTTTTTTATAAAAATTATTAATAAATAAAATTTTTTATTAATAAAATTAATTACTAAAAACACATCATATCTTTACTTTCAATTTTATTTGGAACATCTTGTTTCTAGACTTTCAAAATATTCACTTACATCGAGATATCTTTTATAATTAAAAGTTTAAGGTCTTTTCAAGATATGCATTCATTGTGGTGTATTTTTCATTTTTCTCAACCTAAAGTATTAAAAGAGTTAACTCATCTCATCTTCTCTAATAAACTTTTGACCAAATTTGGTTTTGTAAACTTTTGACCAAATTTGGTTTTGTATGTTTAGTTGTTTTCTTTCTCATCTTGTTAAGCTCATTCTCAAATCAATTAATTTTTTATTAAATTCATCCTCAAATCGAATTTTAATATACTTACCTCTATATCTAAGTGGTGGGTTTACAACTTGTCGCTTTAGGGCCATGTGCGGGCAGAGTGGGAATGGTGGAGGGACGGGGAATATGAGGGGGGAGAGGGTGGTGGAGGGTTGGTGGTGCGGGGACAGGGTGGGGAGAAGGGGGGAGAGGGGAGCAGGGGCTCGGATCAGGTCTCCTATCTTGACCCTCTTATCTTTGATTCTCAGAGAGAGAAAGCCTTCATTTTTTAAGTCTTTTTCTTTTATATCTTAGTATCATATGTGATAAGTCAAACCCTCCTTCTGGTGTAAACAAGCTTAACCCATAAAGAGTTCATCATCATCTTCATAGTAATCTATTAGATCATCTTCTTCAGTCACTTTTACATAGTTGTCAGTTGAGGAAGAAAATCTTTAATAACAACACTTCATTAGGTCAATGAAGTGATTCTACAAATTTTGGGAAGGGATTTTCAAGGTCCTCTAATCTTTTGTTTTTTCAGTTATCTTATAAATCACGCTCTTTTTGTAATTGAAAATTCTAACTTTTATTTCTTAATTT
>ML785970.1:77423-146529 GCA_009831015.1 Picea engelmannii
CTAGAAGACTACTGACAAATCTGTTATGTATGGATTTTGGGAAATGTTGAACCTTTGCTAAAGAAGGTGTTATCACTGAGTAAATTGTTGGGTTGAAGAAACAATCTACAAAGGTAACCTACAAACCAACTTTAAGACTGGAAGCTAGCCCTTCCAATCTAGAGAGGGCTCTCTATGAGACTTGATCTCTGATAGATAGATTATTTTTTACCTGATGGCTAGGTTTAGATGATTGAGGTAGTTTTTTCAAGGTTTGTTGGCAAGGAGGTATAGTATCTCTTGGGCTATGGAGTCAACCCCTGAAAACAAAATAAAACAATGACTGGTAGGTAGAACTTCCCGGAGGAACAAAGGCTAAATAAGGTAATAAAATTCCAGTTTTGAGTTTGATTATGTAGGGTGAAAGAGGAAAAGAAACACATAACAGAATCAGAGCACCATGAAAGATTAATTCTGACCTAGTTAAGAAGATAAACTGATTTTAAATCACTTAAGTCTAGAGCACCATTAGATGAATTCTAGACCCTTAATTATCCAATTTAAATAGAAGAAAAGTGAATATGAAGGTAAGGACACAAGAAGTACATAAAAAGTTAAGAGTACAATATTCAGATCATCACCATTAGAATCTTTTTCATAAAAAAGTTCAGGACTTATGCATTTGTATTTCTTTCAGATTCAAAAAAATTACAATGAGGATCAAAATGTCTATACTTCTGCCAACTCACCCTTCTTTACATCAAAATGATCAAATATTTAGAATCCTATTGCCACACTAGGCTACTAGGAGTCGAACTACTGCTGCCTACAATGGTGGAACTGGTGACATTGGAAGAGAACAACTCCTAAACAATTTTTACTAAAATAGTAAATTTGTTTGACCATCTTTAATGAAAAACAAAAATATCTTATAGAATCATAGATCTGAGTACATTCTGAATATATTGTTGTTGATGAGACATTAGGTGCATGTGGAAATCATCTCAATTCATCCTATGCATTGTTGGACAATTCTACCACCTTTGCATAGCAAACTGGAATTTTTGTTGCACAAATTCTACCTACAGCACTTGCGTAGTAGACTCCTTTTCTTGAAATTTGTGTAGATTCAGGTGGCATGAGCAAGTGACTGGAGGGATCATATTTGTTTCAACACTCATATGTCAATCATCTACCATTGTTCTTGTTAATCATGTGTGCATACAACATTTGTGTAACAAGGACTCGCTACACAAGTGTTGTGTATGACAGTTTACCAATCCAAACAACTTTTGTGCCCAGGAAATGTTTATGTTGTCACCCTTTTGAAACCTTTCTCCAATATCAAAATGCATGTTTTCCACAGCTATTGTGACATGAACAAAACTTGAGATTGTCACATACCCAAAAAGACAAAAATGTGAAGTTGCTTTAGTCATATTTTTGCTACTTTTGCAAGTAGTTCTATTCTTCTTATGGATTCATCATCCAATTGCAACCTTTGTTTAATATGCATGTTTTCCTTCCTTAGTGTTAAGTTGTGTACCTTCAAATTTCCCACTTGCCTGAACAGGGTTGCATTTCTTTTCAATTTTGACTGGGCATTGGAAAGGGCTGCATAGGCATTTTCTCTGGCTTGTTTGCATTCTTTAAAGTGTTTCATGGCTCTGTCATATGATATCATATTTTCTTCCTTGAGATGAATGATTTGATCTTGAGCTTCCCTTAACTTATTATTAAGCCATCTTATGTTTTTTTCTCCTTCTGTGGGTGAAGTAGGAGCTCTTTCACTTGTTGCTAGCTTGCCCTATATTTTTGGACTATTCTTCCTAGTTGAGGATCTTGTCAGAGGTGTTGTGGGATTGGCTACTATTATGACCATATATATGCCCCCATTGGGTCATAATAACTACTACTGTGGTCTCAAGGTTTTGAAAAACTCCCTTTCCCTTGGATATTTCACTTTTAGGATCTGTCTTGACCTATGGTGTTTGTGCCTTAGGAGATTTCTCTGCTAGCTTCCTCTTTAATTCTCTATTTTCTTGGAAAAATTGAGCTATCACATGTTGAGCCTCTCTAAGTTGTTGTTGCATTCCCATAAAATCTGAGTCTTTATCTATTGATTTACCTTGTTCTTCATCCAACTCTTGAGTTGCAACCTCAAGAAACTTTGTCTGCACTATGGGTATGGGAAGCCTCCTAGCACATGACCTTGTGACTAGTTTACTGGGAGCCCGTGTCTCCTTGGTCTCATCAGTGAATAATAGCCTCCTACCTTTATTTAGAACTGGTTGTCTAGGTGGAGATCCATCAACCTCTTTTCCTTTTCTCTTTCCTTGTTCTGCAGCATCTCTTCTTTCATGACTTGAAGTATTAGAGGCCATTCTTTCAGCAGACAGAGGGGTATCTCCTTTGGGATCCAGGGAGATATTTGTTGATGCTAAGAAAGAATCCCAATCCCTTTTCAGATTTATAATCTCCTCAACCACTAACAAATTTACCAAGGAGAAATGAAACAGGCTACTCTTAAGCTGGTTAGCCCTGGCTTGGACTTTGCCTACCATTTTTCCTAGGCTTTTATACAGGAAAAAGGGTAAGTTTAGGGGGCTTTTCCTTTTGAAATGCATGAGGAGCCTTATGTGGTATTGATACACCTTGTCAAACCTACCCTCACAAGTAAAATACATTTGGATTACTCTCAACATCTTCTCATAGGGTTACAAAAGATACTCTTTGGGGATAGTGGCACCAATTTTCTGCTTTTTATACCGAGGCTTGAGGAAATCCATGTAAAACATAAGCTCCAGATGCATACCTTTAAACCATTTCTCTCCCTGTATGGGAATCTTTGTGGTAGTTGATATGGTCTCTTCTGATACTGGAAAGGTGACCCCTACAATGATTGTATTGACACCATTAAAGTTCAAGGCGAACTCCTTAGTCAGCTAGATGTTATATCCTTGGATTCTTTCACAAAATCTCATACACCCAGCCTACTCAAACGACATCTTGTATGCAAGATCCGAGTTTACTAGGGCTATCTCTTGGGGTTCATATCTCAGCACATTTCCTCCCTTGTATTTCTTCTTTTCCTATGATGTCATCTTTGTGAGGTCAATTTCAAATTGTTCAAGGCGAATATATATTGAAACTCAACAGGGAAGCTTGCGCAACAAACTAGCAGGGCTATGGTTTAGCTTGGATAAGAGAAACATAGCTTCGTTCTATGAAAGGTGAACTATGCAAGGGATAGGGTAGCATAAACAACCAGCTCAAAGTTTTTCGCATAGTTATAAAGGCGATTTCAAGGGATGCACAACAAAACAGAGCAATAGGCTTTTGTGTAGCGAATGACAACAACAGGGTTTTTGTAGCGAGGAAATCTGCACAGCATTTGTGTAGCGAGGGAGATTGTTTGCGTAGCAAAGATATTTGAAGCTTGCTCGGGAGACTATGTCTTATGCACAGGTCGTGAATGCAGTGCAAACAAACAAAAGGTGGAAAGTATGCATACATGAGTGGATAAGGAGAAAAATTTTAAAAGAAAGTACTTGCCCAAAGATGACAAGACCTCTCAAGCCGATTTGAGTAACTTGCGTAGCAACTTTGAGGAGAGCACACCTTTTTTGAAACTTTCCAGCAATACAATGACATGGGGTGTAATCATGTCCCTTTTTTTACCTTATCATGTGTGATGATGATCCATGATACCTCCTTTGATATGCCCTTCATCCCTAATATATGACTCGGCCTTGACACATAATTCCCCACTTTGTAACATGATTTAAACTTAAGGACACAAAGACCTTTACAAATCTTCAACATGATGCACTCTTATACCCCTTGATGGTGTATCATGAGATAGACACAACACTCTTTGACTCAACCTATGACTTAACTCTCTATTGACATGCATATTACCTTTTATTCATAAAATGACCCAAGGATTTTTTAGCCATCTCATGAGACAAACCACACACTGTGACTCAATTAGGAATGTCTTGGTCTTCTCAAGACCAAGGCATGACTTTGCAAAATCTAAAAAAACCTATAACTCTAGCTATGAAAATCATGGTGTTAATAGAAGGTAAGATGAATATTTATGTTAGTAAATAAAATGAAAATTGTTGAATAATTGTTGAAGGTGTTGCCTATACATATTATGTTTCCATGAGAGAGAATGGTGAGGGGAACCAGTAATGGTTGAGATGACCCCTACCAGGTTAGTACTATGCTTGATTTAAAAATGCTCAGACCCTGAATAGTCATCTGTCCCAAAGGAGTTAATTACCTGTCAAGTTGGTGGTTGGTTGGTCCACCTCGGAAATCAATGAGAGAATGGGCATAGTACCCATATGGAAGTTTCTAATATGACCCAAAAAATCTTGTTGTAGAAGATAGGAAAAAGAGGAAAAAATGCAGGAAGAGAAGAGGGGACACACACAGTTGAGTTTGGGGACCAAATATGAGTGGAGACGAGTGTGAGAAACTCTTATGGTTCTAAGAGAGCATGGGGAAGTGAAAAAATGTGTTTTATGGGTGCATGAACCAATGGAAATTGTCTTCAAATCATGTTGATAAACGAGGATATGAGAGTTTTAGTGACTAGCTGAGCAATCACAAAGGAACTAAGAAGGGAGGGCATCGAGGGACTGTTGGACAGTGAAATTCCCACCTTGTGTTTTTGTAACATACCCAGCCACCCACAGGCCAGGCACGCTACTTCAAGGCCACTTCTAGAATTCTTTCGACTTCTAATATAACTTTTAATTAATAAAGATACATGAAGTATTCACGTGCGTAGATCAAGATTCATGCTACAACATAAATAAATGATACAGATGTCATGCACAACAATAACCAACAAGCATGCACATTATAGATAGAAATTTCATAGATAATTAAATACACAGCGAAATAATTACACAAGTAAATAAAACCATGACATAAAGCACTTATCTTTAATGAAACAAATCACCAACTGGTTGTAGACCAAGGACATTCCACCCAACCATAGACATTGTTGTTCCAAGTCTCAATAGTAATGTCACCCCCGAGCCAGAGCTATGAATCCACAAGGACGGTTCTAGAGTGTCACTTGGCTTCCCAAACCAGTCAGCACTCAATATCTCACAGGCTTCTCAACACCCACAGCAATCCAAAGTACACCAATTCTCTTCTACCCAACCTGCACAACCCAAGAGAATGGACCCCCTTCTATGCCACGCAGTCCCTCAGGATGTCCATCTCCTTCCAGGGCTACAGTGCATCTGGTTCAAAATTTCCATGTTGGGACTCCCAGGATTCATAGTTGTGAGAAAATTTGAACAAATGCCAAAGATATCAAACATGCAAGCCTTAATTCATGGCTAGAATACATCAGCAATCTCTACAGCCAACAAAACCATGGCTCCTCTTCAACAATTTGATTTCCCTTCCCAAGACAAATGCAAATGAGGAAAGACGAGTGGGTGAAAGAATGAATAGAGAGTGAACAGGGTGAAAGGTGTGAACAATGAACAATTGTGTGAGTGAATGAGTGAATAAGGAGAAACCCGCACAATAGACCAAAGATGGGTTTATGTAATTCTTGGAATTAAGGAACCACTTGGCCTTCCCCCCAAGAAGCTCATGTAACTATTATTCTCCATTAAAACAAAAATGGGTAAATAAAATATAAAATAAATATTTAGCCCCTCAATCCCCCTCTCTTGTGGAATCATAGCCCCCTATAACTCTTGTCCTTGTCCTTCTAGCAACCAGTGATGTATTTATTATTAATAATGATCAAACATTACATTTCCTAGGCACATTGGCCTCTTTCAATTATTTGGGCACTCTATCCTTTCATGGATTAACAAAATACATTATTTAATACAAGGCTCAAAACCTGGGATGTTACATCCCCTCCCCCTTATTTTGGAATTATCCTCAGTGCATATACAAAACAGAAACAAAATTAAAAAAATTATTCAAAATGTTGCGGGTACTCTGCTCGAATGGCATCTTCATGCTCCCAAGTAGCATCTTCAGGACCGTAGCAAGTCTACTGGACTTTTACCAGCTCTATAACTTGATTCTGGAGCATTTTGACTTTTTTGTCCAATATTCGCATTGGTTGGACCTGAAAGTCCCCCTATGTCTCTACCTGAATCATATGTCAATCAATAACATGGTTAGGATCATGTACATATTTTTTTAGCAAAGAGACATGAAATACATAATGCACATTCATGGAAGTAGGCAATGCAATCATACATGAAACTGGCCCTATTCTGTCCAATATCTCAAATGGACCACATAATATCGCTGCTACCTTTGTACAACTACCCAACTTCAAAGAGATCTTCTTGGGATTCACTTTTAAAATCACATGCTCCCCCACTTTAAATTCTCTAGTTGTCATGTTCTTATCTGCATAATTTTTTTGTCTATCTTGAGCTGCCTTTAATTTATGCTTAATTCCAACCATCTCGTCTTCCATATCCTTGAAAACTTTTGGCCCAAGTACCATTCGGTCTGCTGATTTTTCCCAACTCACTAGAGTATTGCATTTCCTACCATACAACATTTCAAATGGGCTCATTTTCAATGAAGCTTGATACCCATTATTATAGGAAAACTCAATCAAGTGCAAGTAATCTTCCCACTTATATGGCTTATCCATCACATACATTCTCAACATGTCTTCAATTACTCGGTTGACTCTCTCTGTATTCCCATCTGACTATGGATGGTATGTTGTGCTAAAGTTCAGATTTGTACCAAATACTTTAAACAATCCCCTCCAGAAATTTGAAGTAAACTTTGTATCTCTATATGAGACAATTGTCTTAGGTATCCCATGCAACCAAGCAATCTCACTCATGTAAATTTCTGCAATATTAGTTGTTGTATGAGTCATTTTTATAGGAACAAAATGAGCATCCTTTGTGAATTTATCAACCAATACCACGATTGAATCATGTTGTCTTGTTGTCTTGGCAAATTTAGTTATAAAATCAATGGTTACCACTTCCCACTTCTTCTCTGGAATTGGTAATGGTTGTAGCAAACATGTTGGGTGCCTATGATTAGCCTTCACTCTCTGACATTCCATACATCTGGCAATGTAATCAACAACATCTATTTCATTCCTGGACAAAAGAATTGGCTTCTTACTTCTGCAATTGTTTTCTGGTAACTAGGATGTCCGGCATATGGAACATTATGCATTTATTTTAATACCAAATTCCGAAGTTCTCTGGAACTAGGAACATAAATTCTATTTTTATACATAAGTAATCCATCTTCCTTCATCTCATATTCTTTAATTTTATGTTGTACATTTTCTTGTTGTAAGCTTTCTTTTACCTATAGGTAATTTTGATCCATAACAACAACATCTAAAATTCTTCTCTTTAAATATAAATGATGCATATTAACAACTGTAGCATGCATGAGATGTACTCTTCTACTAAGTGCATCAACAACTTTATTTTATTTTCCCTTGATATGCTTGATGTCAAAATCGTATTCACTTAAAAATTCTAGCCATCTCGTTTTCCTGGCATTTAAAGTTGGTTGTTCAAAAATATATTTCAGATCACTGTGGTATGTTCTTAATTCAAATCTCTTCCCCATGAGATAATGCCTCCACATATTCAATGCATGAACAATGGCAGCAAGTTCCAATTCATGTGTGGCATAGTTCCTCTCATTTTCTTTAAGATTTTTGGACTCATAACCAATGACATGTCCATTTTGAGTGAGGACTCCATCAAGTCCTTGCTTGCATGCATCTGTACATACCACACAACTTTCCTTTGGGTCAACAATCTTTAAAACATGTGCACTAGTAAGTAATTCTTTCATCACATTAAAGTTATCTTCACACTATGTTGTCCATTCAAATTTAATTCCCTTCTTTTGCAATGAAGTGATGGGGTGAGAAATCTTAGAGAACCCTGCTATAAATACTTTGTAGTAACCAGCTAATCCCATAAAATATATAACTTCTAAAACATTCATGAGTGTTATCCATCCTCTAATGGCTTCAATCTTCTCTGGATCTACCGTTATACCTTGTTCTGAAATAATGTGTCCCAATTAATGGATTTGTTCTTGGTAAAAAGAACACTTACTAAGCTTGGCATATAATTGATGTTCCCTCAGCACTTGCAATATCGATCTTACGTGATGTTCATGCTCTTCCTCTAACTTAGAATAGACAAGCATGTCATCCAAGAATAATATGAAAAACTTATCTAAGTAATTTCTGAATATTCCACTCATTAAGCACATAAAGACAGTTGGTGCATTGGACAGTCCAAAATGCACCACTACAAATTCATAATTCTCATACCTAGTTCTAAAGGTTGTCTTATTGATGTCTTCTTCCTTTATTCTTACCTAATGGTACCCTAATCTCAAGTCTATCTTTGAAAATATATTTTCCCCTCTTAGTTGATCAAAGAGGTCATCAATTCTGGGTAGATGGTACTTTTTCTTTACAGTGGATTTATTCAGTTGTCGAAAGTCAATACACAGCCTCAAAGTTCCATCCTTATTTTTGACAAAAATTATCAGTTCTCCCCAAGGTGAAACACTTGGACATATGTACCATTTCTTCAACAATTCTGTGAGGTTTTTTTGATATCAGGGCAGCTCCTAGAACTAAATCAATAGAGAAATATATTTCCCTCTCTAGTGGCAACCCTGGGATTTCTTGGAATACATCTTCAAATTCTTGTAGTACCAAAAATTATTCAAGGCTTGGCCCCTTTGTATTTTTTGGCTCCTCCACATGGGCTACATACAATTGACATCCTTTTTTGAAACATCTTTTTAGTTGTAAGGTTGAAATCTCCCTTATAGAGATGGGTCTTGGAACTCCTTTGACATTGCTTTGCTTTCCTTCTTCATCAAGACATGTAAAAGTTTTGTTATGACAATCTAGGACAACATGACACTTGTCCAACCAATTCATTCCAATTAGAATATAATAAGATCCCAATGGTATAATATTTAGATCAACATTAGTATTCACACCATTAATACTTATGGAACAACCTCCAACCATATCATGGATTCTCCTCTTGGTTCAAGTGGCTAGATGCTAGTGGTAAAATGCCCATATAACTATAACAAGGTTTAGAATATAGACAAAGAAAATGACTGTCTAAAATTCAACCTAGTTTCTACACTACCCCAAAAATACCAAAATAATTGAACAGAAAGAAATAGAAGAGAAGATCGGTAATTGTACCTTTTATCCAACATCTGGTGATGATCTCCTCGAGCTTTGTAGCTCCAAAGACTCCAAGTCTCCCCCCAAAGCTGACCTGCATCAAAAACTAGGCAAACAGGGCTACAAGCATGTTATTTCTATTCATGAATTAGGGTTAGATATCAAATGCTATGTATAGATCAAATAAAATACATAAAACATCATCATTTTGGACAGGGAAAAGAGATTCTTTTATTCATTAAACAAAAACTGAAACTTACAATCCTTGTCAGCCACCACTCCGCGAACCTACTTCAGGCTCCTCTTTATAATGCTCCAAGTGCACCTTCAATAAGACTCTTCTCACAATCTACTAATATCCTCAAGGAAAGGGAATGGATTGAATGGAAGAAAAGGGGTTGAAGAGAGAGTGTTGAGGCAATAACTCACAAAAGGTAGAAAATGCTTGGGCAAGGAAGGGAAGTGAAATTGGGCAGAGTTTCATTGTTCTTATGCTTGGTTTTGAAATGATACCCCAAAACCTCCTTTTATATGACAAAAGGATGGTTATTTGGTTGGGGGACGGGCTATAGCAGGTGAATTGGTTGGGAAACCTCCAATAGCCCAAGAATTCCACTGAATTCCTTAGAACTTTTTATTTTTTGCAACTTTTGGAGATATACGTGGGCTATGTATTGTGCAGCAAGCATATGTACGTGGGTTTTATATCATGTAGAAAGTGTATGTATGCAGGTTGTCTAGCATGTAGAAAGCATATGTACGTGGGCTATAGTGGTGTAGGGTGCATACATTCTCTAAAAATTGGTTTTTTAAGTAGATCTCCTCAGCAATGATTTGGAAAATTATGCAAGTAAGAGGGAAAATTCCATGTATGCATGAGTAGGGAACTTTAGGGATGTAACATATTCCCCCTAATGTATGAGGTCAGAAGAGCAACTGATGGCTGAAATACATTACAACATCTTCACCAATGCACAAAATTGAGTGAGCCCAGGACCAGAGTTCGGGAGGTGCCATCTGCAAAACAAAAATTGTCTCTCTGAGGTGGGCATACACATGCTCGGGATGAACTGAATCATGGTTGTAATCAAATACACTCTAGATCCATGTCATATAACTCTATAAAGTGTAGCTGCGAGCAATACATAGCAGATCTACATCTCAAAATCAGTCGAAGATATACAAGTAAAGTATGTATCTTCAAGAAGATAGTGGTACCTACGGCTGGAGATGAGGTCTTCATAGCTCAAGAAACAACTTCAAGATCTTCAAAAATCAGGTAGGAGTACAATGGGAGTATAAGACTCACTACCCTGAGGTCTTCGACAATCCGTTGGGAAAAGACTGGAGGATCGTGATGATCAAGAAGAGAACTTCATCGATTTTGAATCTGAACTTGACTGGACTCTCGAGATGGCCGACTCATCAAATTCAAGAGACAAATGTAGAAAGGCCGACTCGGGTTGTGTAAAACTTCACTTGGAAAAAAGCACAAAATATGATCAGACTCGGGTAACATGACATTGACATGAGTTTGTGATGCAAGAGGCAACACAAACTCTCTATATGTTTGGAAGAGTATCCAAACAAAGGAGGACACATATCTATGTAGTGAGAACATATTCTTAAGTTCATACTAGATCCCAATGTTTGACGAACAAATGGAAGGATGTGATTTTTCCAAGGGCAACTATCTTTTCTGCCAAAAAAAGAATGTATATTTCCCGTCCCCTCTTTTTGGAATATTTGATTTTTTTTTGTCTTTTTCAATTTTAAAATAGCTTGAAGAAGAATAAAAGAATGATACATTACAAAGCAGGAATGAGTGTTGCAACAAGAAAACTGGTTCCAGGCACATGGAACACACTAATGCTCAGGGAAAGGAGACATGTGCAGGATAAGGACACTCGGGGAAAATTCCTCCATAGGTCAAGGTGTCAGGTCGCAAAGGCAAGAAGTTTTGCAAGGCTTGCGTATAAGGAATGCTTCAAAGGTTCGGTTGAGAGAAACATGGAGCCGTAATTAGGCCAAAGACGCAACGATGAGACCTGCAATGTGACTAAGCATGACACAGTGAGACCCCTTCTATGTAAATTTTTACGAGCCCATAGAAGGTAAGTGATCCGGGATCTTTTCATAGAGACTTATAAAGAATTGCATTAAATGAGCATAAATAAAAGTGTGCCATTAAAGAAGGAAAAGCTCAAAAATGAAAAGACATAAGCATCAGATCTGAACACAAAAACTTGATAACGGAGTTCATTCCTGGTGGACTACGTCTCTGGGTCCTGCTCTCAAATGGGTAGGCTCTTTCATTAACTCAACAAAAGAATTTGGAAAAATACATAAGTATAAATCATTCTTAAATCAAGCTACAGAAATAATGCTCAGATCATAAAATAGACAGTACCACTAAATTCGTGGCATCGAATTACCCAAAAATAACTACATACATGCCTCGATCTGACTCTGGAACTCCCAGGCCCAAGAAGAAATTTGTCTCAATTTTCGTGCCCTCTGCAACCTGCATTAATGATTGTACTTGCATAGAAATGCATTCCCAAAAGGTCGTATGGTATGCGTGCCTCCCCCTGGTGGCTAGGAGGAAGTAGCATTTAATAATTTTTGAATGCATTGGTTACAATGTAGTGGCCCGCGGCCTGTTGGTTAGGGTAGATTTGTAAAGGTGCTAGTGTGGGAGGAGGTTCTGGGGTCAAACCCCACGGCCTCCCCTTTTGGGATTTCTATTTGTTACATTGTATATATATAACATGACCATTATGTTAGTTTAGAAGTGGCTCTAGAACTATTTCCAACAATTTAAAATTGTGGCTAGGTTTGGCGTGGTCCGCTACATTTGGCGGACTCACCAAACCATTTTTTTCCAATTTTTTGCTCACAGGTTGTTCTTGGGCATTTCTCGCCTACCACATGGCAGACTATGATTGGGCCACATGGAAGCCTCTCACTAGTCCATGCTTCCACCTTCCAAGTTAGTACGCCACGTCAGTCGTACGGACTGCCACGTGGCATGATCCGATTGGTCAACGGTGCGGTCCAAAAATGCCAAAACCGGGTGACACGTGGCAACCTCTAGTGTTGCCACATCATCATGTTAACGTGTTTCACCTTCCTTCTCCTTACATGTGTAATGTATGAATTTTTACGTCATCCATACAGATGGTAATGTTAGCAGTACAAATGTTGACTCATCCCCTACTGACTGGGCTAAGTTGACCAAACTTTGACCGCGAATATCTTTCAATCTATAACTCCGTTTGACGAGATGTTTACGTCGTTAGAAATATTGCGACGTGATTTTCATGATCATGCCATTTTCAATGAGTTTTGGGAACTTTGAATTTTTTCCCTTTCTCGGTCTGTTGAAGCCATTCTGAGCATCCTGAGTTGCCTCTGTGAGTTTTGAGTTGTTCTTAGCCTTCTTTGGATCCTTTTTGGATCACGCCTTCCCACTGAGAGATTTTTGGACCACCAAAAGCTTTCATCAATCAACAGGTAAGTGAGGGAAGAGTCCCCTCACTTTGTCCTTCTCTATCCATTTTGCCTTGTTTGGATGTGTGCCTTTTAAGCCTACTCGAAGATAATCAAAATCACCCCGGCGTGAAGTCCTCATCGTCCTGTCCAGGATGATATATTCTTGTAACTCATCCAAGTACTCAGGTGAAAACTCATCAACTGAAGGTATTGAAACTTCCTCATCTTGATCCATAATCATGGGAGGCTCAAAAAGTTTCAAGTTCTCAACGTTCACCACTGAATAAATCTGCATATAAGGTGGAATATCCAGATGAAAATCATCGGTACCACTTTTCTCCAAGATAGTGAAGGGTCCATAACAGATGGGCTTCAGTTTCCTGCCTTCACCCTTCAATATCTCCTTGCTGATGTGAAGCCATACCCGGTCTCCAACTTGGAACCGATGATCAACTTTGTGCTTGTCATGTTGAGCTTTATACCGTGCTTGACTTTTCTCCAATTGTTCCCTGATTTCTTGGTCTATCTGTTGGATCCTAAGGATGAACGTGCGAGTTCTGTCCTCTGTTCGTTCTTCATTCACATCGGCATCTCTTCCATACATCAAGTCCAAAGGAACCTTTGGCAGGTACCCAAAACATGTCTCAAAAGGTTAAGTTTGTGTGGACAAATGTAAAGCTTGGTTGTAAGCATGTTGTACATAGGGTATTTGTTCATCCCATAACTTGGGATGCTTGTTGCAGTAGCCTCAAAGAAAAAGTACCATTGTTCAGTTTACCACCTCTGTTTGTCCATCGGTCTATGGATGGAAAGAAGTGATTCTCTTCAATTTGGTGTCCCTCATCCTCCACAAGCTAGTCCAAAAGTCCCCAAGGAATCGAGTATCTCGATCTAAGACAATAGATGTGGGTAACCCAAAGTGAACCCAAACATACTGAAAGAATATATTAGCAGTCTGCTCAGTAGTGATATGATTTTTACATGGCATTAAGATACACATCTTGTTGAACCTATCCACTATAATACACAAATAGTCATGACCCCCTTTGGTCATTGGTAAACCCCCTACAAAATCCATGGAGATACTTTCCCATGGATGTGATGGAACAGGAAGTGGTGAGTATAGCCCCAAATTTCTATTAGTGGGCTTACAAGTATAACACATCACACACCCCTTTACATATTTAATTACAATTTATTTCATTTGAGGCCAGTAACAAAACCTCTGTAAATGAGCCATAGTTTTTCCTACTCCAAAATGCCCAGACACAAGAGAAGTGTGATATTCTTGTATTACATGGACTTGTTCACTAGGAATACATCGCTTTCCAAGATGGTAAAGTAGTTTTCCCTGCATACAATAGTTCTCTACCTATGCACCAAGGGTTAGCTTTTCATATACTTATTTAAAATCTTCATCGATGGAATATTTTTATACATAGTTATCATGAGATAAAGAAGTATTCTTCAAAATAATAGAAGCAACAATAGGAGGTCTAGAAAGCATATCGGCTACCTTATTAGTTGTACCCTTTTTGTACTTGATTACCAAATGAAATTGTTGCAGAAAACCCATCCATCTGTAGTGTCGAGATTGTTGCAATTTGGTCTGTGCTTGGAGATATTGTAAGGGTTGGTAATTGGTATGTATGATTGTTTCCTTCCATAACAAGTAGTGATTCCATTTCTTTACGCTCTGGACTAATGCATACAACTCTTTATCATAAGTAGGATAGGCAACAACAACTTCGTTAAAAGTTTCAGAGTGGTAACAGATAGGCTTACGATATTGCATCAATACTGCACCCATGGCATATCCGTTGGCATCTGTCTCGATCTGAAAAGGTTGTTGAAGATTTGGCAGTGCTAATATTGGTGTGGTATTGATCTTCTCCTTCAAAGTGTAGAAAGCTTTTTGTTTCTTTCCTTCCCACTGAAAAGTGTTCTTCACACTGGTTAAGGCAAGCAAAGGAGCTGCTATAAAGGAGAAGTTGGAAATGAACCTCCTCCAATATTGGACTACACCTAAGAAGATTTGGACTTTGGTTACTCTTTTTGGCTCAGGCTAATTTACAATTACATCAATTTTGGAAGGATCAATTTTTAATTGTCCTCCTCCTACAATATGACCTAAGTACACAAGTTCAGTCTTGCCAAATTCACATTTAGACAATTTTACATACAACTTTTCCCTTTTCAAAGTGTCAAATACTTTCTTTACATGCCTCACATGTTTATCCCAAGTCCCGCTAAAAATAAGAATGTCGTCTAAATATACAATCACAAAGTCATCTAGGAAAGGCCTGAATACATCATTCATCACACGCATGAAATTTGTTGGAGCATTACAAATCCCAAACGGCATAACTAACCAATCAAACAATCCATGTTTGGTTTTAAAGGCAGTTTTCCATGCATCATGTTCTGTGACCCTGATTTGATGATATCCATTGCGCAAATCCAACTTAGTGAAATAAACATCATTCTTCAATTGATCAAGTAAATCATTTATATGAGGAAGAGGGTATCGATTTTTCATCGTGATTTTATTTAAGGCCCGGTAATCGACACACATTTTCCATGTTCCATCCTTCTTTGGAACCATCACAATCGAAGAAACACAAGTATATAAATTGGGCCTGATGACCCCTTGATCCAATAAGCCCTGTACCTGCTTCTTGATATTTGAAATCTCCACAACTGACATCATGTACATACCCACATTAGGAAGAGGAAAATCCTACTGAAGATGTATCTCATGTGGGATTTCCCTCTTAGGAGGTAATCCATCTGGTTCCTAAAAAATATCATCATAATTAGAAACAATATCAATTAATTATTTTTTATGAGATGGATCACACCCTTGGAAAGCGTCGGATGTCCCGACATCTTTCTCTCTGATGACCATGAGTACATATCTCTTATTAGTGTTTATGAGTCTTTTCATTTTCCCTGCACTAGGAAGCGTTGTATTTACCCTCATGTTGTGAGATCTAACAATATATTCTACTCCCCCTTTAGTAAGGTGGTATTTATTCTCATGATGAAAGAAGACTGATTTTCTATCATAAATATAAGGACTTCCCAACACTATGCCACATATATCAAGTGGTACAACATCCAAATCTACTTCATTAATCAACTTTGAAGCAACATAAAATTTGACCCTACATTGCTTGGTGACATTAACTTTTTCTTTATCACATACCCAACCAAGAGGATAAGGCTTTGGATGTGGTTTCGTTTCAAGACCCATATTCTTAACAAGTGCTTCAGATATTAATTTTAATTGGGAACCCGGATCAAATAATGTATCTATCTTAGTGTGTTTAGATACAACTCTTATGTGAAATAATTCATTCCTCTTTCGTTCATCAACATGAGATTCATTATTGGAACTTGAACTAGCATGAAGGGAATCTTTACCTTGTACTCCAACAGCTATGATATTTCCTTCATCTCCTGAATCGGAACCAAGATCTTGTTGCACTGTAGCAACGGTTTTTGTCTTCCCCTTTCCACCGAACTATTTCGGTTTCTTTTCCGGATGCAGTTTCCAATAGTGTTCTTCATTGTGACCACTTTTCTTGCAATGAGTGAAAGATGGCTTTCCTCCTTCTCTCATCACTATGGCGGTATTTGTGTCCTTCCTTTTAAACTTCTTAAGAGTTTTATGTGGGAGATTGGAAGGTTTCTTCATGGGATGTTCTTGAACATGTTTCCCCCTGTTCTCAAGGTGAGTGGCTTGCACACAAACTTTGTCAAGACTAGTGGGGTTAAACAAGAGCAAAGTATGACAAATATAACTGTGAAGTGCACCAATATACTTCATTAAAGTTTCATAAGAATCCAAAGGAATGTTCAGTGAAAGAGATTTCTTCCTAAATTCTTCAATGAAACTTTGTACAGTTTGACCTTTACTTTGCCTTAAAGTTTTTCATTCCATCATTGCTTTATGTAAATACCCTAATGGATAAAATTGCTTCCTTATCGATGATTTAAATTTCGACCATGAGGATAGTAGATTACCACACTTGCGTATGTCCTGAAGTTTTCTCTCCCACCATACGCGAGCGGTGCCTTCCAACTGAAGAGAAGCCAATTGCACTTTAACTTCTTCTTCATCAATATGATGGACACGATAATACACTTCAACCTGTCGGATCCAATTATCTAGATTTTCAGGATTAGCATCTCCATTAAACATAGGTAAAGAAAATTTTACATCAAACTTTAATAATGGTTTCTTAAAAGAGGCTTTATGGCTAGAATGATGAGAATGCTCAAAGGAAGAAGAACTAGAACTCAAATGTGAAGATGGAGACTCGGGAGGATCTCCTCAAACCCCTTGGTTTATCGAAGCATCATCATCTGCATGTGCTTCATTTTTCTTCCCTTTCTTCTTCATCCTCTTCTTGTAATCTCCATACATTTGTTTGACCATTTATAACATGCGATAAAATACCATGTGAAAGTTTTTCTCATGTTCATCACGCTTGTCCTCTTCTGCCAGTTCCTTCATTCAGGATGCAGGGCCAACTTCGGGATTGAAAGTATTAAGAGTTTATTCACCTTGCTTATGCTTGGCCCTAGTAAGCATTCACACTCAACAATTCAAGTCAAAGATGACTGCTCTGATACCAACATGATCTTGAATCTTTTCATCGTGACTTATAAAGAATTGCATTAAATGATCATTAATTAAAGTGCACCGTTAAACAAGGAAAAGGCCAAAAATGAAGAGACATAAGCATCAGATCTGAACACAAAAACCTTGTAACGGAGTTCGTCCCTGGTGGACTACATCTCCAGGTCCTGCTCTCAAATGGGTAGGCTCTTTCATTAACTCAGCAAAAGAATTTGGAAAATACATAAGTATACCTCATTCTGAAATCAAGTTGTAGAAATAATGCTCAGATCAGAAAATAGACAACACCACTGAATTCGTGGCATCAAATTACCCAAAAATTACAGTCTCCATGCCTCGATCCGACTCTGGCACTCTAGACAGGCCCAAGAAGAAATTCATCTCATCTTGTGTGCCCTCTGCAACTTGCATTAATGATTGTATGTGCATAGAAATGTGTGCCCAAAAGGTCGTATGGTATTCACGCCTCCCCTTGGTGGCTGGGCGGATGTATCATTTAATAATTTTTGAAGGCATTGGTTACAATGTAGTGGCCCGCGGCTTGTTGGTTAGGGCGGATTTGTAAAGGCGCTAGTGTGGGAGGAGGTTCTGGGCTCAAACCCCGCAGCCTCCCCTTTTGGGATTTGTATTTGTTACATTGTATATATATAACATGACCACACCGCTAGTTTAGTGGTGGCTCTAGAACCATATACAATGATTTAAAATCGTGGCTAGGTTTGGTGTGGTCCGCCACATTTGGCGGACCCGCCAAACCATTTTTTCCAAATTTTTGTTCACAGGCTAGCCTTGGGAATTTCTCGCATGCCACGTGGTGGTCTCTAATTGGGCCACTATTCCATGCTGCCATGTGGCACGATCTGATTGGTCCACAGATCGATCCAAAAACGCCAAAACCAGGTGACACGTGGCAACCTCTGGTGTTTCCATGTCATCATGCTGACATCAACATGCCATGTGTCACCTTCCTACTCCTACCACATGTATTGTACGGATTTTTACATCATCCGTATGGATGCTAACTCATCCCCTGCTCATTGAGCTAGGTTGAACAAACTTTGACCGTGAATATCTTTCAATCTGTAACTTTGTTTGACAAGTCATTTGTGCCATTAAAAATATTGCGACACACTCTTTGCGGTCATGCCATTTTCACTGATTTTGGGGAACTTTGAATTTTTCCCTTTCTGTTTCTACTGAAGCCATTTTGAGCGTCCTGAGTTTCCTTTGTGAGTTCTGAGTTGTTCTTAGCCTTCTCTGCATCCTTTTTGGATCAGTAAGCCCGGTAGTTTTTTCACGTTTAGATATTTTGAAAAAACGCAAAATAAGACTCCAGGGAGTACCTTTTTCAAAGTTAGTCTAGTCGGTTCCAAAAAGGGTTAAAATTGCACCGAAAAGACGTCTTTTCAAAACCATTTTAACGAGTGTGACAAAGACAAGATCAATCGGCAATCTTTTCAATTTTAAGGAGTCTAAAAAGAGTTTAACTATGGGCTTGCAGCCTTTTTTTGAGTTTAGTCTCCTTAGCCTGAAAAGGTACAAAATTAACTGAGGAGAACTCTCTCAACGAGATGAATCTCCCGAGGCGTACCTTTTTCCGCTATAATCTATTAGCTGGAAAAAGTGTTAAACTCATGCTAGTATGTGTTCTTCTGGACCAATTTAATGAGCGTGAAGGAACAAGGTCACTCGACGATCTTTTCAATTTAAAGGATTCTAAAAAGAGCTTATCTATGGACTCCCAGGGGGTTCCTTTTTCGTAAGTAATCTCCAAGGCTCGAAAAAGGTGATAAACCAAAACTAAGGAGAATGTTCCTTTTTCGAAGATTTAGTCCCTCGGGCCCGAAAAAGGGTTAAACTTGCGCCTGAGAATACTCTTCTAGCGAACTGAATTTCCTATAGCATACCTTTATTCGTAAAATTATCCATCCAGGCCGAAAAATGGGTAAACTATCACCTGACATGTGTTCCTTCAAATTTGAGTTTGATGAGCGTGAAGGGAAACAAGATCGCTCAACAATATTTTCATTTTTAGAGAGTCTGAAAAGGGATTAAAGAAGACTCCAGGGGGATACTTTTCTCAAGTAATCTAGACGATATCAAAAATAATAAATACAGCCTCGTTGGATGTTTCTTTCGAATTTCAAAGCAAGCTTGAAAGACAACAAGGCATGCTCATTAGGGAGTCCCGAGGGTAAGGCCTAGGATGATGATGAACAAAAGGATGAGGCTTCATTATGTAATCATGACAGGACTAACAAGGACTCCCAAGCCTATAGTCATCACTGACAGCATGGACGCCAAAAATGCAACAAAGGATCTACCTAGGGTATCCATGTAAAGGTAGGCTCTACCACCTAATTACGACACTTATAAAGTAGCAATGAAGGTTCTGTGTTGCACTTCGGTGGGGTTGATCCTATGGCAAAGAGAAAAATACAACAAGATGCAGAAACTGGGAATGAAATCCTAACTTATATGCAAAAAGTTGGAAAAAATGACTTTTACCAAAGGATACCAAAAAATGTGACCAATCCCAAAAAATCACCAAACCGAAAGAAAAAGAGTATCAGAATGACCAAACTCAAAAGTGAAAACAAGTGATCACCAAGCCAAGAAAAAAGACAAAGGGGGCCAAAGAGGGAAAAAAAGGGCCAAAAAAGTCTATAAATAGGAGTGGACAGCTCATTTTTACCATTGCCATTTGAAAATCAACCAAAAGGTGAAAAAAACCCTTTGCTAAAAGAGTGGATTCTGGGAGCTTCAGTGGACGAAACGACCTTATGTTTGGACCAAGTAAGTACAAAACACCCACACTTGCAATTCAATCCTTCCTTGAAGTTTTTTTTTTTTTTGGGAGAGGGTGTGCTCTTGTAAAAAGAGCGGCCATGTGTGTACGCGAGTTGTCCAAGGCCATCCCGCGTATGTACTCAGGAAGAATACTAAACAACCCATGTACATATGTGAATGTGTAAAAAGAATCCTGCATACACCCTCTTGTACTTTGAAAAAATAAAAAGTAAGCACTGACTCCTCTCTATGTTTTCCATGTAACAAGATGTATGTTCACTGGAGAGAGACAAATCCTGAGGAGATTGATGTCTTGGTCGAGGAGGACCCTGTAGCCATCATTGCACTAAAATAATGTGGGTTATGAAAGTTTTTCTAGTGTCCATTTATGAGGGCACAATCGAGGATGCTCAATGATCTTGTGGAGTATTGGCATCTTGATGTTGAGGCGTTCATGCTAGAGGGTAAATCATTGACCCCAACCACAAGGGATATCTATTTTTTGACTGGCCTCTCGAGAAGAGGGGAACCATTCAACTTGAGGACCTTTCCTCCAGGGTCGTTCAACATCGAGGATTAAATTCAGATGTATTATCAGGCCGACACTGAGAAGGTAGGTTCTCAGGTGCCAATCCACAAGATCACCAGCCTTTCTTTACGTGTGATCTTACTTTTGATTGGGTGGATTACTGGATCTGCAACCCTTCATCAAGCCTCCTGGTAACATATGAATTATGTCATTCAGTGCTTGGAGGCCACCATTTTTAATAGAGTACTACCATGCTTATATGCATGAAGAGAAAACTTATAGAGTGACGACGACGTACCAACAAGAACTTCGAGTTTGGTACTATATTTTTCTCCTTTTTCTTTGAGAGGGTGCCCAGTCTCAGTCCCAGAGAGACAGTACAGGGGCATGTATCCTCCTTCCCAATAGTGAGAAGGTGGGCAGTTTTTCTTTCTAGAAAGGGTGGAGGGAGGCCTATAGAGGCCTTCGAAAACAATTTTTTGACTAGTGGGCACGTCGGATCCTAGTGATCAAGGATTACCCATATGCAGGGATCAACTTCACCAGAGACCCAAACATGCATGTTCCTCCTAGCGAGGAGAAAGGCGAGATAGGTAACATATATTTTAAATTTTATTTAATTTTTAATTTTCATATATATCATTTTTATGTGTGTATAGAGTACTAACTCGTGTATATGTTATGTACAGATGTGGGGCATGTTTGACCAACATACTTCGCCAGGACCCGACGATGTGCTTGACCTGAGGTAGGACTAGCAACGGCAGGAGGACCAATAGATGCAGGAGGAACCCCAACGAGAGAGGTGACAGAGTCTTGTGATGAGTGGAACACAACCTCACTGTGCTCACTCGTGTCATTCCTATGGCCAAGATCGAGGACCTCCCCCCGACTATGCATCCACATGTAGTAGGGGTGCCTCAGACTTGGGTCCAGTTGTTACGGCATCTGGAAAACACCGTTGTTCATTATAGTAGGGCCAATAGGCCTCTTCCTTAGATAGTATTGGATCATTGATGTGTCGAGGGAACTTTTTGCACTATATGTATTTTTTAAGGGCATAAACCCAGCGATGTAGACTGATGAATTTTGAGGCTTTCATGCCCACCTATGTACTCATAACACTATTTTTTGGACGTAAATATATATACATATTTCTTGTCTTATGGATGAAATTTTTACAAATGTATTTACATGTGTATGTGTGTGATTTTCTTTTCATATGTGATCAACATGCCAATCTAAAACTTGATTAGCTAGAGTATCTGTTAGAAGATTAAATCTCCTAGGAACATGGATATATGTAATGTAATCAAAAGATCATTCTAAGAGACGTACCCTAAGGAATCATTGGTGTGGAATGGGATCATAAACCTGGTAAACCCCATTTAACTGGGACACAACCAGCTGAGCATCTAGGTAGACCCGGAGGCGAGAAATTCCATGTGACAAAGCGTCACAAAGAAATTCGATCACTGCGTTGTATTCAGAAACATTGTTTGTAGCGTCGCCTAGACAAATACCTTCGGAAGATAGCAATTGGCTTCTAGGTGTGAAAATCACCCAGGTTGTGGAAGCAAGCCTCTGATTGTGTTGGCTAGTGCCATTCGCGAACCCAAAATAAACTTCCAATTCACTTGACATATGCCACAATGAAAAATAAGACATAAATAACTACACGTCCACAAAAAAAGACAAAAAATGTACAAGAGGATATACATATATACAAGAAGTCCCCCAGGTGACCAACCTAA
Source organism: Picea engelmannii (assembly GCA_009831015.1). NCBI lineage: Eukaryota > Viridiplantae > Streptophyta > Pinopsida > Pinales > Pinaceae > Picea > Picea engelmannii. The sequence continues at coordinate 99,848 of ML785970.1, forward strand.
GATTAGTACTTCTTAAGGTAGAGCCCATTTCTAGGCTCCGCCAAGGAATTTCTTTCAAAATAAACCAGACGGTAAGCTCCCTTATCCAACACCTCTTTCACAATGAACGATCTAAACCACATGGGTTTGAACTTGGCTGCCCCTAGGGGATCCTTGAGTTGATCATCGACTAGGACAAGATCACCTTCAGAGAAAATCCGAGGATGAACGGACCAATCGTACTGACACTTGACTCATTGCTTATGAGACTTGTTGGCTAAGGCTACATCATGACGTTGCTCATCGAGTTGCTCGAAATATAGAAGGAGTTCCTCAAGCGGTGAAGTGTTTGGTAGTAATTCCACTACCAGCTTTAAAGAAGGAATCTAACACTCAATAGGTAAGACTGCTTCTAGCCCGTGAAAAACTAGTGGCAGTCTTCACAGACATTCGGTAGGCCCACAATGTTGAATACAACATCAAATGCCAATTCGACTTGGCATAATTGATCGTCCACTGAAGAATAGTCTTGAGAGACTTATTCGCAGCTTCAACCCAACCATTATCTTGCGGGTAATAGGGTGACAAATGTTCTTGTCTGAACCTGAGATTTGACGTTAATTCAGTCATCATTTTGTTTTGGAAGTGGCTTCCATGGTCAGTGACAATCTCCTTTGGGATACCGAACCTTGCTACTATCTGATTAAATATGAAAAGAGTCGTTGTTTCACCATCATTGCTAAACGTTGGCATAGCTTCGACCCACTTCGTGAAGTAGTCTATTGCTACGATGATGTAACAGTGCTCCTTGTCTGAAGTCGGGTGACATGTATTAAAATCAATCCCCATATTGGTGAAAGGAACAACAACAATGACTGGAAACATAGGAGCAGAATGTTCCTGCATCTTCTGATAGAAGATCTGGCACGGATGGCACTTCTTCACCGCTTCTACACAATCTTTGATTAACCAGGGCCAGAAGTAACTTGCACATAGAATATTTTGGTTTGTTTCCAACCCAGATAACTGACCACCACATGATCCAGTGTGACATTCATTCAGAATGAGCTATGCTTCTTTTTCGGTAATACATCACCGAAGAATGAATTGTACACCTTGATGATACAACATGTCATCGAGTATGAGATAGTTACATGCCTGATGTCAAATTCGTCGACACTCATCACGAGAAGCAGAAGTGGGGCACTTAAAAGTCTGGAGATACACAAGTATATCCCCATACCATGGGTGCGAAGATGCAATTAGAAAAATATCTCCATTAATATGTGATTCTTTGGGCATGATATCACTAGACTCGACCAGAAGTTTTGAAATGAGTTCGGCAAAGACCAATGACTTTTTGGATTTCATAGAAACAAAATCCAAGTCAAAATCATGTAAGATGACTATCCATCTACTAATATTTTTGCCGATGACCCGTCGTGTTAACACATATTGGAAAGGGTTGACGACGCTGATGACAGTGGTCTTGCGAAGAAAAATGTAGTGACGAAACCATTGGATAGCATGGAAAACTTCCAAAAAACGTTTCTCAACGTAATATATAATGTTCTCTTCGATCATATCATCTTCTTGAACCAAGACCATGTCGATGGTCGACTCTGCAACAACCAAATACAACAAGAAATATCTGTTATAATTAGGAGGTCAGAGCAGAGGGGCAAACGTCAGGGCACGTTTCAACACTTCAAAGGAGCGTTGAGCAGCTTCATCCCAACAAAATGGGACCCCTTTTTTCAAAAGATACATAAAACCTTTAGTGATCTCGGCATAATTCACGACAAAATGCTGAAGAAAATTTGTTTTTCCATGTAAGCTCTGAAAGTGGGGTATCGTGCACGGGGAAGGCAATTGAACTATCGCCTCAACCTTGATAGGATCGACCATGATCCCTGTTGTCGATACAATAAAACCTAAAATATGACCTGGCGACCTGATTTTTCAAGCTAACTTTTTTCCAAACGAAATCTATCCACTATTTTAGGATCAATGTAACAATGACTTACTCTTGAATCAATTAAAATAGAAAAAGGTTGATTAATCATCTTACCTTCCACCTCGATCATATTGGATTGGTACTCTGCTTGTTAATCATCTAAGGCTGCATAAATTCTTCCCATGCATTCTACTATTGTAGCCTCTTGGATGTTGTGCATGGTCTTCACCTTGTCCTTTTTGTGAGGGAAATCCTTGTACATGTCATCTTCTTTGCATCCCTAACATTGGATTTGTGGTCTTCCCCTTTTTCCCAAGGAGTATTCTCTCTTGGATTCAACCTTAGCATACTGGTCTTGATAATTTTTATTAGGGCTATTTATATTGAAAGGATGTTTGAATCCCTTCCTCCTCTTATTAGATTTCTCCTTCTTCTTATCCTTCCAAGATTTCTGCATGGACTCTCTGCCTTTTCCTTGCTCAAACAGGTAATTATCCTCCCTTATGGTCTCAGTCAAAGTTTTGGGTTCATCATATTGAATCTTATCTTTATAAAAGGATGGAAATCCACTTAAAAACCTATGTGCTTTCACCTTCTCATCTTTTATAAACATCACATACTTTAGCAACCCTACGAACTTATTTTCATACTTTGCCATGGTCATGCTTCCCAGTCTAAGTTCAAATAACCCCTGCATCTTCTTGTCATAGAAGTGCTCTGAAAGTTACTCCTTCTGAAAATATTTCTTGAACTTCTTCCAAGTGATTTGATTCTCATTAATGTGCTCAACTTTCTTCAGCTGATCCCACCACATAGCAACTTTCCCAAGTAAACGGTATGTGGAAATTTTGGCTTCTAGGTTTGATGAATATTTATGCAATCGAAAATACCTCCTGAGTCCAAGAAACCATGCCTCAACATCGTCTTCCCTTTCTCTTTAATCATCAAAGGATGGTGGCTTAAGCTTCCTCATCTCTCCCTGCAAATCATCCAAATCATGTCTTGTTCTTTGGTGCCTAACATGAGACACCTTTGGGATACTTATGGAATCTTCAGATGCATAAAATTTCCTTATTGAATAGGAAGATGAGCGATGCCTATGAGTTTTTCTAGCACTTCTTGAATAACCAATTCTTATGCAGACATCTCTTCTTTCATGACATCTTCCCTCTTCCTCATGTTTTCATTTTGATCCATTCTTTGTTTTCCTCTACAACTTATTTAAGCTTTCCATAACTTGAGAATTTATTTGATTTTGTTCTCTTATCAGTCTCTCATTGTCTTCTTTTTATCTCTGCACTTCTATTTTCAGGCTTCTCACATTCCCTATCAATGTTTCTTTCTCCCCTCTATCCCGGTGTCCGTTGGAATCTGTCCCTGCATTACCAACACTGATATTCTGACCTTTGGCCTCTTTATCATGGTTTAAATCTCCCTCTCCTTCTTCCATTTCTTGAACATGCATTTTTATATTGAACCGATATGTTTACACCCCCTAATTTTGCAAAATTTGCAAGCCACCATTTTCTTAGAATTATGCATATTAAAAAAAATTCCCAAACAATGCTACAAGTCCTTTTTCTTCTCAATTAATGAAGAATATATTATCATTCTCCATATTATAACACTTCCATGTTATCCTTTAGCTGGTAAAGAATTCTAATTATGGACAGGCGCTTCCTTCAAACCACTTTCCATGTGACCATGGCTCGTGACCATGGCTCAAGACCATGGGCTTATTCGCTCTTTAGCACCTTCCTCTGTATTCTTCTACATAGGAGCTTGTTCGTGCACAATGTCTGAGGGCTTGGTCACTTCTAGGCCCTCCACACCTCTAATTGACCCCTTTACCTTATCATGAGATCGACGTTGGGACCGATTCCTTCATACTTTGGCCTTTGACTATTCTCCCTTTTCAATCTTCGATTTCTCCCAGAGTTAAACTTCGTCGAAGCCCTTACAATAAATCTACTAGCAGATCGAACAATCGAGATTTGATCTCCCATCGACTGGACGGTCCCACCCCATTTGGAGGCTTCAACATGATCAACAGTCATGACTTAATCAGACAATGAGATGGACTACCTTAATCAATTCAGTACTTTGGCACTTCGGGACTCCGGAACATTACAAATACCAAGTCGCTCAACTCCCTCGAAGTGATACTCATCGACGTACTTACCCCATCCTTCCACTGTTGATCCAATGACCATGACGTAATCAAGCATTGGGATGGATGATCCTTATTCATTTCTGAACTTCGACGCTCTGGGTCTCTGGGAAATTACAACTCCCAAGTCACTCAACTCTCTCGCAATGATATTCATTGAAGTACTTACGCCATCCTTCCACTGTTGGATCTAACGGTTGAGAAAGGTCCTGAAGGGATCTTAGATCGATGGTCTGCATGAATTTATGACTTCGGTCTTCAACACTTTTGCTAGTAGAGACGTTGGACACCCCCAGAGGCCACACTCCCGGAGATGACATGGCATGCTGACGTCACCCATGGTGGTGTGGACCCATGGCATGCGTTCCACGTGTCACTAAAAAATGAGCAGGTTAGGGTCCAAAAGGTATTGAATCTGGGTGACACGTGTCTCCACATGGAACCTCTGCCACATTCTTAGAGTCCTAACCCACACATAGGTAGAGCAATATATTCAGATGTAATAAAGGTCAATATTAATAAGGCCTTTCAATAAAATAGAATAAGGCGGATGTAAGAAGACCTAATAGAAGCTTCCACTTCTAGAAAGATCTTCCTCTAGATGCTTCTCTTGATAGACATATTTAGTATTAATAAGGGTCGAGGGTATGAAAACCCTAGCTTGGAGATTATTGTAACAGAGCACTGCTCGACTGGAGGTTTCCCCCTTGAAGAGGCCCATGAACATTGCTTTCTGAATCAAAGTGTTATTTCTGTTGTTGTTCTTATATCATTTATGTGTTATTGTGGAGCTTATGTTGGTTATATTACTGTTATTCTGCCATTTCTATCATTTTATTTCTGTTCTGCATATTTATTCTATCTGGTATCTTACAAGTGGTATCAGAGCACTTTCCTTGGCAGAAATTGTGGGAATTTTTTTTTCAGGGTAGAGACATATTACGGTGTCTTTAAGCCACAGAGATCTATCATTACGCGCATAAACCCACGGTTGAGGCATTCATACACGCAGGAAATACAAGTGGTTCTTAAGCGCACATCTGTTGGCCACCCTTGTAACCCATGTTGGTACCCCTTCGAGTGGTAGCGCATCAGACAACACCTGTGTACGGAGCGGCCTAGATTTCCTAAATCCCTCTTTAGATAAACCTATCGGCATGTCGGACTGCTATAGTGTCACCGAGAAAAGCACTCAGGAAGATACTCTCTATTACCTGGGTAGTCGGGTAGTACGGCTAAGGGTACAGTCTATCCTCCTTAGTTAGTGCCCTGAGATATTGGGTCGAGTACTACTGTTGGACCCCACACATATATTAGAGAGCTATAGCACAGGGCAAACCCTTGTCTGTAGAAACCTTGAATACCTAACCCTTGGGGGATATAAACATAAAAAAATTAAAATAGACCAGATCTATTGTCGCGCAACTGTGTTCGGGTTGCCAAGTAAATACACATTTCTTTATGGTTAATCATTTGAGGATTTCATCACTGCAGTATTCTTCAGACCGGAGTATAACTCCGCAAGTGTAAAAAAAAAAAAAAACGAGTCTGGAAATTTTTTCATCTTAATTTGAGACCTATTCCATTGGATTCATCTCTTTTCCCTTATCACATTCATCCATATCATTTTTCGGCAAAAAATTTTGACCCCGCCCACCCCTTTTTAGTTCACCCATCCTCATGGCCCATACCCGTAGCCAAGAACTGGAGTCTCGCTTCAATTCCTCGCAATCTAGTTTCCTGGAGACCCAAAAAGAAGTGAAACAAATCAATGCTACTGTTTCCTCCATCGATACATCCATCAATACCACCATAAATACATATGTGCAATCTGCAATGGAGGAAGTCAAACAAGAACTGACCACCCAGCTTGAATTTTCCTTTGCATCACTCTGTACCAAACTGAAGATCCCTACAGATGACCCTTTCCTTGACACACCTTCAAAGACTGAAGGTGAACATTCCTCCCATTCCCATACCTTTCAGCACCATCACTTTCAACATGACCCATGCCTTCCGCGGGTGGATGTGACCAAATTTGATGGTTCGAACCCCACTGGTTGGGTCACCCAAATGGAACATTATTTCTCTTTATACGGCATTACAGATGACTTGGCCAAACTACGGTATGGTGTTCTCCATCTAGATCAAGAACGCTGGCAATGGTGGCAATGGAGAAAAACTTCCCGTCAAGGGTATATTGCTTGGACCCAATTTGTGACTGAGCTCTATGAACACTTTGACACTGACACCAACCATTTGGACTGTTTGAAAAAATAGAAAACAATCAGGAATAGTAGAAGACTTCATAGCTTCATTTGAGGGCCTAGCTTTTTGAACCGAGGGCATGACTGATGCTTTCTTTCGAGAGTGTTTTATCAGTGGCCTCAAGGAGGAGATTCGGGCCCATGTCCTCATGGCTCGACCTGCGAGTTGGGTGGAGGCTACTAAAAAAGATAAAGAAGAACAACAAGTTGTATCCTCTCAAAACCATAAACCTTCCTTTATCCCTCGCCCTAAACCCATCAACCCCACTACTCCCTCCACCCCATTAAAGATCCAAAAATTAACCAGGGCCGAAATGGCTGAACGCCAACTCAAAGGCCTTTGTTATAATTATGATGACAAATATTTCTTGGGCCATAAATGTAAGGAACAAAATATTTTTATGGCCATCTCTGAGGATATTTCGGAAGAGGATGTTGAAACTCCCCTTGTGCCTGAATCACCTGAAATCACTGACATAACCCCTCCCTCCGACCCTCCCGAAGTGGAACTGATCATTTCCCTCAATGCTCTCACTGGCTTCTCCACCCCCCAAACCCTCAAGTTAATCGGTTACATCAAGCATCGGAAGGTCATCATTCTGGTTGATAGTGGAAGCACCCATAATTTTATTCATCACCACATTGCCCAAGAAACCCATTGCTACATCCATGCCGTCAACAATTTCCAAATCATGATTTCCAATGGTGGTTCCATGAAATGTGGAGGGCGTTGTGAAAATGTGCATTTCCAAATCGATGACTACCACCTAAAATCCCATATGTTTGCTATCGACATGGGCGGTTGTGACATTGTGTTGGGTGTAGACTGGCTAAGGACTTTGGGTCCCATTCTCATGGATTTTAAGGACTTAACCATGCAATTCAACTAGGACGGCCATCAATTTAAATTCCAAGGCATCATTGTTGGTTCACCTGAGGTCATTAGTTCCCATCGCATGGAAAAGCTGCTCAAAAAAGGTCATTCTGCCCAACTCCATGCCATACAAGAAATAGAGACACCCATAATGTTGCAAGACCTCCAAGCCCTCCTTTCTAAACATCAAATGGTGTTTTCCACTCCCCAAGGACTCCCTCCTTCCCACGATGTTCATGATCATTCCATTCCCCTTGTCCCAGGAAGCCTTCCTCCCAATATCCATCTGTATCGCCACCCCTTTTCATAAAAAAATGAAATCGAGAAAATGGTCCAGGAACTCCTTACTGCAGGCGTTATCTGTCCTAGTACCAGCCCTTACTCTTCTCCGGTAGTCATGGTCCTGGAGAAAGAAGGTTCTTGGAGAATGTGTCTTGACTTCCATGCCCTCAACAAACTGACCATCAAATACAAATTTCCCATTATGGTCATTGATGACCTCCTGGATGAATTGAGTGGCGCCCAATTCTTTACTAAACTTGATCTTCACTCAGGCTATCACCAGATACGTATGAAACAGGTTGACATTCCCAAGATGGACTTCTGAACTCATGAGGGCCACTATGAGTTTTTGGTCATGCCCTCTGGCTTGTGTAACACCCCCTTCACCTTCCAAAGCCTCATGAATCATGTCTTTATTCCTTTTCTCCATCATTTTGTCTTAGTTTTATTTGATGATATCCTCATCTATAGAAAAACCTAGACAGACCATCTTACCCATGTGGATCGAGTTCTCCATCTACTCTCTCAGCACCAACTTTTCCTGAAATAGTCTAAATGCGCCTTTGGTGCCTCAGAAGTAGAATACTTGGGTCATCTGGTTGGCAAGGATGGCATCAGGGTGGATCCAAAAAATATTGAAGCTATGCAAGACTAGCCACACCCAAAGACTCTCAAAAGATTGCATGGATTTTTGGGCTTAACAAGGTATTATCGCATGTTTGTTAAGAATTATGGAAAGATTGCAGCACCTTTCACTGCTTTCCTCAAAAAGAACTCTTTCACTTGGATGCCAGCCGCTGCTCAATATTTCCAAACCTTGAAGATGGCCATGTGCCCCACTCTGGTTCTGGCCCTACCTGATTTCACAAAGACCTTTGTGTTGGAATGTGATGCCTCAGGGAAAGGAATCGGTGATGTCCTTATGCAAGAGGGTCGACCTTTGGCCTTCACCAACAAGCAACTATCTGAAAGGAATCTGGGCAAACCCATCTATGAAAAGTAAATGTTGGCTATTATGCATGTCATTGATCTATGGCACCCTTATCTCTTGGGGCAACGTTTCCAAATTAAGACAGACCATCAAAGCCTCAAGTACTTTCTGGAACAACGCATTTCCTCCCCGAAGCAACAAAAATGGGTGACTAAACTCTTTGGATATGATTATGAGATCATTTACAAGAAAGGCAAAGACAATGTGGTGGCAGATGCACTGTCCCGAAAATATGAAGACGAAGGGTCCCTTTTTTCTCTTTCCTTTATTGTACCAGATTGGCTCCAAGCTGTTCGCCAGGAATGGCTACAAGATCCTAAAAGTTCGCATCTAATCCAGCAACTGCAGACCCATGCTCCAGCTCCCCCAGGATACTCTTGGCTCCAGGATGAGCTTCAATACAAAGGCCATTTTTATTTAAGTAAACAGTCAAAGCTTAAATCCACGGTACTTTCTGAGCTTCATGCTACACCCACAGCAAGGCACTCCGGGCTCACCAAAATGTATTAAAGGGTCAAACGTTCTTTTTTCTGGGATGGTATGAAACAGGGCATCCGTAATTTTGTCATTGAATGTGATGTGTGTCAATGCAACAAGGGAGAAATAGTCAAATCTCTGGGCACACTACAACCGATTCCAATCCCACCTGCTATTTGGAAGGATATCTCTATGGACTTTATTACCGGCTTACCCAAATCGGGCCATAAATCAGTCATAATGGTGGTTTTCGATCGCCTTTCCAAGTATGCTCATTTCTGCGCTCTTCAACATCCATTTACTGCATCCACGGTGGCTCAAATTTTCATGGACCATGTCTTCAAGCTTCATGGCATGCCGCACTCTATTGTTTCTGATCATGACCCAACTTTCACAAGCAATTTTTGGCAAGAAATGTTCAAGCTTCAGGGCACCCAATTGCATCTCAGCACAGCCTATCATCCACAGACTGATGGTCAAACGGAAGTTGTCAACAAGTGTTTGGAAACATATCTGAGGTGTTTTGCCTCTGAAAATCAAAATCAGTGGGTTCAATGGTTACCCCTAGTTGAATGGTGGTACAACACTTCCTACCATACAGCTACATGCATGACTCCTTTTGAAGCGGTATATGGACATAATCCACCTTCAGTTCTCTCATACTTACCATGTACCTCGAAGGTCCAGGCGGTTGACCAAACACTTACCGTTCGAGAGGATATTCTTCGTACCCTCAAAGAGAACTTGGTCGTGGCACAGAATCGCATGAAGCAACAAGCAGATCAATGTCTCTCTGAACATCAATTTGTAGAAGGGGATCAGGTGTTTCTGCGACTGCAACCATACAAGAAAACTTCCCTCAAGGCCAAGCAGTGTCAGAAGCTAGCGCCCAAATTTTATGGTCCTTATACAGTTCTCAAGCATGTGGGACAAGTCGCCTATCAGTTAGCTCTGCCCAGTCATTCGAAGCTACATCCTATTTTTCATGTTTCATGTTTAAAGAAGGTGATTGGAACTCAGTGCCAAATTCAAATCAACCTTCCCGAGTTAGCTGAAGAAGGATCCATTTGGCTACAGCCAGAAGCAGTTTTGGACCAACGTGAGCGTCACCTGTGTCAGAGAACCATCAAGGAAGTGCTTGTCTAGTGGAAAGATACAACTCCAGCAGATGCCACTTGGGAACCAGCCACCATTCTGCAACACTTTCCACATCTCAAGCCTTGAGGACAAGGCTGTTTTTAAGGGGCGGACACGTTAGAGTCCTAACCCGCACATAGGTAGAGAAAAATATTCGGATGTAATAAAGGTCAATATTAATAAGGCCTTTCAATAAAATAGAATAAGGCAGATGTAAGAAGACATAATAGAAGCTTCCGCTTCTAGAAGGATCTTCCTCTAGATGCTTCTCTTGATAGACATATTTAGTATAAATAAGGGTCGAGGGTATGAAAACCCTAGCTTGGAGATTATTGTAACAGAGCACTGCTTGACAGGAGGTTTCCCCCTCGAAGAGGCCCGTGAACATTGCTTTCTGAATCAAAGTGTTATTTCTATTGTTGTTCTTATATCATTTATGTGTTATTGTGGAGCTTATGCTGGTTATATTACTGTTATTCTGGCATTTCTATAATTTTATTTATGCTCTGCATATTTATTCTATCTGGTATCTTACACACATGGCCTACAAAGCATCATCCATCAAATGGAAGATCCACATTATCTTCTCTAGATATGATTGTCTGCGTAATTTCACGATGACGGCTTTACACTTCGTGGTTTCGGCACTTCAGGGATTTTCCCATTCTCCAGTAATCACCAGAGTGGCGAAGTTTCGAAGTTCTGAAACTTCACTATCCTTCCACCAATGCTAGATCCGACAGTCAACATTACTTTTGAATCCCTTCCCTTGATATAACGGTCAATGGGACTTAGAGACTTCAACACTTCGGTACTCCGGGTTATAGCAGTTCTAAAGGGTTCAATTCTCCTGGAATTAAACTTCCCGATTTGGTCAACGTTGGATGACCACGATCAATAATGCATATTTCCCCCGAGCCTCCTATCAGATCGAATGACCAACATGACTTCGCGACTTTGATCATTTTTTTACACTTCTTCCTTCCTCCCAAAAAATCGCTAAAGCAGCAAAGTTCTAGATTTTTCCATCTCCTGCTCGTCTTCGATCAACAACTAACGATCAACAGGTTCGATCTGAAAACTGTGACTTAATATCTCCTAGCCTATGGTTTCACCTTTATCTGACGGTCCTCATTCATGTTATAGAAATATTTGCTTCACCCTATGTAATCTTGCATTGAATGCCTTTTTTCATTTCCCTATGCAGACTTATCATCCCTGTTTGATAAATCCAGAGATAAAACTACAAATTTTTCCACATGTACGCACCTTGCCTACTATACATCATGCATATATGCAGGTTGCTCCACTACAGCCCACATACATCGGGATTTGTACCAAAAAATGAAAATTAAATGTTGGGTTTCCATGTCACGACAGTATATCTCTAATCCTTAGCCTTACATATACTGGAAACATTCTGACTTGACCCTTCAGTTCCATTTGAAGGCTATAAATGGGCTAATTCTGAGCTATGGAGAAGAGGAGAAAGAATTCAACTTTGAGAGAAAATTTACTCTGGAGAAATTATTAATTCATATTGATTATGCATCCCTTTGTCCTTTAATTCTGAACACAGTGTTCAGCCCCCAAGATCTTCCCTTATTGATTGAGAACCTCATTGTATCTCTTCTATGAGATTTCCTTTAGTGGAGGATTGAAGTGGTGGAGGCCCAACTGGAAGGAACTTAGTTTCTCGATTCCGAACCATGCCGACACAGAAGTATGTAATATTTTCGCTTCTGCTGATCATTTATTAATAGAAATACTCCTTTCCCATCCAATTGATATCTTGCAAATATATGAGTTATTATCCATGGGCGTATTTGTTATGTATATTAATGGATTATGTTATCTAATGTGTTAAAGTTTTATATCATCACCATATGATTGTTTTGCTTGTTTGTTGAGAATTAGTTGCAGGTATAAAGCTTTGGGTCGAAGTTCTCAATGGTGGACATCATCGAACATTTGAACGAGGTAGGCCTCTTTCTTATCTCGCTTGTAAATTGGTTTATATAGCATGTTTTTTGGGATAGAGTTGATTTTTGCAATCATATCCGTCGGTTGTGGTTTACCCTAGCCATAGAGAGTTTTTCCCTCGTAACAGTTCACTTGCCTTTTGATCTAATGATCCAGAACTCATTGATTCCTCAGTGGTGATATCTCTCGAATTCAAAAGGGAACGATCATGATTCTACGATCCGTTATGACGCTCTGGATTCTACGCGATCTATGCAACACTATCTCTCTTGAGCTTTAATATTTCAAGGACATATTCATTCTTAACCATAAAATCTTGTCCAAACATTTCGGCCTATTAGTTATAGTTTACTCCAGCTACCCTTCTTGGGCTGACCCGGGTTCAGGTCCACTTGGTTTCCAACAAAACCCTCATAAATCTATCGAACCTCCCAGTAAACCAGAAGGAAACACGGCGCACATGATTCACTGTGCAGTCTCACCCGACATAGTTCTTATGGGTGGATGCAATGCTCAGGTGCTTGCAGCCTAGGAAATGATTGGGGATCTGTGATTGAACTCTGTAGTATTCCTTTATTACTTTAACCTTCAACTTCTATGGAATACCCTGTCATTCTTGCTCATGCATGTAAAGTAACAGATCTATCTAGTCATTCACACATTTTTTTAACATATAATCTTTAACAACAAAAGAGATACATAACATTCCATCACATAACACATGATCTACCGTGGTTCACCCCTCCTGGGCTACGTCCACAAATATTTGGTTTCTCTACTCTTTTATTATTCTGGTTCCAAAACTACGACGCCTCGCACATTACAACGCTCCATCCAAACCTGTCGAGATCTACAATGAGGTGGACTATATCACACCAGGATCCTAAGCCTGTGATCTAACCCTCAAGATCTCCCTTATTCCCTCTCATCAGCTCAAAATATTACAAGATCGATCAGATTTACAGTCATTCTATCTTTTTACATCATAGTAACACTGACCAACCCAAAAAGAACAACAACGAACCTCCAAAAACCCACCCGAACACAACAACCCCCGACCTAGACCTCCTAGGTACCTACTTATAAAAATGTTTGGCTTACCAGCCATTACCTTCTCTTACCAAAACCCTAACCCTATCATGGCTAGGTCTTCTTGCATGCATGCCTCATATTCCTTCCCCTTCTGCATGAACATTTGTTTTACACATGTTGTTTTTCCTGCATGCGCGTATGCCTTACACGTGTTGCTTCTTCTGCATGTGCATCCACCTCCCACGTTGTACTTTTCCCTCAAAATTGGCCTACACCCAACAGGCCCCCAACACTGACATCATGACTCGTCCCGAATCACTTCCTAACTCCAGTGTCTGCCACTGCTTGTGCCAGTGCTTCATACATATCTACTATCTATTGGCACTACTCTTGAGCTTGGTTTCTCTTTGCTGACATGGCCTCAACCACCTACGCAATGACTGGTGGTCACAATATCTTGCCCCCCTCCAAGCCTATATATTCAAGGCATGTTTTTGTTGCGTCGATTTCCACAACCAATTGTTCTACCTTTTCCTATAGGGCTCTAACTGAGCATGTCGTGTGATCTTTTGTGCCTGCAATGCTTTTTCCTCTACCTGAAGGTTCTTCATTTCTGCAGTTGTCTTGATATTATCTAGCAGTGACATTGTACGATGTCACTACTTGATATCTTCCATTGTTGCATGTAATTTATCTTCCTTTCCTTGCAACTCTTGTAGGCTCCCATCCTCTAATAGTTGTGTCCATATTTGGAAACTCTTTTCCAGCAGTTATGCCACTCTATGTATGTTTTGCATGATGTTTTATGCAGCTACTGTCGCGTCTTTCTCTCTTCGTTCTCGGACTGCTAGGGGATTCATAGGTACTGCGCGCTTCTCCAGTTCCTTAATATGCTCTTTATATTGTTGCAAATCCTGGGATATCTTTGCTATCTTCTCCTCTGATACTATGTCATTTGAGATGGCTTGAAAGATTGTGTTTATCTGGGTCTCCATCTGGTCCACTTTTTGTTGTGTTATCTCTTTCTTCTACCCTTCTTGGCTAATGGCTTCCTTCATTACCATATTTTCTTCTTGCATTATTTGTAGATTCGTCGTGTTAGACCTTGCTTTGGAATGAATCTCCTGCGCGACGCTAACCTGTAACTTATATAGTGCCTTTGTTGGTATCTTAGGAAATGCCAAGTCCAACATTTCGATATACTTCACGGGATTTTGTGTTGTTTCCTCATCGATGAACAACATATCTGGTGTTATGATAAAGTTATCACTTCCCTGCATTGTGATTTGTATTGTCTCTCCGACAGGTGCTCCTTCTCTTACTGGTGCCAATTTCTCCTTTCGTTGTTGTGTTGCCTTGATCCTCAACTATTCTAGTGCATCTTTTACCTCCTGTACTTGTTCCAAAATTGAAGCTCGATGGTTTTCCTCATTTTCCCATACTTTTGAAAATCGATCTTCTATTGTTGTAGCTATCGTCTATACATCATCTATTGCCAGTGACGTTTCCATTTGTTTCATGTGGGCCTTTGCTTTCTTCCTAGCACCACTTGCTTGCTCCCATGTTCTCTTCCTTTGGGCCTTTCATTGTTCAGATGCTTCTGGAATCCATGTATCCATGTCGGTATCATGCTCAACTTCTTTGTCCATGGTTACATCTTGTGCCTTCGTCTGCACTTCCTTTGCACTCAATTGTCTTGTCGGTCCTCCCAGTGCCTTCTCTGTAGCTTGTGTACCCTATGTAGGACCACACTGTGACTTTTTTTGTGTTCTATTTTTCTTCCGAATTGAGTTGCTTTCCCCCAGTGTACCTATTTTTGTTTTATTTTTCCGGCTAGCGCCATTCTTGTCTATCTGTTACACGGGGACTATGCTACCCTTTGTCTGGACTCTTACTACTGGCGTTTCTCTTGGAATATTTGGTACTTTCCACTCATCAGGCCACTCTTGGACCTCCATGTGGATGTCCTACATCGTCACACAATACTTTAGTTGTAACCACTCCTTTTTTGGGTCCTTCTTTGGTTGTAGCCACATGATGTGACGTGATGCCCAAACAATCGTTATCTGTCCATACTCCTGGAAAGTTTCTGGTGAGATCCTCCATGTATCCGCCAAGCTATTATGGATCTCTGTTAAGTACTAAGCAAACATGTAATTGTTGAATTTCTTTACCTTGGGATCTGTTGTGCTTCGCAACAATGTGTAGCGCGATGAGCCATATTTTTTTTTCCTTGGAAGGAACATCGTGTATGTAGGTTCATGCCACCCCATAAGTGCAATGAGGATGAGTAACCATGAGTAGTGGAACTCAGAGCCCCAGTCTTGCACATCCTTACAATATTCAAGGAATAAGTTGAGTAGATACGAGGCCCAGCTCATCGAGCCCCCCTTTGTGCATTGCGCTGCAGCTGCTACTACCCCTTCCGACACTTCTTCTTTTTGACACTTGCGCATTAATTTTCAACTGAGAAATATGGTTGCAAATCATGTTGCAGGATCATTGATGTCATTGATCTTGATACCTCTATTACCCCTCTATGCACCATAATTTTCCTTGATCTCATATGAGATGGATTTCTCCTTAGTCTTGTCTTCTAGGTATTTCTATGGCTTCTCCCCATCTATGGGTAGCCTTGTAATCTCTACGATGAGGTCAATTTTAATCGGTACTGGTCTATCCATCCATAGTATTCCTTCGTGCAACCTCGCTAACAATTGTTTAACACATCTGCTTATGTGTTTCCCACGCTCGAAGTGCGGTATGTATAATATGTTCATGATGTCGGTGTTGTATAGTCCCAAGATCCACTGTGAAGGCTCCAATAGTGGCACGCCTGATGGGCCCTCTCCCCTACTCTCTAGGTAGCTCTACGCTACCAAATCTGGGAACTTTTTGGCGTCAGTGACATCATGGTTAGAGTATTTAAGGCTATCGACTCCTCCTACCATGTTATCCCTGGTTTTCACTTCATTGAGAATATTCGACATTACTATACTTAGTTCTTCCTGTGTGCGTTGCACGCCCTGCGCACTTCTTTCTACTCTCATCTTTGTTTTCCCTTGTGGGAACGATACCCCACCCTATTGCTCTATTTCTTTCTTTGGCTCCGGCTCTCGAACCTGCTACGTGGAATCCATGGTTGGTTCTTCTTCCTGCGTCCCTTTTCCCCTAGATGCATCGGATTTCATTTTTTCGGTGTCCTCTACCGGCTGCTCAGGATCCTTTACAGGTTCCTTCTTCTCCTCCACATGTAATGTGGTATTCTCATACTCCAGAGTGTGGATTTCATCCACATCCACCACTGTGGGAATCTCGCTATTTTTGACCTGTGGTACATGTGTGCTACTCCATGTGCTTCTTCTGGTTCTACTTGGTGCTCCAACCCTTAGTGGTGATATGGTGGTTAAATCTGAACTAGAAGTTCTCAACTCGACAGATGGTAGTGCAAATTCGCACTATATCACTCTTCCACTCGGCTTGACATTTTTCTCCTTAGAAAATAACACAATGGGTCGGTTTCCCCCCTCTTTCTGAATTTATAAAGGGACGAGGAAGTGAAAGTTGTGTCACACTAATAATTGTCACTTTTTCACTTTTCGTTGTGTTTCCTACACATTGTACCTTTCTACCCATTAAATTATCTTCGGCACGTGTTTTTGAACCCTGGTTTTCTTGCAGCACCCTATTCTGTATTCCCCATTTCATTTTGTCAAGGCCCTCCATGTGCGTTGATTTGTTTTTATTTGTATCCTTTTTATTTTTTATGGCTTTTCTTCTTATTCATTTTTTTTTCACCCTATATACATATCTCTTTACTGCACGGTAACTTCCTAAGTGTTAGGAGGTTGATTGTCCCTATACATTTCAGTCGACTCCCATTGATCATTCCTCTGAGTTATGTACCTCCTAGATCTTTCAACTGTACAACTCCCCCATATGTGACAGTCTTCACTTCATATGGTCCTAAGCAATGCATTATGAATTTTCCTGGGTGCTGAAGAAATTTAATGTCATACACCAAGACTAAGTCTCCTTCCCTGAAACTCTTCCTTTTAATATGTCTGTCATGCCAAGCGTTATCCCTTGCTTTCTTTACTTCTTAGTGAAATCCTGCTAGAATCCTATCTTCTTCCATCAACATCAATTGACTTATCCTTTCTTGTATAGTGCCTCATTATGTCATGCTGGTGATTGCTTCTACGCGTAGACTAGGTACCAAAAATTCTAATAGCACCACTGCTTCTTGTCCATACACTAACCTGAATGGTGTCTTCCCTGTCAACTTTTTACATGTATTCTTTTATGTCCATAATATTGTTGGTATATTCAAGTCCCAATCATCATTGTTGACATTGCAGATCTTTGTTAGTGCATTCTCTAGAATCTTATTAAAGGCTTCCACTGTTTCATTTGCTTGAGGGTGATATGGTGTACTCTTTTGATGATAGACTTAAAACTCCTCAGTCTTCTCCTTGATAGTACTATTGATGAAGTGAGTGCCTTGTTCACTCACCAAAATCCTTGGGAATCCAATTCTAGTGATCGCTTGCTCAAATAGGAAGTGTGTTGTTGTCTCTATGTTGCAATCTTTTACTGGTGTTGCTTCTTCCCATCTTGTTAAGTACTATGTCACAGTAATGATATACCTTGTTCCTGACATCTTTTCTAGTGGATTAATTGGTCCCACAAAATCTATTTCCCTTTTTTCGAATAATTGCAAGGTTACTTGTGGTCTTAGGGGCATTTCATCCCATCTATTAGGTTTTCCAACCCTCTAACATACATCACATCTCTGGAAGTATTCCTTTGCATCTATGTGGATAGTCGACCACCATAGTCCTGCGTGCAATACCTTTTGTTCGATAGATTTTCTTGCATAATTTCCTCCAGCTATTCCCTCATGGGCATCTGCTAAAATCCTATGCCTCTCATGTTCTAGTACATATCTTCTCAAAATGCAGCCTGCGCCCATCTTATATAAGTGTCCTGCAATCAATTGATAGTCTATAGATCTAACTACCATATTTTTCTTCTACGCGGTGTTGAATTCTTGTGGCGTGGTCCCTGTACTCAAGTATTGAATGATGTCATCAAAATATTCATCAGCTACTTGGATTTAAAATAAATATGCATCAGGGAAGTTGTCCTCTAAATTAGTGGGTTCCTCTCCATTGGTGATCCTTGACAAGTTATCAGGTCCTACATTCAAATTCCCTGGTTTGACTATCACTTCAAAGTCAAACTCCTTAAACAAAAGTAACCATCTACAAATCCCCCCCCCCCAAACACTGGCTTATTGACTAGGTATTTGAGAGAAGAATGGTCTGTGAACATTTTAGGTTGTTTCCCAAGCAGATAGTGTCTGAACTTCTGCAGTGCATATACCATTGTTAAGCCTTCTATTTCTGTAGTATTGTAGTTATTCTCTGACTCTGACAATTTTCTGCTTGCAAATGTTATAGGATGGTATAACTCTCCAGCTCCTCGTTGTGCTAGAATATCTCCAAGTGTTATCGTTGATGCATCTACATGCACATGAAATGTCTTTTCCCAATCTGGGAATACCAGTATTGGTGATGTTACCATCTTCTCTTTTAGAGTGTCCAATCCTCGTTGATAGTCCTCATTCCACTGAAATTTACTACCCTTCTTCAACAATTTCTCCATCGAAACAATGATATGCGCATACCCTTTTATGAATTTCCTATAGTATCCTTTATATCCCAATGTTTCTCTCAACTGACATACTAATTTTGGTGGTGGTAAATTGACAATCACTGCAATCTTGGAAGGATCTACAATCAAGCCTTGTTTGCACACTATATGGCCCAATAGTATCCCAAAAGGTGTACCAAAGATGCACTTCTTGATATTTAATGATATATGACATTGCCTGCATCTTTCCAACATTAACCTTAACACCTCTACATGGTCTTTCAACAGACTGTAGAATGTCCAATCATCCAGATATACTTCTAAAAACTGATGGATGAATTCTTTGAATGCAGCTATGAATACTCTTGAGAATATTGTTGGTGCATTCTTCAGTCCAAAAGGCATGGTTGTGTACTGGTAAGATCCTCATTCTGTGGAAAAAGTGGTCTTGTACCTGTCTTATGGGGCTATCTTGATCTAATGGTAGCCTGAGAATCCATCTATGAATGAGTATGCTTCCTGGCCACCTACATTCTCTAATACCTCATATGTGAAAGGGGTTGGGAACGGGTCATGTAGGAAAGAATCATTCAATTTCTTGAGATCTACACAAATCCTTATCCCTTCCTGCTTCTTTTCCTAAACTACCATAGGGCTCACCCATTCAGATTCCTCCACTGGTTCTATGATTCCAGCCTCCAACATTCTGTCAATTTCTGCTTTTACTTTTTTCTTCTATATTGGGTTCAGTCGATATGGTCGTTGTCTGATTGATATAGCCCCAAGTTTGAGTGGTATATTCATCTCTCCTAGCTCTCCTGCTATTCCTTTCATCTCTCTAAAGGTTGTTGGGAACAGTTCATTGTACTCGCGCAACAACTCTGTTATTCTTTCTACTATTTTTTCATCTTAGTAATCTCCAATACTAGCCATTTTGGGATTATCATTTGTCCAAATATTTACTTTCTTCACCTTGATTGGCGCAGAAAATACTTATGATTCGAGAGATGGACCTTCCACCTCCCTTTCTCCTTCATTTTTTGTAATCTGAATGTTGTGGGGGTCATCTTTATCTGGTGCTTCTTCCTGCACATGGTAGAACGACAGTAGTTCTTCATTGTCTGTATGTTATGTTGATGATAATCTGTTATAAGTTCAACCTCTGGTTATTGAATGAATATTGTCCCTATAATTTGTTTGAGTGTTGAATCCATGTTGGGGTTCTCATGTTCAAATGAGAAAGTGACTATAAAAAAAATTTGTAGCACTATCCATTCTAGAGTGCCTCTGTGCAATTTCTGGTCTACATACCAGTTTACTAGAATCCCTTCCAATGTGTGAATAAAGTGATGAGACCATTCTTCTAGTGGTGTCATTATCCATCATTTTCTTTACTTCTCCAAGTGTTCGGCTAGTTTCCCTTGTCCATCATATCTACGCAGTTGGTTGCTTCCCTGTTCTTTGCCAAATCTGATGCACAGTAATCGCTTACATTGGTACCAGTCCTTGACTATCTCTTTGTGCGCACCCCACCATCTTGCAGGTGTTTCCTTCAGTGATATATCCAGAGCTAAGAGCCTATGATTTTCTAACACTTCATCTTCGTATCTTGTTAGGAATTCTTCTAATTCATTAACCCCATAAAAGCTTAGAGGTTCTCTCATCTCTGTACCTACCCATCTTACTGTGCGGTCTATTCTTGTGCACCTTCTTGTGGATACTTCATGTAATCTCTGCTACCAATTATCTAAACCTGTATCTGAGTCTAACGCACATGACATAATACTTATCCAACTGAGTACCCCATCTGCAGTTGTATTCACATAATAGTATTCTTGTGCGGTGGTCTTATATAACTGGTTAATTCCCTCCAAGTCTAAACAAGTGGGTTCTACAAACCTTTCTCCTTCTGATGGATCTAATGGCACAATGACTCTGTACTCTCCTTACTCAAATGTCATGTTCCTCGTATTCATATTGATTATGGCCTAATTATCAAACGCCCAATCCAAGCTAAGCAATTTCGGATAAGGTGTTGTGCCATCCACTATTTCTATCACTTTGAAATCGGCTTTAGAGCGTACTCCATCTAGATCTAATGTCACACCCTTTATCCTTCCAATTGGCAGAACCCTCTGTTGATTTGCTAGTTTTAGTTGAACAGGTGAATATGATAATATGGGCTCTCCCATACATTTCCATGTCTTCTTGGGTAGTACATTTACTTCAGAGCCTAAATCTAGTATAATATCCCCCATGTTGAAATCTTCAATGTTGGCATTAAGTATGAATTCTTTGTTTGTCCTCCTCCTCGTATGCAAATGATTAATTGTTTTCTTTTCTATATTTCCCTCTACATTTGTGCTACATCTTTCTAACATATTTTGTAACACTTTAACATATGATGGATCATTTAGTAGTTTAACATAGGATTGTAGAAAATCCTTTATGGTACTTACTTGTCCTAGGGGTTGTGCTTCATTAGTGTGATCCAGTGATGAAGGAATATCATACGTTGGTACATCCTGAGTATGTTGTGCAGTTGATGTAGACACAATGTCTGGCTTCAAGAATTGTTGTCTGGATTTCTTGAATATTTCTTTTTCGTTCTGCACATCAAACTGCTTATGTGGTTCAACATTCTTCTTCACCCATTGGTGTTGTGTTGGATGTTGTCTTACTGCTTCATTTCCTATCTTAGCTCCTCCTTGCATAACTATGTTGATATTTCTTCCATCATCCCTCGCTTATGTAGAAACCCATTGAACATTATGAATGTTTTGATTTCTCTTTTCCTGGATCTTCCCCAATAGTGTCGGATAGTCTTCTGTGTCATGGTCTAATGCACGACAGTACATACATGTCACAAGTGGGAGTGGACATTCTCTTGCATAGTGTCTGGGTTGTTGATAGTTATGGCATACCATCAGTCCTTTACCTCTTCCAAAGCCTCCTCTACCCCATCCTCCACCTATGTAGCCAACTCGATCTCCTTGCGGTGCGTTGTACTGTGGCACTTGGTTATACTGCGTGGAATTATATTGTGGTTGTGTGGTTGTGTGGTATTGTACTTCGACTGTGCAGTGTTATATAGTTGTGGTGCAATGTTATATGGGGCTAGTACTTGGGTAAACTATGGTGCATCTTTCCCTGTCATCATCTATGCCTGCACGCTATAGGTGTTTGATGTTCTTTCCCTCATCAGCTCCATTGTCCTGCAATCTTTTTCACCATGGCCTACTAACTTGCAAAATTTGCAATATGATATCTTAGGCATTGTCTGGTATTTTTGCATCATTGGACAGTGATATGCATCATGCCCCCGTGTCTTACAGATCTCACACCATAGTCCTCCTGATGGCAAAGGGTTTGGCAGTCCTGTTTCTATGTACTGCGCGAATTTTGGGCATTCATTCTTATGGTGTCCTTCTATACTACATGTGGTACATCAAACAACTTCTCTTTGTCCTTACTCTTGTTCTGGTTTAATTGAAATGTTATATTCTTCAGGTCTTCCTTGAGCTCCTCTATTATTGAATCTATCTTTTGTGATTGGTTCTCTTCTAGTTGCAATGTTGCCTACAAAGCCTCTGCCTGGGTCTGAAACTTCTGTTGTCTCAAGGGGTATTTCAAGTGTGGTAGTAGTGAATTCATAAACATATGCCTATGTTGCATATCTTTCATGACATACTTCAACTTTCCCTTCAATCGTTTGAATCTTCGGTCTATCTCCTAGACACATTCTCCTGGTTTATGCATGATCTTTATCATCTTGTTCATTTATTGATCCTCTGAGCTAGGCTTCTGGAATTCATTTATTAGCAGATTTTTGATATCCAAAATCATTTTGGTTGTTTCGGGTGGACTGTTTGTAGTTAATATCATGTACCAATCTAGTTTGTGGTCTCTTAGCATGATGGCTAACTATGCAAGTTTGGTATCCTCATATGTGATCTTCTTTGCTTCCCAGATCTTTTAACAAATGAACAAGTGTTTCTCAGGGTCCTCTGATCCCTCTCCCTTGAATTATGGTAACCTGATGGTGGGATCATGTCCTTCCATCTTGAATTTTGTGTTGATTAATTGGGTTGGTTTCCATTGATGTCAACCATTGAAGAAAGTCTGGTAGAGAATTCTGATAGAACAATGGTTTGGGTAATGGACCCAATATTTCTTGATGGATAATGGTATGATTTTTGATATATTTTAAGGTAAGAATATTCTATATGGATAGTACATGTCATGCCATTTCCGATGGTATGTGGAACATCACATAACTCCTCACGGTTAGAGAATTATGGCCATGTGAAGTTGGAGAACCCTCATGAGTCATCTAGAAGCCCCAAAAGGTCAAAGTAGTCAAAGTGGTTGAAAAGAAGAAATTATTTAAATAATAAAGTGAAGTGATGAGTGTACTATAAGTCAAAGTGGATACAAACAAAATTATTTAAATAATAAATTTAATGGAGAAATTACTAAGTGGACAAGTGGTTAGAAGTGGGTTAAGATGGTTAGAAGGTAAGTTAAATAATAAAGTGAAGTGATGAGTGTACTATAAGTCAAAGTGGATACAAAATAAATTATAAAGTAAATGAATAAATTACTAAGTGGACAAGTGGTTAGAAGTGGTTAGCCCTAAAATAAGGAAAGTGGGTTAAGATGGTTAGAAGGTAACCCATTGAGGAAGCTACATGAAAGTATAAATAAGAGGCAAGGGTCTCTCATTTTTAATCACACTTGAGAATATTGAATATGTACAAGTGACTGAGGTAACCAAAGGATATCTAAGCCGAATTTCAAAGGGAAGTTGAAGTAAAGAAGGTCGAAATTCAAGGGAGGACAAATTCTTTTGATGATGCTTTCTAAGGTATGTTATTTACAGGTCATCTCACCATTTTAGAAATAACTTGTTTTCTAGAATGATTCAGACCATGAAATTGGGAGGACATTGAGGAAACATATCCAAGTAGATGTGATACAAATTTCATCTTGTGGTTCGTTGTATTTTTGGAAATTTATTTTTGGAATTACACTCTGTGGAAAATAAGGTTTTGGTTAGTCCTGAAACTAGTCTAAAACAAGTGTTTCAAGTAAAAATGTCATAAATTCTTCATAATAGATCCAAATTCAGTAATACCAAATGTATTGGTTAGAGTATAGTCGATATTATGTTTTGTACAATTTTTTGATCCATACAAAAAATATTTTGTGTGGGGCACGCTCTACAACTTCACTCTATAGAATAAGCCAAAATTCAATAAGGAGTGCCATTTTTTCTATAACTCCTTTTCTGAGAGGATCCAAGTAATGAAACCTGGAAGAATTGCATAAAAGACATAGAGGAACATTGTGTACTATGTTTAGATCTTTATTCATTACAGGTACATAGTTATTATTATTCCAAGTTGGGGTTGTTGACTAATCCAAAATTAGTCATGTGAGACTAAAGTAAAGTTTGATGAAAATGCTAGTCTCTTGTTGTTAAAGTTAAGGAAGGTTTGAAGGTATGTGATCATATACACTAGATCTATTACAGAGTTACAAATCAGATTTGGATGATGAAATTGATGAGGTATTTTGGTTGAGGTACATGTTGGGTACATGGTTGAGACAAGTAGTTGATGAGTTGACACATACATGAGGTGTATAGTTGATGATGTTGGTACATCTTGATGAGTCATGGTTTATGTGAATTTGATGCATGATTGGTAAAGGTTGGTGCATGGTTGATGCACTTTTTTATGGTACAGTTTGATTACAGGTTGTTTGGTATAGGTTAGTGGTACGGGTTGTTACAGTGGTATATCTCATAATGATAGTGTGACATTGGTTCCATCATTCTAATTCTACATCAGGCCGGTTGGATGGGGCAAGGACAGGTAGTTCTAGCCACCTTTTGGTTGTAGCTGAAGAACATAGGGGGTTGTATCCTCCTTCTGGTTCTAACCATATAATTGGGGAGTTGGAGCTTCCCTCAGGTTGTAGCCTGGGAAACTAGGGGGTTGGAGTCTCCTTCCATATGCAGCTGGAAAAAAAAGGAATTTGGTGCTTCCAATGAATGTAATTCTTAAAGACATATAAGAAAAAGCATTATGTGGTTTTCTCCAGTTTTGGGTTTCCACGTAGAAACACTGGTGTACTGTGTATGTGTATGATTGCTCATTTGTTCATTATTTATTGACTCTGCAACTATTGGATGATAATGTTGCATTGATATAACACTTGGATTTTATGGATTAGATTTCTCTATTACTAATTCACCCCCCCTCTTAGTAATCCAACAATTGGTATCAGAGCGAGGTTCCTTCAGAAATCAGTTTAACCACTGAAAGGTAGATCATGGAGAGAAACAACATGTATAAAAATGGAATACCACAGTTTGATGGACAAAAATATGCATTTTGGAGCAAAAGGATGAAAACATATATACAAGCACAGGGATTTGAAATTTGGCAATCAGTTGTAGATGGATACAAAGAACCAGCAGTTCTGTCGACAAATGAAAGAGCAATAAAAATCGGGCAAAATAATTCCAAAGCCACAAATGCACTTCTGAATGGTCTTTGTGAATCAGTATACACCAAAGTTATACATTGTAAATCTGCAAAAGATATTTGGGACAAGCTTCAAAATATTTATGAAGGAGATTCAAAAGTCAAAGCAGCAAAGCTTCAAACTTACAGAGGTCAGTTCGAACAACTAAAGATGAAGGAAGATGAGAATATTGCATCTTACTTCTTATGAGTCGATGAAACAGTAAATGCAATCATAGGATTGGAAGAAGAAATTAAAGAATATGTAATTGTTCAAAGGGTACTAAGATCTCTTCCTATGAGATTTGATCCTAAGATATCAGCACTAGAAGAAACAGAAGATATAGACTCAATAAGCATGGATGAACTACATGGAATCTTCACAGCATATGAAATGAGAACTGAACAGGAAAATCTAGATATAAAAGAAGCAGCTTTCAAAGCATCCAAAAGGCCAAAGCAAAAGGGAAAGAAAAAAGAAAAAGAACATAGCAGCAATAGTGACATCTCGGAAGATGATGAAGAAATGGCCAATTTTGTCAGAAGATTGAACAAGGGAACCAATGACATATATAAAGGTAAGTTTCCATTGATTTGTTTTAATTGTGATGGTATTGGTCATTTTGCTAACAAATGTCCTCATAAGAAAAATAAGAGGAATGATGAAGATTACTCAAATAGCAAACAAACATATAAAGGCAAAAGAACCACAAAGAAAACTTTCAAGAAAAGTTTATGCACCAAAGAAGACATCTCCTCATCAGATGAAGATGAAGTCAGTGACAGTGAGACAGAAAGAGTTCTATTCATGGAAATAGAAGAATATGATAAAGAAGACACCGAAGAATGATATGAAGAGGCGGAAGTTGACTATCGAGAAGAATTTTTGTGTGTCGTAGAAATTATAAGAAGAGAAAAGAAGAAAAACAAGAAGCTACAAGAATAACTAGACAAGAAAGAAGACACTTAACAAATAGAACAAATGATCACAAATTTGAAGGTTCAAATAGAAGAAGATAAAAGAATTGAAGACTCACTCAAATAACAGCTAGAAGAAAGAGATAGGATCATTGGAAATTTGGAAGCAGAGATTGTCACATTAAGAAAGGATATTCAAAAGAAAAATATGCAGAACGGCTCAAAACTTTTGGATGACATTATCATCAGTCAAAAGCCTCATCGTGACAAGTCCGGACTTGGATACAATCAGACAGAAAAGGGATCAAGCTCGAAAAAAACAGAACAAGAAACATATCCAAAAAGTTATGCATAAACAATCAAAGGGGATAGGAAGACCTACAAGGAAGATTGCAAGGACACTCCTCCACCGAGAAGATTCAGATTTCATAATCAACAATCGACAGAAACAGATAGGCGTCATGAAGAAGAAGGATTCATACGATTAACTCCTTTTAGAAGATCTTCAATTCCCAGGTATCAAACTATTTTTTTTGGTTTATGTTATGCATGCAATAATTTTGGACATAAATTTGTGAATTGCACATTTAATAGCAGGAACATAAACAATTTTGAAAGTCATACACAAAAGGGTTATCCAAGAAGGCCTAGTGAAGCACAGAGAAGAAGTTACAACAAGTTTGAATCATTTAGCACTAAAATGGAATGCTACAGGTGTAACAACTTTGGACACATGGCCAAAGATTGTAGAATGACAGTCCATCCGAGAGAACCACAACAGAACAACAATAGTCACAGACAGGAACCTCAGAAGAGGACATGGAAAAGAAAGTAGAATCAGTATAGAAATGAAGAATCTATACTCACTCTACAAGCTAAGCAGAAGAAACACGGTTGGTATGTTGGCAGTAGTTGTTCAAAACACATGATAGGTGATAAAGACAGGTTTATTACATTAAGAAAGGAAAGAGATGGATCAGTCTCCTTCAGAAATGATGATTCAACTAAAATCATTGGAAAAGGCACAGTCAGAATTGGAAACAAGAATACCAAGGAAGAAAATGTTCTACTAGTAGAATATATGAAACATGATATTCTATGCGTAATTCAAATGTGTGACCCAGGTCATAAAATTACTTTCGATTCACAAAAGTGTGAGATAAGAAAAGAAGGTTCAGGAAAATTGATTGCAACAGCTGCAAGAACTTCAAGAAACATATATGTACTAAATGAAATTGGAAATGAAGAGTGTTGTATAGGAAAGGAAGATGAAGGTTGGCTATGGAACAGAAGAATGGGTCACATAAACTTTGACAACCTTGTCAAATTCAGTAGAAATGAAGTTGTCAGAGAAATGCCCCAGATCATGAAACCAACCAACACTTTATGCAAACATTGTCAACAAGGAAAGCAAACAAAGACCAGGTTCAAATCAAAGGAATACTCAACGATAAGACCATTGGAAATTGTGCATATTGATCTAGTTGGACCAACTACAACAAAGGGTTTAAAAGGTGAGAAATATTTTATGTTATTAGTTGATGATTATACAAGAATGACTGTAGTTTTCTTTCTCAGGAATAAGTCAGAAGCTTTTGAAAACTTCAAGGTCTACAAGGAAATGGTTGAAAATAAATTGTATTCAAAAATCAAATTTTGAGATCTGATAATGGAGGAGAGTTCACTTCAAAGGAATTTATGGACTACTGCAACAGACATGGAATAAAAAGGAAACTCTTTGTTTCTAGGACACCTCAACATAATGGAGTTGTTGAAAGAAAGAACAGGACAGTACAGGAAATGGCTCGAACAATGTTAATGCATTCCAAATTGACAGATATTTTTTGGACACATGCAGTACATACAACAGTTCACATTCAAATCAGAGTAATGCTCAAAAACAACACTGACAAAACTCCCTACGAGCTATGGAAAGGAAGACAAGAAAATGTGAATCACTTCAGAGTATTTGGAAGAAAATGCTACATCAAAAGAGAAGATGGCAAAATGGGAGAGTCTGACTCTCGTGTGGACAAAGGAGTACTTGTTGGTTACTAAAGTACAATAAAAGCATACAAGTGTTACAATCTAAGGTTGAACAAAGTCGTGGAAAGAATCAATGTAACAATTGATGAAACAGGTGGACGATAATTAAAGGAAGAAGAAAATGAATCAATGGAACAACTTTACAAAGAAGAAGAATAAGATGAAGAAGAAGTGGAAGGAGAAGATGAAGAGGATCAAACAGAAGTAGAAGAGAAAGTTTAGCAAGTGCCTCAAAAGACACCTAGCAAACGAGTACAAAAAAATCATCCTTCAAATCAAATTATAGGAAACAAAGATGCAGGAGTTGAGACTAGAAGAAGAATTTGTTCGCCAGAACAAATGCACCTAGCACTCTCATATACGATTGAACCAAACAGTTTTGAAGAGGCCAGCAAGGATGAATTTTGGAACAAGGCCATGGATGAAGAATTGGATCAATTAGAGAAGAATGACACTTGGGAATTGGTTCCAAGACCAAAGAATAAGAATGTGATTGGCGCAAAGTGGGAATTTAGAAATAAATTTAATGGAGACGGGCAGGTTACAAGAAACAAAGCCAAATTGGTATGTAAATAATACGCAACAATTGAAGGAATCAAATTTGAAGAGACAATTGCCCCAGTTGCCAGAATGGAAGCAATTTGATTGTTTTTAGCTTATGCATGCTCCAAGAATATTAAAGTGTATCAGATGGACATGAAATCATCTTTTCTGAATGGGAAAATTGAAGAAGAAGTCTACATCGAACAACTAGAAGGATTTCAGTTGTCAAAGAATGTACATTATCTGTGTAAATTGAAGAAGGACTTGTATGGTCTAAAACATGCTCCAAGAGTATGGTACTCTAGAGTGGATAAATATCTACAGCAGGAAGGGTTCAGAAAAGGAAGTGCATATAGAAACCTCTACATCAAGGTAACTCAAGATAGTATTTTATTAATTTAAGTTCATGTTGATGATATTATTTTTGGAAGTATTGATGACAAGTTAAGCCATAAATTTTCAAAGGATATGCAGAATGAATCTGAAATGTCATTACTTGGAGAAATATCCTTCTTTCTGGGTCTTCAGATACATCAAAGCAACCAAGGAAATTTTATTTCTCAAACTAAGTATATAAGAAAAATGCTAAATAGGTTTGGAATGGAAGATTGAAAACCAGTTATCACTCCTATGCAAACCAGTTGCAAGTTGAGTAAACATGACGATTCAAAGTCTACAGACTAGAGGCAATACGGATCAATGATTGGTATTTTACTATATGTGACAACATCCAGACCAGATGTAATGCAGGTACTTGGACATGTGGCACGATTTCAAGAAGCACCAAAGGAAACACATGTATTAGCAGTGAAGAGGATTTTCAGATATCTCAAAGGAACAGAAGAGTTTGGGTTATGGTATCCAAAAGGAAAGGATCTATCACTTATTGCCTACATAGATGCAGATTAGGCAGGTTGCATTGATGATCGATGAAGCACGAGTGGAGCAGCGTTCTACTTGGGTGAGTTTTTAGTATCATGGATAAGAAAGAAAAAATCATCAGTATCCTTATCTACAACCGAAGAAGAGTATATTGCAGCAACAACATGTTGTAGACAGGTTCTATGGATGAAACAAACTCTGACAGATATACAGGTTGAATATGATGAGCCCATTCCAATGTATTGTGATAATACAAGCTCCATCAGTATCTCAAAGAACCCGGTGATGCACTCCAAGACGAAGCACATTCCAATCAAGTATCACTTTCTACGGGAATAGGTTGTAGAGAAGAACATCAGAGTTGAGTATGTGGGAACAAAAGAACAAGTGGAAAACATCTTTACAAAACTGCTTCCACAGGAAGCCTTTGAGTATCTTTGCCAGAGACTCGGAGTAATGTCTACTCCAAAATGAATTTTTTTGAATGCATATCTTATATGTCTTAGATTTACACAAGGAAGCACCATAGAGAGGACAGTTCAGGTTGGGAGATCAGTTTCAGGAATATTTCCGTCAGGGGGAGTATCCTCAAGGACAATTCAGTTAGGGGGAGTAGCCCCGTATGGAAATACACCTTTCCCATTGATGACAAAGGGGAGGATATTTATCAGATGCAGGGCACAGAGGCATGGTTCCAGGGGGAGCATGAGTGACATGACTTCAATATTGCATTAGAGTGTTTACATCAATTCCAAAGGGGGATATTTTTTATTAATTGGATTGGTTTTCATTGATGTCAACCCTTGAAGAAAGTCCGGTAGCGAATTCCGGTAGCACAATGTTTTGGGTAATTGAACCAAGTTTGTTTGATGGATAATGGTATGGGTTTTGATATATGTTCAGGTAATATTATTCTATATGGATAGTACATGTCATGCCATTTCCTATGGTATGTGGAACGTCACATAACTCATCACGGTTAGAGAGTTATGGCCATGTGAAGGTTGAGAACCCTCATGAGTCATCTAGAAGCCCCAAAAGGTCAAAGTAGTCAAAGTGGTTGAAAAGAAGAAATTATTTAAATAATAAAGTGAAGTTATGAGTGTACTATAAGTCAAAGTGGATACAAAATAAATTATTTAAATAATAAAGTTAATGGAGAAATTACTAAGTGGACAAGTGGTTAGAAGTGGGTTAGCCCTAAAATAAGGAAAGTGGGTTAAGATGGTTAGAAGGTAATTTAAATAATAAAGTGAAGTGATGAGTGTACTATAAGTCAAAGTGGATACAAAATAAATTATAAATTTAATGGAGAAATTACTAAGTGGACAAGTGGTTAGAAGTGGTTAGAAGTGGTTAGCCCTAAAATAAGGAAAGTGGGTTAAGATGGTTAGAAGGTAACCCCTTGAGGAAGCTACATGAAAGTATAAATAAGAGGCAAGGGTATCTCATTTGTAATCACACTTGAGAATATTTAATATCTACAAGTTACTGAGGTAACCAAAGAATATATAAGCCGAATTTCATAGGGAATGTGAAGTAAAGAAGGCCGAAATGCAAAGGAGGTAAATTCTTTTGATGATGCTTTCTAAGGTATGTTATTTACAGGTCATCTCACCATTTTTGCAATAACGTTTTTTATAGAATGATTCAGACCATGAAAATGGGAATACGTTGAGGAAACATATCCAAGTAGTTGTGATACAAATTTCATCTTGGGGGTCGTTGTATTTTTGGAATTACACTCTGTGGAAAATAGGGTTTGTGGCTAGTCCTAAAACTAGTCTAAAACATGTGTTTCAGGTAAAAACATCATAACTTCTTCATAACAAATCCAAATTCAGTAATACCAAATGTATTGGTTATATTACATTCTGTAGTATTATGTGTACAATGTTCAAATCCATACAAAAAATATTCTATGTGGTGCACGTGTTACGAGAAAAATCTCTCTATGGCTAGGGGAAAACCACAACATATGTAAATGACTGCAGAAATCAACTCTATTCTCAAGTATGCTATATAAAAAATTATGCTAGAAAGACAAGATAAAATTCCTACCTCATCCAGAAATTCGATGAAGTCCATCATTGAGCACTTTGACCCAAAGAAATACACCTACAACTAGTCCTCAACAACCAAGCAACGCAAGCATATGGTGATAATATATGATGTTAGCACATTCAATAGCATAATCCATTAACATTCATAACAAATACGCCCATGGAATAATAATTCAAATATTTGCAAGATATCAATTGGATGAGAAAAAAGTATTTCTATTAAGATATGATCAGCAGAAGTGAATAAGTTAAAGACTTTTGTGTCGGCACGGTTCAGAACCGAGAAACTAAGTTCCTTCCAGCTGGGCCTCCACCACCTAAATCCTCCACCAAAGGAAATCTCAAGTAAGAGAGACAATGGAGTTCTCACTCAATAAGGGAAGAGCTTGGGTACTAAACATTGTGTTCAGACTTAAAGGATAAAGGGATGCAGACTCAACGTGAAGTGAATAATTCCTCTAGAGTAACTTTGCTCTCAAAGTTGAATTCTTTCTCCTCTTTTCCATAGCTCGGAATTGGCCCATTTATAGCCTTCAAGTGGAACTGAAGGGCTGATTCAGAAAATTTCCAATAAATGGAAGGCCAATGGTCATTGATCTCCTGTCGTGACATGGAAACCCAACACTATTTTTCAATTTTTGGCACATTTCCCGATGTACGCAGGTTGTAGTGGTGCAAACTGCATATACACATGTTGTATAGTAGGAAAGGTGCGTATATGTGGAAAAATTGTATTTTTATCTCTGGGATTTTGCAAAAATGGATTAAAAGTTTGCATGGGGAAATGGGAAAAGGCCTTATGTGCAAGATTGCATGGGGTGAGGAAAATCTTTCTATAACAGATGCCCCCTAATGTGTGAGGTCAGAGGAGTATCTGCGATGGCCGAAATACATTATAAAAACCCAAAAGTGGAGTGATGGGGAACCAGTTGGAAGAACTAGTTGCTCATTACAATCTGTACTGACTTTGCATACATGGATGCCAATTTGAATTACACTGCAGATCCATGTGAAAATATACCAAACAATTGTCTGTGGCCATGAATAGGAAAATACAAATGTGGTTACATGCCAAAGGATGTCATAGTCACAAACAAGTCCTAGTAGAACCAATCTCAAAATCAATATGAAGATATCTATATACAATGGAGTACAATATGATCTCCCATGATCATTGAAGTCACATAAGTATTGGTCCACTGAAAAGGAAGCAACAGCTCAGGAAATTTGCGGCCACATATTGATGTCTTCAAGTCTTCTACACAATCCTCCAAAGGTGCAAGTCTACATCGTGTGAATAAAGGATTTGAGGTCGAACACAATGAGACTTTGTTTTATTACCGGTCATTGAGGTATACCATTAACAAACGCGAGACAACATACTAATGATGAAAGTAGGTATCAAGTCACCGATTACATTCTTACAAGTGTGAATAAAGGATTCAGGGTCGAACACTTGAATAATCCATTGATCAGGAGACATTGATGTATTCCCAACTGTTGATGGCGAGAGAACCTACCACTAATGACTGCAAGCCTCTAGGTACTAAAAATACTCTAGGTCTCGTTTCCATAATAGATGAGTTGAGGTCGATGGAAGGAGACCTGCTAAAAGGAGAGAATTAAGGCATCTCTCATCATTCAACATGAGGTACAAAGCAAAAGCTTAATGATTTGGAGGAAATCAGACAAAGAACATGTTCACGAACTAATGACCATGTGCGTCTTTCGCGTGTGCCGAGTGCAAGTTGTACATGAAAAATACCCTCTGAATAAAAATGAATGAGGAAAACTGCTGACAAAGGAAAGGAAACCACCAATAAGGCTAATGGCATCTGAGACACTACACGAATCCCAATGAGTGAATAGATGTCTTGTCGTCGAACATGAGGGAAACCACCCAGTCAACGACCAATGATGAAATGTCGACTATTGGGTTCAAGGTTACCTACCAATGAGGAAAGTAGGACTAGGGTGCGTAATAGGACTACAACATCATGTGATTCTGAGACAAACTGAGGGTATGGCCGACATGCAAAGTCCATAGTTCTGAGGAATGGCTGACTCGGGTTGATAGACATCCTTTGAACAAGAGCATGAGACATATGGAATACTCTGGCTGCATAGACTCAATGATGAAACCATGAGATGCAGGAGGCATCAATCAAACCTCCATAGGGATTGGAAGAGTAAACAGTTGATGGAGAAAACTCTTTGTAACGAGCTCAGCTTCCTAAGGCCATGCTAAGGCCATGGAGAAAACTTATGATGACAAGTGGACTCAATAATTTTGTGATCTTTTCAAAGGCGACACGACTATTGCCAATATAAGATAATACTCCCTTCCCATCCGTCTTTTTTCATTTTTTTTTTATAGTCAAATGAATGCTATGATACAGAGGAGGAAACGAGTGTCGCAAGTAAGCAAAACTAGTTCCAGCAGTGGAACATACCTATGCTCAATGCAAGGAGGTGCATGAGGGAGATGGACACTCGTGGGAATGTTCCCTCATGGGTATAGGGTGTCAGGTTGCAAAGGATATAAACGAGGCTTTTCTTGGTTGAGGATGAAAAACTGCTGAGGCAAATAGTTTATAACGCAAAGCGAGAACTGGCTATAGCCTCAATACTGCAAGAAAAGGCATGAGATGCAATTACAACTTAATGCCAAAAAATGTCATTTTTCATAATCTTAGTCTACTTGGTTTGAAAAAGGGATAAACTTGTACCAAATAGACATCGTTTCAAATCTAATTTACAATTGTGAAAGAGACAAGTTCACTTGGAAATCTTTTCACTTTTTGAAAACAAGTCGGAAAAGAGCTTAAATCAAACTCGGTTGGGAGTCCTCTAGGGATAGGTTAGCATGTTTATAAGTGAGAAATGAGGCTCATCATAAATTCATGTATTAGCTATAAGGGACTCCTAGTCCTATGGAAACAATATTGCATGGGCACCAAATGAAGCAGAGGATCTAACTAGGGTACCCATTTTTGGTAAGACTCTACCATTTGATAACGACATGTCTTGTAGCAGATGGAGGGTTCAATGTCGTTAAAAAACTAGGTTCGTACCTAAGGCATATGAGTGACAGTTATAGGACAATGCAAATGTGCATGATGGAATGGATACCTATCGTATATGTTGGGTAGCGAAAATACATGTCTGTAGTTACCAACGATCAACATAACGTTGAAAACCGCAAGAATCCATGGCGAAAACTACAAAAACCAACTCAATCCACTGATATATTAGTCCATTGTGCGAAAATACAATCCGAAACTATATAAAGTGGGTAAAAACTGCTATAAATAGTAACAAAAACCAAATTTTACTATGTCATTTGACTTTTTTACCCAAATAGTGAAAATTGGACCAAATTACCTCTGATCTTCAACTGGTGATTGCAGGAGGGTTGAGTGACGGAATAAGAGACTGTCTAGACTAGGTAATTCCTCTTCCCCTCCTCTTCCTTTCTAGTGGATTACATTTTTTATTTAGGTTTCAAAAGTTGAGTTATTTAAGGCACAACATAGGTATTTAGGTGTACGTGGGCTACCACTCATCGGTTCACGTATACGCGAGGTTATATGTGACTGTGTAAAATACATACTATGTGTACTCATCCCTATACATGACTGTGAATGTTTCATCCCACGTACAAGTCCGTAAAGAAGGTTTTTTATGGTTGCTAACTCAAAAATTGATGTTTCTCTAGCATGATGGTGCTAGAATGGAGGGAAAGGGAACATGAGGAGGTAGATGTTGTTGTGGAAAGAGATCTGGGGGCCCAAATGGCCTTGAATATATGCGGGTTGTACACATTTTGGACACTCAAAGGGATGAGGAGCCAAGTGAGGTAGTTACAATTGCTCGTGGATTACTAGGATCCAGACAGTGAGAGCTTCAACCTTGATGGGAAACCATTAATGATTGAAGTCGAGGATATATATTTATGACTGGGTTATCGCGTCAGGGTGAGGTGGTGAACCTCAAAGCTTAGGGATATGGGAGTGTTATGAAGATAGAAGAGTACATAGACACTCATTGTATAGCAGGGACTGAGAAGGTCGGGATTCAACTCCCCATCCGAGCGATAAACAATCTAAGCCTAAAGATTGTTGTCTTCATTTTGACCAGGATTATAGGATCGGCTTCGTTGCATCACACATCAAGGCCACTCATGTTCTATTTTTTAGAGTGCTTGAGACCCATGGTGTACGATTGGTGCACCTCACTACTGGCTAATATGAAGAGCCAGTTGACAGAATGCAAATAGGGTGACAAGAGAAACTTTAGGTTTGCATCCATCTTGTGTATATTTTTCTTCGAGCGGGTTCTACTTTTGGGACCTAGAGTCGAGATCATTCCTCGAGTACCTCGCGATACAGCCATGGCATGGTGGACCGAGGTAATGAGATGGTAGGGGGGAGGTAGGGTGTCCACACCCTACAACGAGGATTTATTTTACTAGTGGAGGTGACAGGTCATTACTTTGGATGACTACCATTATGTAGGGATCGACTTCAGAGGGGACCCTGACATGCCATTACCACCAGGGGCCACCTACGAGGACATAGGTATGTCAAAGTTTTTAAATATTTCATTTTTTTGTATTTTTGTATAGTAAAAAAAAATATTTTTGGATGATGTTTAAGTACTAACTAGACACTTATGTGACGTAGACGTAGATCTGGGACGGTCGGACAAGCTTCCATGACATCGTCGGAGGCACCGGGGAGATGAGGTGGTGGGAGGAGAAGAAGAGAGAATCCTTCCAAACATTCAGGGAAACCTGTCTCGTTTGACACATAGGATTTTGATGGTTCAAGTAGAGTATCTGTCGGAGGCCATGCAGCGGCAAGTGGTTGGTGTGCCCAGAGCTTGGGTGCGACTCTTTCGGCGTCTCACAAATGTCATAGTTTTTTATCATGACACGCATCTGGTGTCACAGGCATAGATGTCATGGATTTTGTATTATCAGTTGTATATGTGTATTCAAGGTGTTGGCCCCAATTTTGTACTATAAACACCATAGTTTTTGAAATATATATAAAATAGGGTTCTTCGGCTTTACTTATTTTACAATGTGTACATTGATGAGATTGTTTTCTTTGCTTTAGTTGTGTGGCAAATGCCAATCTAAAACGAAATTAGCATAAGCATTGGATACATAATTAGAACTCCTAGGTATGTGATGATAAGTAATAAAATCAAATTGTCGCTCTAAAATATGTACTCGTAGGAATCGTCGGAGTAATGTAGGGTCGTGCACATGGTGATTGTCATTCAACTTACATACTACTAAATGGGAATCCAAACAAACCTCCAAAGAGAGAATACCATGTGAAATGGTATCGCGCAAAAGTTCTATAACGGTGCTATATTCGACCACATTATTCATGGATGGCCTTAGGCATACACCACCTGAAGACACAAGTATACCCTCGGGTGAGTAAACCGCCCAAGCGGCGGAAGTCAAGTTTTGTGGATGATGACTAGCTCCATCTACGAATCCTAAGTAGACCGAAGACTCTTTTGACATCTTCCAACCAAGGGAAAACTCGATAAGCAAGTTGAAGACAAAAAGTAAAGGGAAAATATATATACATTAAATTACATCATAATACAAAGAGTTACTCCCAAGCTTGGGGCTCAAGCGTAATATCTTTTCAAGTAGAGCCCATTTTCGGGCTCGGCCAACATGTTCCCTTCATAATATTCTAACTCATGGGCTCATTTTTCTAAGACATGTCACACAATATAGGGACAGTTCCACATGGGTTTGAACTTGCTTGCCCCCAGCGGTTCTTTGGTTTGATCATATAAAAGTACCAAGTCACCCTCAGCGTACAATCGAGGACATAAATACTTATCTTATTGGACCTTGAAACGTCTTTTATTCACCTCAATAGTCGTATAGGCATCTCGACGCTGCTCTTCAAGACTCTCTAGGTGTACGAGGCATCACTCGATATCGGAAGTGTCAGGGAGGAGCATGACTACCAATCTAAGAGAAGGGATTTTGAATTCAATAGGTAAGATCGACTCCACACCATGTACTAACTAGAAAGGATAAAATACGATGCCAGTCTTGACCAAGGTTCGGTATGCCCAGAGTACGGGATATAGCATAATGTGTCAGTCAGATTTACTATGGCTGATAGTTTTCTGCAAAATGGTCTTGAGAGACTTGTTGACGGCCTATACCTGTCCATTTTCCTGGGGGTATTAAGGGGGTGAATGACCATGCTTAAACCCCATCTTGGATTCTACCTCTTCCATTATTTCGTTCTGAAAGTGACTGCCATGATCAGTGACAATCTCACTTGGGATACCGAACCTGGCGATAATTCGATTGAATACAAAAAAGGTGCAAGTATTCCCATCATATTTAACTGTAAGCATGGCCTCGGCCCACTTAGTAAAGTAGTCTATGGCCACGATAATGTGTTGATTCCCCCCAGTCTAATTTGGGTTGAAATACACAAAGTCCACCACACACTTGGTGAAGGGACTGACGGTAATGACTGGATGAAGAGGGGTTGGATGTGAACACATTTTCCGAGTGAACACCTAGCAGGGGTGACACTTCTTAACTGCTTCAACGCAATATTTAAAGATAGATGGCCAGAAATAACTGGCTCGCAAAATGTTTTGGGTTGTCACAAGCCCGGATAGATGACCACCACAAGCCCCACTGTGGAAATCGTTTAGAACTTTCTCGACTTATTTGTGAGTTTAAAAATGGCATAGAATATTGTCTATTCCTCGGCGATACAAAGGGTCGCTGAAAATGATGTAATTCTTAGATTGGTATCGTACACGTCGTCGGTCATCTCGCGAGAGATGCTGAGGAAACTTCAAAGTTTGAATATAGAGAACAATTTCTCCATACCAGGGCTCGGACGACGAGACAAGGAAAATATGTTCATTTTCAAATGAATCAACATGAATGACATCCTTGTCCAATCGTGGGAATTTGAATATTAACTCTGCAAATACTAGTGATTTCTTGGATTTCACAGAAGTGAAATCGAGGTCAAATTCTTGTAAAATGAAAATCCATTTATTATATTTCCCCCCTATGATACGCCTGGTAAGGACGTATTGAAATGGATTGACATCGGCAACCACAGTAGTCCTTCAAAGTAATATATAATGGCGTAATCGTTGGACTGCATGAATGAAAACCAAAGCTATCTTTTCAATGTGATAATAATTGAGCTCAAGACCAACTAAGTTTTGACTAAGATAGTAGATGACGTGCTCGTAGAGCTCATCATCCTCCTGAAGCAAAACCATACCAATTGTCTCTTCGGACACGGTGACATAAAGCAAGTAATCCCTATTGTAGTTAGGAGACTTCAGCAGAGGCATCGATACCAAGGCTTTCTTCAAAGCATCGAAGGATTCCTGGGCTTGCTCATCCCAGATAAATGGGGTGTCCTTCTTCAAAAGACACATGAAACCCTTAGTAATATTGGCATGGTTTACTATAAACCGATGTAAAAAGTTAGCTTTCCCCTGTAAACCTTGAAGTTGTCAGATAGTGCGTGAGGGAGGCAACCAAAGTATTGCCTCAACCTTTAACTTGTCTACCATGATCCCGGTCTCAGAGACTAAAAATCCCAAAAGACATCCAGACCTAACACAAAAGATGAATTTATGAGGGTTCAACCAGATTCTATAATGACGACATCTTTCAAAAACTAGCCAAAGGTGCTTAGAGTGATCCACTCTCTTACGAGAATGAGAAGCAAGATCGTCAATATAATCTTCGATTATATGCTTAAGATCATGGAATGCGAAGGTCATAACACGTTGGAAGGTTGTTCCAAAGTTTTTAAGGCCGAAATGGATCTTTCAGTGTGATAAAGTACCCCAGAGACAAATAAATTTCATCTTGTGTTGATCCTCGGGTTTAATTTGAATTTGGTTATAACCTAAAACTTCGTTCATAAAAGAAAATACTCTGCTTCCCGCACACTCGTCGAGAATGTTATTGATGAAAGGTGTTGGGAAGTTGTCTTTAGGACAGGCTTTGTTCAGGTCATGAAATTCCATGCATACACGGATGGTTCCTTTCTTATTATTAACGGAAACAGGATTGGATACCCATTTAGTCAAGGGAATCGGGTAGATAAAGCCATCATTAAGCATTTTCTCTACTTATGCCTTAATAGCATGGGCCTTCCGAGGATTGATAGCTCTAAGATGTTTTTGAACAGGCTTAGCATATGGATAAGTTCTAATC
Organism: Picea engelmannii; assembly: GCA_009831015.1. Lineage (NCBI taxonomy): Eukaryota > Viridiplantae > Streptophyta > Pinopsida > Pinales > Pinaceae > Picea > Picea engelmannii. The sequence goes on from ML785970.1 coordinate 139,897, forward strand.
TCATTCTCGACAATTCAAGGGTTGATTCCTGGCATCTCTTCATATGACCAAGCAAATACATCTCGGAATTCCTTGAAGAGCTCGGTGTAGATCAGGGTTTATTATGGCGAACAATCCACACCGATATGTATATTTTCAATCTTGCCAGGGGTACAAGAGATATCGATTGTGACAATAGGATAGATACTCGCCATATTTCCTTCAGCATAAATGTCATGCGTATCAAGTGGAACTACTTTGAGAGATACTCTCAAAGTAGATCGAAAGTCATCTTGTTCGATTCTAGCAAGTTCTGGGAGAAAATAAGAGTGATGATGCATATCATCCCAAGGTTTGTCAGAACCATTCATGGCTTCGATGATAGCTTCATCCGAGGGTAAAATATCATCGAGGCAGTCATGAGAGCAAGACAATGAAGTGTCCCATACGAGCTTTAATAACAGTATCATCCTCGTCCGTCAGCGAGGTAATAGGATCAGGATCAGTGGAAGAGTCAATAGCAACTCGATATGTTATCTCTGTTGCCGATAGTGGCATGCCATTCCATCATGCAATTTACCTTCACAAGACGAAGTCAAGGAATGTAGGGCCCAAGGATCATTAAAATAGGAAGTGCGGAAAGGAACGAACCTCTCTAACGAAACGAGCCTACTGGACACGGCGTAAACATGGTGAATTGGTGCCATGAAGGCGAAGGTACCCATAAAGGATGAATACATTCTGACACCGATGTTCTCAGTTGACGGCTAAGAATTGTCGACCACGGGGATTGATGGTCCAACAGATGCACTGGGGCTAGCATACATAAAGGATAATTGGTCGACCGTCATGATTTTCCCATTGTGAGGAAAAAAAAGAGTGTGGAAGATGGACGATGCGATGGAAGTCATAGAATAAGTCCAATTGTGTCCTAGTAACAAGTTATAATCGAGGGGTGCATCAACCACCTCGACATCCACCTCTATTGTCTTCCCACCTAACTGGATCTAAAAGTCAGGAAGAATACCGTGAGGGCGGAAGGAACAACCATCAAAAGCAGTCAACATGGTCGGATATTGAGAGAGAGTTGGAGAGCCGAGAGATTTCCAACATATCAGGGACATCACACATGTTGCAATGCCTTCATAAACAACTGCACGCTTGATGGTATACTTTGAGTATCCCAAGTGGATTTGGAATGCCACATGGTAAGGCAAGAGAGGCTTCACATCTATGACATCAAACTTGATAAATTTTGAGCCACTAGGGTCTAGATCTCCTAACGCAGATAGCAAGGCATTCCTATGTGAAGGACATGTCTGGAGTAACTCCAGGGTTGACATCGCACAAGGGGTTTGACCCAAGTCCTCAACAATAGAGTAATTATTTGCAGCTCTAGCATTTGGATTGTGGGTAGAGCACTTGAGTACTCCTTTTGAAATATGAAGATGTGGCTTTGGTTTTTCGATCTGCAAAGGCGTCTCTGGAGGAGGAGGAGGAGGATATTCTAGACCAGGTACAGTTTGCGAAGAACTATAATCGTGAGACCGGGTGGCTACATTAACCTGAGAATTGACCATATTCATGCACAAACGGTCACCATCTTGTGTCGGTGGGTTTTGACTTCCACCGGCCACATTTCCATCATTTGAGGAGCTCGATACCATGTGTTGGTTATGTGGAAAAGGATTCATCACCACAGCGAGCAGTAGAGATAAGAGCCTCGCAGCTTCCGCAAGTTTAGGGCAAAAATGATTAAGATTATCGTCTATACAAAGCTTACAGGGAAATTTCACCTTACGCATTTCTTTCTTTCCCTCACCAGTATTATTATTCATCTTCTCATTATTATCATTTTCCTTGGGTTTATTATTATTCTTCCCACCCTTACGATTATTTTTACATCCTTTCTTCTTATTCTCGCCTGGTTGTTGGTTACCATTTCGGTCGGTCAACGATTGTATGGAATGTACATCCGTCGACTGAGTGGGATTGGAAGACACAGATGAAGTTGGGCCCCCTGTAGATTGGTTTAGAGATAACTCTTTCAAATGGCTTGTCTTCAAGTCTGCAGATTTCACATTGCCGAATCCTACAATTCCATCGGCATGAGGTTCGGGCTTTTGTCTAGGGTCATAGTTTGATCTTGATGCATCCAGAAGAATCTATTTTAACATCCCATACTAAGCATATATAAGATCTAACTATTGGGATTTGAATATTGCTTCTTCCTCATATGTAACCTCAGATGTAGAGACATCCTTTGAGATAGGAAGCTGCAAGGACTTAAGGAACCATTCTAACAGGAAATATGGGGGGATGTAGGTCTTGATCAACCTCTTCCATCTACGCCACTCTCGGATGTGATCTGAGATATGAGTGGCTTTATCCTAGCGTAAGATCGACAGAATTTTTAGGCCAGCGTCGTAACGAACCGATAATTGGAAGTGGTTAAGGAAGACTAGCACCATCTGACTAAAGGTCCCATATGCCCCCCTAGGTAGCTCGATATACCTTTTCGTGGAAACCCCTATGAGGGTGCATTGAAATAATCTTAACCAAATGGAATCGTCATTAAGGGAATTCGAAGAGCACTATAAGTGAAAGGTGGTGACGTGATCACCAGGATCCTCGCCATTATTACCTTTGAATTTTGGAATATCCGAAAGAATCTTGGTGGGAATGGGGGGCCATGGAGGATCATGACACACAGGGTCCTTCATCAACTTAGACAAGTCTGGAAGATTAAACGTGGCCAGAAAAGGGAGACGGGGTTGCGGCATCTAGCCCCAAGATCCCTGGAAAGATTGTGTTTGGGGATTTACATCCCATCTAGGGTTCTGGTAAGCACCATGACCCTGTCCGGGATTGTAAGACCCTCCTCCAGGATGATTCATAAGAGGTTTGTTGGGCATCATTCCAGTAGGAATGTTTTGATGGGGGTTATAAAAAATTCCCCCAGCCAGAGTGGCTCCGGGTTGGGGGTTGCCCAAGGTGTGAAAATGACCTCCTCCAAGTGTGAATCTGGAGGATAAAGGTGGATTCATCATGCCAAACGTGTTGGTCAAAATCGGCACTGAGGAGGTGAGGGTATAGGATGGAACTTGAGCAGAAGCTTATCCGCAAGGTTGGTTGCTCCACCAAGAAGCAACAGGGTTAGACCCAGGGTTAAAAGAAGGAATGCCTCCCATAGTAGGGGTCGTTTGAGGGATTTGAGAGCCACCAAATGAGAATGGAGTATAAGGAGGAGTTGTGCCCCCAAGTCCAATGCTAGCATTAGGGCCAACAGTTGGGATGGAGTTTGAAAACTGCGAAGTAAAATTCAGCATACCATAGGAAAAAGGACTAGAGGCCATAGGGATGGAATGAACATTATAGCACGGTGAGTGACCAAGAGACCCAAATAATTTTGTGGCAATAGGTTGAGCATTCACTATAGGACAGGCAGCAGTGATGATAGTTTCCTCTGGCACTACAACCATTGTGGTTGCAAGAGTTGAAGGGGTGCCATTAACTATAGTAGGTGTTGAGTCTCAGTTTTGACATATATAATGCCCTATATTACCTTTTATCTGATACTTTTTGCCTATGTTATAATCCTATACTTGACTATTTCCTCCCAAACACATACCTAATGACCTTGTTCATGTTCACAAGAGGTAATTGATGATTTAAAGCATGATTTGTTTAACTTTCTTGAATTAATTCGATTAGAGTGTTTTATCTTGTATAATCCTAACGGTTTGATTCATGAGCAGCCTATTCTGATACCAATTCATGTGATATTCTAGTACCAAGTCATGCATCTAATCTGGCACTCAGGATTGTGACTATGTGTATTTCAGTACTAAACAGTTACCAACAGGATTTCGGCACCAGCATTCTGGTACTGGATTTTCTCCTCCATTTACGGGAAGATGACGATGAATATAAATATTTGGGGACATGGGTTTTGTTCGGAGCGGTGTTTTCATTTGGAATCGTGAGCCAGAATCCAAATATCTCACACGTATGGACTTCCATCTCAAGGGGAACGATCCATCCTCAATCTTTGCCAATTTTCCAGAAATTATAAGATCATGCCCAGATTCGTGGGAACAACATTTCCTTTATTAGATAGTGGTTGTACTCAACCTCCATTGATGGAAAATTGTTTTGATTTGGATTGTCTAGATCCAAATTTGTAATGTAAAAATCATATAAATTGAGTAATGGCTAAGCCAAAAGGGGGAGGAATTACTATGATGTAAGATTGGTTTTTGGAGAATGATATACATTGTTATGTTGGGAAATGAGATGTTGAGTTTCTGATCCACTTAATCAATTGAAGGAATGCAGATGTTGTTTGTGCAATTTCTGGGTATGATTAGAACATTTTAGTCTACTATCGTTTTAGAGGAACCTTGTTGGTTCGGCAAGGGCCCACCATCCCAACTAAGGTAAACCTCTCTGTATATTCTTTGTCTGATTATGTGAGTATTTAACAGGTATGTTTTTTCAATGTTTTTTAAATTGATTTTAAATATTCAACACAGAATCTCTTGATTTTGAATTAGTGTGAGCAGTTAGTTTCCTTGATTTTCCTGTAGGATAACATTTAAGAATCTGATGTGTGGGATTGCTTAGTAAACAAATATTGTTATTCTGAGTGTGAGACAATAGTGTTCTTAGTGGGTACAGAAATAATAGGACTTCATCTTTTTACTTCGTGTTCCATAATGAATCCTTTCAATTATATTGATTGTTTTATGTACTACATAGGTTTGTTTGAATTACATGAAGCTGGAATTGATTTTGATTTCAAGAGTGATTGGAGTTGATTGCTATTTACTGTTTTGATTGCTACAGGAGACAAGCTTCTCAAATTTATCTCTTTAATTCATGAGCCTGGAATGAATAGACTTGTTCCTTAAGATAGAATCCTTTGATTGATTGTTTTGCTTGAGAAGTTTTATTATCAGTTTTCTTTGATAAGTTTGAAGTTGTGTGAAGCATTTGGATATCCTAAAACAGAGTGTTAATTGTTGATTAGTTTAGTTGCTACAAGGGACAGATTCAAAGTCCATCTCTTTTATTTCATGAGCCTGTGAATGGAAAGATTCATTACCTGAGCAAAAACCTTTAGATCACATGCTTGTTGGATTATGTTTATGAGTTTTGTTTTCTGATCTTTAAGTTGTGTGAGGAAGATAGATTAAAAAGTTTTAAAACAAAGTATTGGTATTGATTGTTTCTTCTTTATGTTATACTCATCAGACATAGGAACCTATCTATTATCGGCACATATAGTGCATCAAATCTATTGATTACGAATCTCAGATTGACATTTAAATGAGTGTAAGATATATATTGCACATATTTATACACCAACATTTTGGCGTCGTTGTCGGAGAGTTGTAAATGGTAATAGGTAGTATTTGGATTAGATTGCTTTAATGGTTTTGGATTGGTTTTTTGGATAACCTAAGGGCGGATAGAAGACGGTAAGACGTGCAGGAAGAGCCCACACATCCACTTTGGTGGGGTTGCTCCAAATTTAGGTTGTCCTCTCTTCTTTTAATGCAAGTGTGTTTTTTCTTCTTTTATGCAAAATTGTGTTTTCATGATGGGCTAACTTGTGTGAACCGATAACCTGGTGACAGTAGGGTCCCAGTAACGCAAGGAGTTCAATTTTGGTGTGTTTTATTTTTTCAAATAGTTTTAATTTCTTAGTTTTAATATTCAAATCTTTGATGATAAATCATTTTTGGGGTGTTGTAAGAACCCCCCCAGTACTAATTTGTGTTGCGAGACAAGGATCATCAACCAGATAGAGTAATTCAAGGATGATCAAGAGATTGAAGAATGTTCCTCCAAGAACTTTCTCACATTCTAGCAACAACTGGGATATTCACCTCTCAGGAAGAGAATATCTTGATAGTATCCAAGAATTTAGTTGTCTCTCCAGCAGAAGATTTAGAAGTCCCTTCGGATTCCTATTGTCAATTTGTTGAGGAGACTCAAGAATTATGGATATAATGCAATGGAGAGAAACCATTAGAACCTGATATTGAGGAGTTCTTAGCATGCCTCTTGACAGATCCTGTATGTACCTTAGAGACCAATCATATTGAAGAAAATGTTCTGCGTGTAATGGAAAAGGAGGACATGTTGTGTGACCTAAAAAAAGAAGGGAAAGGAGAATATATTGATCCTATTGAAAGATGGTTCCAATTAGTTGTCAGGTCTGCAAGATACCAGATATATAAAATATGCAGAACAAAAATGAAATGCTAGAAATAATAGAATAACAGTAAAATATCCAGCATAATCTTCACAATACACAGAAATGATTCACGAAATAGCAACAGAAATATCACTTTGAATCAGATAGAAATGTTCACAGGCCTCTTCGAGGGGGCAACCTCCAATCGAGCAGCGCTCTATTACAATAATATCCAAGCTAGGGTTCTCATACCCTCGACTCCTATTTATACTAAAAAGAAGCATCTAGAGGAAGATCCTTCTAGAAGCGGAAGCTTCTATTAGGTCTTCTTACATCCGCCTTATTCTATTTTATTGAAAGGTATTATTAATATTGACCTTTATTACATCTGAATACATTGATATACCTATGTGCGGGTTAGGACCTTAACATGTCCACCCCCTTAAAAA
>ML785970.1:151975-169666 GCA_009831015.1 Picea engelmannii
GATCCTTCTAGAAGCGGAAGCTTCTATTAGGTCTTCTTACATCCGCCTTATTCTATTTTATTGAAAGGTCTTATTAATATTGACCTTTATTACATCCGAATACATTGATCTACCTATGTGCGGGTTAGGACCTTAACAAGGTCACACTACTTTGTTACTTTTCATTATTGTTTGATCTCATCATTAAAGAAGTTGGTCCTTCATACTCCGGTATGCATTAAAATTTATCTTTTAAACCCGAGTATGGATATATTTCTAACCCTATTACGCACATGGCTTCACTAGAAATTTTCCTATACTTGAAAAAGGCTTGCTCTTTTCTCAAGTAGGGTAGGACAATGAATAAATAGTTGCATATAGTTAGTGGTTCAGTTTAAAATACAGTGCAATAGTTCTCTTATATTTTCCGAATAAGACAGATGATGAGGAAGCTTGTTGGAAAGAAGGAGGTCATTGTTCCCATGATCGATCTTTGTTCTTATAGCAGGTTTCTTTCTAACAAACATCTCAAAGGCAGCAGCATGATTTTTTTTTGGTACCGGGACTGCATACCAGCAATATATCAATAGTGTCGTAGCAGCCCGGATGCATTCTTCAAATCCGGTCATGCACACTCAGATTTTCCGAATGGTGTTCAAAGCTCAAGTTCCTGCAAAAATAACTCAGAATGTAGATATGTAAGTATCAACTCCAAGGGTGACTTGAGGTAATCATTTTTCTAATCCTTCTGATTTATTGAAAATGAAGGAAAATTATCGTAAAGACAACATTTCAAACTTATTATTATATCCTACCACTTGTCCTTTCCACTTCTTTTCGTAATCCCACCAATACCCACTTATAACCCCACATGTGTCCCTTTTGTTTTTAAATTTGCTTCCATAAAACCCTTCACCATTCTATCTTTTTCTCAAGTGATGGTTGTGAAGTGTTGAAGAAGTACACCCTTCTCTCTGTCGTAAAAATTTGTAAGTTGTGTATGAAGGGCTATGGGGGAAAGATCAGCAATAGAGAAGGCATGTTAATCTTCCAGGCTCAAAGGAAACTGTTCAATATGCATATATGGGATCAAGTGTCTTATCCATTTTGCAGATAATAATGAAAATCCTGGAGAAATTGACATACTTTTGGAACATCATATAGTGCAGTTACAGTCTGTTGGTTTGCAGCAGCAATACATACATTTTGGGATCCCACTTGCAACCTCATAAATCCAATTTTTTTTGTAATATTGTCATCAACCATGAATTGGAAACAGAGTTTCCAAGATTGTTGTTTCTCAAATGTTGGAACTGTTAATGTATTCAGTAAATACCTTCCTGTGTGCCTATGTTATTTTGGATATCATCTTGAGATATGGTAAGATCATTTTCACAGCATCCCATACACTATTTCCATAACCTCGATCATTGGATGTTGTATTTACATAAGAAGGTCTTGATAGAGAGCTACAAGAAGTACGAGATGAGCTCCAAGAAGATATTGATCTTCTGAATATCATTGATGGATTTGTTGTTGAATCTCTTCGAGATCACTGCATGGAAAATAGAAGACTTGAAATCATGATTCAATCCAGGAACAGCAGTGCACATGTTAGCCGACATTGGTAGGAACCATGGAGTAAGGTCTGCAAGCTGCATTCCATAATTCAAGTCAATTTGTAGAGGCATAGGCAATGGGAAAATTACTGGAATTCCTCCCTTATGAAGAACTAACACCAAGTACTTATCAAACATATCCATTTCCTCAATTGTGACATCTCCAGCTACTTGGACCACACTCTTCCATTTATTCGAGGCTATATTCCCAACACTACATCAAGCCAATTGATTAGGGGCATTGGTTAGAATGTAAAAGAAACCATAATGATGTTCCACAAACTATTGCACACCAGACTCCCTTTCGCGTATCCTTTGCAGCCCAGCTCTCATATTATCTTAATGCATCAAATAGACCTTTGATGATATTCTTGAATTTTGACACATACCCACATGAACATAACCAACTTGTTTTGCAATCTCATTCCAATCAAGCAAAACCTCCTCCCTATAACAACTCCTAAGATAATAATGGAATGATGCGACTAAACCAGGTTGTCTTTCCATTCTCCTGCATAGAACTGGATATTCCTTTCCTTGAGGAATGCACTGGTAATACAACCAGGTACCCCAATGCTCTGGGGGAGTCGAGACCTCTAGAGGCATTCTGGACTGCATCTCAGCATGCAATTGTTGTTGTAGTTCTATGGTGTCTGCCATGAAAGATTCAATGTAACTATTTTCACCTTGAAAATGGTGAGTGAGATCAGGGTCTTGGAGGTTGGACATCCATTGATAAGGATTGTACCATGTCCTCCCATGTGCAGAGATGGCAACTGGGGTCTTCTTGGTCACTGGAGCTTTGAGTACATTAGAGTCTTGGTGAACAGATGGTGTTGATTTTTTTAATTTTGCACAAAGGCAATGGAAACGGACAGGATGGGGTCAAGAAGAAAGGAAATCGATAGTGGTGGATCATACGCCTTTGAAATTTTCTAATTCTCATGTGCATTATTTCATTCTGGATTCATCATTATATTTAGGAATCAGTTTGAGTTATTGCAGTAGTTTGGTGTCGTTGTGGGTTTAAATTTTGTTTACTTTGGGCATTTTCTTTTTGAACTCTCTGCCTTGCTTTTATATACTTGGACGATAATTTTGATTCAGAGAATGAAACCATCCATATAAATGGTTATACACATATTATCATTGTTGACATCAAGTATCCTATGTGTCTTGGTGTCAAAGAAGTTGTTGAAGTCTGTAGAATGGAAGGTATTACAGTGAGAATGGTTGTCGGCAACAATATTAACACAACAAGAACAATTGCAACAAAATGTGGCATTTTAACAGATGGGTTCGACTGTCAGTGTTTTTGATGCAGCAACTTATACCTCTTTAATGGATGGTCTTTATTGGCAAGTTGTTAAATATATTGCGGCATCCATGAAGTGGTTGAAGGAAAATGATTCAAGTAACAGTTTTTTTTTTTTTGCAAGGGTGGTGTTTTATCTATTACAAATGATGTGTTGTTTCCAGAAGTCGATAGTGTTGTTGCATTCTATGGTGTTACTTCTCCACAACTTGCAAGTCCATCATCAGAAAAATCACCTATGCATGCTCATTTTGGAGAACTTGATGACTTTGTTGTGTTTTCAAATGTGACAGCAGCTAAATCTGTGGAGAATCTGAAGGTACATGCATGTATATTTGATTTCTGAAAATGCATCTGACTTGAATATTACAACTTTCGAGAAGACCACACAATTAGAAATATCATTTGCATGAAAATGAGCTCTTTTCCAGCTACAAATTGCCACATCTGTTATACAAGCCAATCTTCCCCAATGCATGCTTATAACTTGACAATTGATGATCTGGATTAATCATTTGAAAAATATCTTTTGAGGATGAATTGGTGCGCTTTCAATCAGAAAATCAGAAGGATTTTCAACATCTTCAATCTTTCCTGCAAGCCGAGCCTTCAAAGGTCGAAGCATCGGCTCATTTTGAGAAAAATCTGAGGCTGGATATTTTGAATTCTGTGGAAATCATGATGAAAATGGAAGATGGATTTGCTATGGACAATCCCGATGATCGCAACCCTCTAAGTAGTTTTTTTAGTGTCACGCATTGTTTGCATGAGGCCATGAAAAACCTCAAGCATGGGGGAGTGGTTGTTGAGACAGTAGTAGTTAGGATTATTATTTTTGTAATAAAAAGGAAGTGCCAACAGGAGCAGTGATCAGCCTGGTCCCAAAAGAGGAAGCTTCTAAAATCTCAACATGTGGTCATCCAATTACATAATACCCTCTTATTACAGAGCTTGGAGCCCAGTCACCAAATTATATTGCATTATTCCGATGAAAACTCATAGTTCCTACATCTAGTGTTGGTATTTGTTACATCTACATGTTTTTTTTCAGTTGAATCAGATCACAGGTCCTCTTCCAGAACACCAGAAAACACCAGCTACTTCTACAAGGTACAGCCTACAAAAGTTTCAGAAGCACTATCACCAGGTACTGTTTCAAAATCTCTTCAAGTACCAGAATACAATGTTCACTTCTGTGTTCATCTGATACCAATGATCATTTATGTGTTATTCCGGTACTAAACCATCTTACTGCGCTCATCTGGTACTGGACCACATCCGGTATTGAACAATGTCTCCACGTCCATCCGGTACTGAAGAAGGAACCCTGCGTTATTCTGGTACTGGTCATAACCATGCGCTCATATGGTACCAAAAGAGGAGGTATGCATTATTTTGGTACTAAGCACAACCCTACATCCATCTGATACTCAGGTGATCTGGTATTGGTAATAAGGTGATGGTATCTCTAATCATATATTCAAGTTTTGTTGCTCGATGTAAATGCTTCAAGCAATAGGACATATAAACTCAACATTTTTTTTCATTTTACTAATGAATTAGACTAATTATGCAGTAAACATATGGTTACTCTCAATTATTACACTCTCCCTACCATGAATTTATGCAATCCCTTATATACATCTCCTCGTATGGAAATCATTCATCGTGTCACTTTGTTTCTGCCCTCTGCTCTGTTCCAGTACTGCTCTGTTTCGTTACTGTCCTATTCTGGTACTATCTATTACGGTACTACAGAAACATGTTCCGATACCAGTTACCAATCTGGTATTGATGCCAAGGTGATATGATCTTTTTCCTGTGCTTAACATCATTTTCACTTCAGGTAATTAGAGGTATGAGCTAATCTCTTCATGGTCTTTCTATCAAGGATCATTTAAGTCTTGTGTTGAATTGTTTTTACTCTCATGTACATCTTCCTCCTACATTTCTACACTCAACCTTGAATGAATAATCATTGCTTTCCTTTAAGAAGATATTTTCACATTTATCTCGATATGATAATGGGTGCACTTGTCTTATTACCTCGTCATTTTGAAAAAGTGATTGCTAATTGAAATATCCATTGAAAAGTGGTAACACCATTATGTATAATACTAACCTAGTTGATTCAACAAGTTCTTATCCAAGTTTATCTTTACAAGTTTCTCTTGGAGGTATTGATGAAAACCTCATGTGGTGGACCGCCCTTGCAAAACCTCAATGAACTTTCATGATAACCCTAATAGGATTAACTGGAGGGACCTCTTAGTCATCTGAGATGTTCCATTATACATTGAATAGATGAGATTTAAGTTGAATGTGGATGATGTCACCCTTGGGATAATTGCAAACAATTAATTATGTGCCTAATAACTCTAAGACACTCTCGTACCACCTGCCTTCCTTATACTCTAAAACTGTTAATTAGCAGTATACATAATTCTAAATCTTTTGAGTAATATAATAAAAAGGAAGTATCAGGAAGTACAAGTAAACCCATTGAGGTACTGAACATGCCTGCTGGCAGCGGGGCCATGCTTGTATGGTACTAAGGTAAAACCGTTGGGGTACTGAATAGGCTTGCTGGAAACGGGGCTATGCCAAGTAAAGAGAGTTGAAAAACATAAAGTGGCACACCTAAAACTGAAAAAAGACCCTTGGGTCTCATTCTAAAGCATTATCAAATCAAGGCTAGGAGATGACCTTTATATCTCTCAGATGATGTTCTTAAGAACCTTCGAGTATCCGCTTTAGAGTTCTATCCTTAAAACAAATAGGTTTGCATGATAAGTGGGACCCTCAGTATGTGTAATTCACCTTACCTAAGCAAGAAGAGATTCATCTCTAAAAACTTGGATACGAAACGAGTTAATCATCTTGGGATGTATTCTTTTATGTGTTCCTCTCTTCAAATGAGATCTAAACTAGGCTTATATCACTTTTGTTTTAAAGGTAATCTAGCCAGGGGGGGGCTATTAGCCAAAGTCATTGTGAAAAATCTTGGCCACTATCCTGTAATCGTATTAGAGTCATAGACAACCCTTTCTCCTAACTTTGATCGAAAACAAATTGGATAAGACTTAACGTCAAATCACTAACAGATCTAATCTATTATCCATGACTCCACTTGTCTGTCATAACTACTTTGCCATGGGTAAGAAGTGTGAGGCATAATCCAGGAAGTTTATATTGTTTAAACTTAGGAGCTAAAGAAGGATGAAACTTCAGGGGAATGCTTGATCAAGTGAACAGTACCATCAATTTTGAAATTTTGAAGATCATTGTTGCATGAGGACATGCGATGAATTTAGCATGGGGGAATGTTGAGTCTCAGTTTTGACATATATAATGCCCTATATTATCTTCTATCTGATCCTTTTTGCCTAGGTTATAATCCTATACTTGACTATTTCCTCCCAAACACATACCCAATGACCTTGTTCATGTTCACAAGAGGTAATTAATGATTTAAAGCATGATTTGTTTAACTTTCTTGAATTAATTCGATTAGAGTGTTTTATCTTGTATAATCCTAATGGTTTGATTCATGAGCAGCCTATTCCAGTACCAATTCATGCGCTATTCTGGTACCAATTCCTGCACCTAATCTGGCACTCAGGATTGTGACTATGTGTATTCCGGTACTAAACAGTTACCTACAAGATTTCTGCACCAACATTCTAGTACTGGATTTTCTCCTCCATTTATGGGAATATGAAGATGAATATAAATATTTGGGGACATGGGTTTTGTCTGGAGCGGTGTTTTCATTCGAAATCATGAGCCAGAATGCAAATATCTCACACGTATGGACCTCCATCTTAGGGGGAATGATCCATCCTCAATCTTTGCCAATTTTCCAGAAATTCTGAGATCATGCCCAAATTCGTGGGAACAACATTTCCTTGATTAGATAGTGGTTGTACTCAACCTCCATTGATGGAAAATTGTTTTGATTTGGATTGGATTGTCTAGATCAAAATTTGTAATGTAAAAATCATATAAATTGAGTGATGGCTAAGCCAAAAGGGGGAGGAATTACTATGATGTAAGATTGGTTTTTGGAGAATGATATACATTATTATGTTGGGAAATGAAATGTTGAGTTTCTGATCCACTTAATCAATTGAAGGAATGCAGATGTTGTTTGTGCAATTTCTGGGTATGATTATAATGCTTTAGTCTGCTATCGTTTTAGAGGAACCTTGTTGGTTCGGCAAGGGCCCACCGTCCCAACTAAGGTAAATCTCTCTGTATATTCTTTGTTTGATTGTGTGAGTATTTAACAGGTATGTTTTGTCAATGTTTTTTAAAAGCATTTTAAATATTCAACACATAATCTCTTGCTTTTGAATTAGTGTGAGTAGTTAGTTTCCTTGATTTTCCTGTAGGATAACATTTAAGAATTTGATGTGTGGGATTGCTTAGTAAACAAATATTGTTGTTCTGAGTGTGAGACAGTAGTGTTCTTAGTGGGTACAAAAATAATAGGACTTGATCTTTTTAATTCATGTTCCATAATGAAGCCTTTCAATTATATTGATTGTTTTTCGTACTACACGGGTTTATTTGAATTACATGAAGCTGGAATTGATTTTGATTTCAAGAGTGATTGGAGTTGATCGTTATTTACTGTTTTGATTGCTACAAGAGACAAGCTTCTCAAATTAATCTCTTTAATTCATGAGCCTGGAATGAATAGACGTGTCCCTTAAGATAGAATCCTTTGATTGATTGTTTTGCTTGAGAAGTTTTATTATCAATTTTCTTTGCTAAGTTTGAAGTTGTGTGAAGCATTTGGATATCCTAAAACAGAGTGTTAATTGTTGATTAGTTTAGTTACTACAGGGGACAGATTCAAAGTCCATCTCCTTTATTCCATGAGCATGTGAATGGACAAATTCATTACCTGAGCAAAAACCTTTAGATCACATGATTGTTGGATTATGTTTATGAGTTTTGTTTTCTGATCTTTAAGTTGTGTGAGGAAGATATATTAAAAAGTTGTAAAACAGAGTATTGGTAATGATTGTTTCTTCTTTATGCTATACTCATCATACATAGGAACCTATATGTTATCGGCACATATAGTGCATCAACTCTATTGATTACGAATCCCGGATTGACATTTAAATGAGTGTAAGATATATATTGAACATATTTATACACCAACAGTAGGTGTGGGAGTCGAGGGGCTCCCAGTATTTTAATGACTCAGTTCAGTACTCATCCTTGTAGAATCACAAGTCTGATAAGTGGAGGTGTGTGTACCACGTTTAATAACTCTACACCTTTTAGAAGGCAAAGACTCAAAATATGGTGGTAACTATAACAAGCAACGAGACCGACGGGGAAGCTGGTCCGACTCCACGATGACTTAAGACTCAAGATATCAAAACAAATCCTAAGGCCAACTAGTAATCAAAGAGCACACCAAAAATAATCAAACAACCAATATGCACACAAATGGGATAAAGTGGTTGAAAGGGGCCTCCCTCCCTAAAGTAGGTATGCCTCGCCCAAGAGGGACCTGAGACTCCCTGCTAAATATCGAAGGTATCAGAATCAGTTATAAGGGCCCTTGTGGGCTTAACAACCAGTCGGTCAAATCCCCCTGGAGAGGTAATCCTCCATAAAGGTTGTGTGTTGTCTGACCCTTATCTGACCCAGGGTACCTATAGAATAACCCCTGCAAGTAACTTATGTGGCACCTAAGTCAAGCAACTAAGAAACCCTTGTATAACCAATGCATAGGTGAGTAGTCGTAATCCAGGTCCACCGTATGGATAGGGTAGCAAATCCTGAAACCTTGAAAGCACCGCCTCTCACGGAGGTAAGGGCACTAGCAAGATCCCCATATATGAATAGATCCCCAGAAATATCTATGATGCTAAGAAGGTATTGGGGGGATATCCCTTCAACCGACCTCGTGCAACCTCGTGATTAACTCCGGTGTAAGCGGAGCCTCCTTATATTACCGATTATACAATAGATTTCTCCACTCCCTTAGTCAGACACATATGTTGATTTAATAGCCTTGGAGAAGTTTACTCACAAAATCCTATTCCAAGGCACTAAATCCTAAGCGAGTTTGTGCACCCTAGAAAATAAAATCGTTACTAATCAATTTTGAATTATAGCATTAATTTTAATGGCCATGCTTACTCAAAAGGTGTGGTCGTGGAACTAGTGATGTTATGACTCAGCAAGTAAAGTAAATATGAATACAATGCAAATTCCTAACTTCAATTTCCAATGAATGATATGCTTCCTAAAAATGCAACTTTCAATTCAATTATGCAATTCTAAATAAAAATGCAATCTTTCTTTACATGCACTAAGATACATGACAAAGACTCAAAAGATTAAAATGCCAATCAATGTAAAATGCCTAATATTTTTGTATTTTCAGTATAAGAAAAATGAAAATGCATGGACTAAACAACAACTTGATATATAAAGACTCTATTGTGTATAAACAGAGACAACCCAAGTAGGATACCAAGGAGAGAAACACCCATCCCAAGGTGCAAGGATAATCAAAATGAGAAGATGATGAGAAAGGCACCGCCCAAAAACTCAACCAAAGACAGGTTTCATGTCATCCCACAAACACTTAACAGTCACTACAGAGACCCAAGAAGACTCACCAATCATAAAAACCTATCCAACAACCACCAAACCCAACAAACAAGCAAAAAATGTTGATGTACACGATTGTTCAAGGGAAAAGCACGTATTTACGCAGCTTGCAGAAGGACAGCACACGTATATACGCAATTTTCAAGCAAAAACCCGTGTATATGTGTCAAAAACACAACTAAGCTAAGGAGAAGGATGAAAGACTTAGACCTAGAGTGAACAGAGGTTGTCAAGAAATCATACGATAAGAAACTCAATATGAACAAGAGAAATCTAAGGGAAAAAAAACTCCAAACCCCAAAAAAAGAAGATTATATCCCCAGTATGGTCGCCAATTATGTTATGAGGAAAATATCTCTATGGCTAGGGGAAAACCACAATAGACGGAAATGACTGCAGAAATCAAATCTATTCTCAAGTATGCTATATAAACAAATATGCTAGCAAGACAAGATAAAAGGCCTACCTCGTCCAGACATTCGATGAAGTCCATCGTTGAGCACTTTGACCCAAATCAATACACCTACAACTAGTCATCAACAACCAAGCAACGCAAGCATATGGTGATAATATATGATGTTATCACATTCAATAGTATAATCCATTAACATTCATAACAAATACGCCCATGCAATAATAATTCAAATATTTGCAAGATATCAATTGGATGAGAAAAGAGTATTTCTATTAAGATATGATCAGCAGAAGTGAATAAGTTACAGATTTCTGTGTCAGCACAGTTCAGAACTGAGAAACTAAGTTCCTTCCAGTTGGGCCTCCACCACTTCAATCCTCCACCAAAGGAAAACTCATGTAAGAGAGACTATAGAGTTCTCACTCAATAAGGGAAGAGCTTGGGGGTTGAACACTGTGTTCAGACTTAAAGGATAAAGGGATGCAGACTCAATGTGAAGTGAATAATTTCTCCAGAGTAACTTTGTTGTCAAAGTTGAATTTTTTCTCCTCTTTTCCATAGCTCGGAATTGACCCATTTATAGTCGTCGAGTGGAACTAAAGGGTCGATTCAGAACGTTTCCAGTATATGGAAGTCCAAGGATCATTGATCTCTTGTCCTGACATGGAAACCCGACACTATTTTTCAATTTTTGACACATTTCCTGATGTACGCGGGTTGTAGTGGTGCAACCTGCATATACGCATGTTGTATAGTAAGCAAGGTGCATATATGTGGAAAATTGAAATTTTAGCTCTGGGATTTTCAAAAAGGGATTAAAATTTTGCATGGGGAAATGGAAAGAGGCCTTATGTGCAAGATTGCATGGGGTGAGGAAAATCTTGCTATAACAGCACGCTCTACAAGTTTGCTCTCTATAATGCCAGAATTCAATAAGGTATGCCATTTTTGGTATAACTCCTTTTCTGAGAGGATCCAAGTAGTGAAACCTGGAGGAATTGTACAAAAGACACCGAAGAAAATTGTGTGCTATTTTTCAAACTTTATTCATTACAGGTACATACTTATGATTATTTCAAGTTAGGGTTGTTGACTAATCCAAAATTAGTCATGTGAGACTAAAGTAAAGTTTGATTAAAATGCTAGTCTCTTGTTGTTAAAGTTAAGGAAGGTTTGCAAGTATGTGATCATATACACCAGGTCTATTATAGAGTTACAAATAAGATTTGGATGATGAAATTGATGAGGGATTTTGGTTGAGGTACATGTTGGGTACATGGTTGAGACAAGTAGTTGATGAGTTGGCACATACATGAGGTGTATAGTTGATTATGTTGGTACATCTTGATGAGTCGTAGTTTATGTGTATTTGATGCATGATTGGTACAATTCGGTGCATGGTTCATGCACTTGTTTATGGTACAGGTTGATTACAGGTTGTTTGGTACATGTTGTTACATGTTGGTTGGCTCCAAGTCAGTGGTACAGGTTGTTACAACAGTATATCTCACAGTGATAGTGTGACAATGGTTCCATCATTCTACTTCTACGTCAAGGC
This sequence comes from Picea engelmannii, assembly GCA_009831015.1. Taxonomy (NCBI): domain Eukaryota; kingdom Viridiplantae; phylum Streptophyta; class Pinopsida; order Pinales; family Pinaceae; genus Picea; species Picea engelmannii. The sequence goes on from ML785970.1 coordinate 163,507, forward strand.
GGTTGGACGGGGTAAGGACAGGTGGTTGTAGCCACCTTCCGGTTGTAGCCGTAGAACATAGGGGGTTGTAGCCTCCTTCTAGTTGTAGCCAAAGAATTGGGGAGTTGGAGCTTCCCTCAGGTTGTAGCCCGAGAAGCTTGGGGGTTGGAGCCTCCTTCCAATTGCAACTCAAAAAAAAGGAATTTGGTACTTCCAATGAATGTAATTCTTAAAGACATATAAGAAAAAGAGTTATGTGGTTTTCTCCCACTTTGGTTTCTACATAAAAACACTGGTGTACTGTGTATATGTATGATTGTTCATTTGTTCATTGTTTATTTACTCTGCAACTATTGGATGATAATGCTACATTGATATAACACTTTCATTTTATGGATTAGATTGCTCTATTATTGATTCACCCCCCCCCCCTTTCAGTAATCCAACATGTTCAACTACTACCTCAACGCGGTATATATCCTTGACTAATGCTCCTAAACTGGCTACCCCAGTTGTTTATCCCTGTGTAGATGTACTTCCTGCTGCATTTCTTCCACTGAAATTCAGTTTCCTAAATGGTGGTGTTCTTTCTGGTGTTTTAGTCGCACATGGGTTTATGGGTTCCACACTGACACTAATATGGATAGGATTTTTGCCTCTGGTTTCTTCTCTTGGACCTCTTGTCTTCCTTTTGTATGCCGTGTGCAGGATTTCCTCAATCTTCTCTACATCCCGGAGATCCTCTACCTCTTCTTCATCATTTTCCAAGCCTTCCCTCACGACTATGGCTCTCTTCTTATTATTCATCTTATATTGGTAAGGTACTCCACTGCGCATTCTTCTAGTTGTTTCCATGATCTGCTTGATCTGGTCTTCCTCCATCATGATTGGATCCAAGGCCTCCTCATTCTTTCCTTTATCGATTTCTTCCTCCATTTCTCTGTCTCTTGTCAGTGCTTCCCCCCTTCCCCCATGCACGCAAGGATGTTTAGTTGTCTGAGGCCATTTTCATTACTCCTATGTTATACAGTAACATCTTAATGGAAGTATACAATGATCTGATATATCTACCCCGAGTTCCCTTCAGGAACTCTTGCTCTGCTGCATTTTAAGACTTCGCAATATCTACTACAGATTCTATGATAAATGATGCAACAATGTTGTCTAACCAGAAATCTACTGCATGCGTAAATTATTGTCAACTTTTTGTAACTGTATGATCTCCACAGGATTCCATTCTAGTTGTCTAATATGATTTGTAGGATGGTTGTATTTAAACCTCAATATCCACTCCTACAACACATGCGGGAAATCACAAAAAAATACTTCATGCAAGTCGTTGAATACATACTTGTCCAAATATTTGTGTGGTGTTAACTTCGGGTTTATGTTATCTTTCTGCACAAATTCCAACTCCTTTGTTTTCAACCATATCTCGATCTCTACCTTCATTGGGTTCCATGGTCTCAACATCCCTTTTTATATTCTCATTCTTTTAACTTCGTGTCACTAGATGTGACGTTCTTTTCATGATTCTTCAGCATATCTCATTCACTCAATCCCTTTTTGTTCCAACCAGAAACGGAACCATTTGTTGGTTATAGTTTACTCATGGTGCCCTTCTTGGTCTGACCCAAGTTCAGGTCCACTTGGTTTCCAACAAAACCCTACTAAAACTATCAGCCCTCCTGGTAAACCAGAAGGAAACACAACGCATAAGATGCACTGTGCAGTCTCACCCGAGATAGTTCTTATGGGTGGCTGCAATGATTAGGTGCTTACAGCCTGGGAAATGAGTGGGGATATGTGATTAAACTCTGTAGTCTTACTTTATTACTTTAACCTTCAACTTCTATGGAATACCATGTCATCCTTGCTCATGCATGTAAAGTAACATATCTATCTAGTCATTCACACATTTTCTTAACATCTAATCATTAACAAAAAAAGAGATACATAACATTCCATCACATAACACATGATCTACCTTGGTTTACCCCTCTTGGGCTACATCCATAAATATTTGGTTTCTCTGCTCTTTTATTATTTTGGTTCCAAAACTACAGCACCTCACGCATTACAACGCTCCATCCAAACCGGTCGAGATCGACAATGAGGCGGACTACATCACACCAAGATCCTTAGCCTGTGATCTAACCCTCAAGATCTCTCTTATTCCCTCTCCTCATCTCAACAGATTACAAGATCGATCGGATTTACAGTCATTATGTCTTTTTACATGATAGTAACACTGACCAACCCAAAAAGAACAACAACAAACCTCCAAAAACCCACCCGAACACAACAACCCCCGACCTAGACCTCCTAGGTACCTACTTATACATATTTTAGCTTACCAACCATTACCTTCTCTTACCAAAACCCTAACCCTATCATGGCTAGGTCTTCTTGCATGCCTTCCCTTTTTGCATGCACGTCTATTTTGCACGTGTTGCTTTTCCTGCATACGTGTCTGCCTTACACATGTTGCTTCTTCTCCATGCGCATCTTCCTCCCACATCGTGCTTTTCCCTCAAAACTGGTATGCACCCAACACGGCCCATACCAGTCTATTGTTTCAACCAGAAGCTCTGATACCAATCTGTAATGTATCCAGCCACCCAAAGGTCAGGCATGCTACTTCAATCCCACTTTTGTACTTCTTTCGACTTCTGATTGAAATTTTAATTAATAAATATGCATGAAGTATTCACATGCATAGATCAAGATTCATGCTACAACATAAATAAATGAGACATATGTCATGCACAACAATAACCAACAAGCATGCATATTATATATACAAATTTCATAGATAATTAAATACACAGCGGAATAAATACACATGTAAATAAAACCATGACATAAATCACTTATCTTTAATGAAACAAATCACCAACTGGTTGCATACCAAGGATGTTCCACCAACCGTAGACATCGTTTTTACAAGTATCAACAACAATGTCACCCCCAAGTCAGGGCTATGAATCCAGAAGGATGGTTCCATAGTGTCACTCGGCTTCCCAAACCAGTCAGCACTCAAGCTGTCACAGGATTCTTAGCACCCACATCAATCCAAATTACACCAGCTCTCTTCTACCCATCCTGCACAACCCAAGAGAATGGACCCCCTTCTCTACCATGCAGTCCCTCAGGATGTCTATCTCCTTCAAGGGCTCCAATGCATCTGGTCCAGAATCTCCATGCTGGGACTCTCAGGATTCACAGTTGTGAGAAACGTTGAACACGGGCTAAAGCATCTCAGACATGCAGTGATCCATATTTAGGAGTGGGACAAACTGATAATAGATTGAATACAATTAACACAGAGATATTAATAATAACACAGATATTCATGGAAAATATCTTGTATTCAATAGTGAAATAGGCTGAAACTGTAAAATTGTAGAACTAAAAACACTTGCTCGAATGGTGGTAGCTATCTCTGCGAAGAGACGTGGCTGCTACGCGCATCCATTGAGAAGAATGGATTACAATGAGGCTCCAGAGGACTCTTTGATATTACTCATGAATTCCAAAAACCTAGACATCAAAAAACCTAACCCTAGAAGGTGAAACACCAAAAGTCATGTGGGCCCCTATGGGTAAGTTGGTGTAAGTTGGCACCTCAACTTCCCAGGGTCGTAATTTTTGCATATGACCTCCGTTTTAGGCACGTGATAGCCCATTGGAAAGGTCTTTCAGAGAGCTACATATTCCACCATCAAACTCTAACTCCGTCTATATTTTGACTATGGCAAGCCAAAAAATCAACATTTAGGGCCCCAAAACGTTCCTAGAACTACAACAAGATGTATTGACATGAAAACATACAAAATAAGCCAGTTGGATTAGGCGAGAGGCCACCAGTATCCACCTAGAGGATGTGTGGGGCTTCAGACAGCCCCAGAAGTGTAGAAACCACAATTACAAAGAAGTACAAAAGAATGTGTTGAACAAAAAACAGACAAGAGGAGCCAGTTGGAATAGGTGGGTGGCCACCAATATCCACCTGGATCATGCAAGCCTTAATTTAGGGCTGGAATACACCATCAGTCTCTACAGCCAACAAAACCATGGCTCCTCTTCAACAAGATGAGTGGGTGAAAGAATGAATGGAGAGAGAACAAGGTGAAATGTGTGAACGATGAAAACCTATGTGAGTGAGTGAGTGAATGAGTGAAGAAAAAGCAACCCCCACAACCGACCAAAGATGGGTTTATGTAATTCTTGGAATTAAGGAACCACTTGGCCTTCCCCCCAAAAATCTCATGTAATTGTTATTCTCCATTAAAACAAAAATGGGTAAATAAAATATAAAATAAATACTTATCCCCTCAATCCCCCTCTCTTTTGGAATCATAGCCCCCTATAAATCTTGTCCTTGTCCTTCTAGCAGCCAGTGATGTATTTATTATTGATAATGATCAAAAATTACATTTGCTAGGCACACTGGCCTCTTTCAATTGTTTAGGCACTTTGGCCTTTCATGGATTAACAAAATACATTATTTAATACAAGGCTCAAAACCCGAGATGTTACAGTTGTGTATGAAAATTGTTGAAGCTCCTTGTGGCAAGTGAAACCCCTTTTCTTGGTGGATTGAAGACTTGGATTGTTGAGTTCTTGTAGGTGAAGGAGAGTAGAATTCATCTTTTCTATTATGCTGAGTAAAATAATTTCCTCTCATGGAATCATACTCTAGTTAGGGGGTGGCCATCTATGAAAACACCAAGATTAGTTGTGCCTATGGTTGGGTGGAAAGTGGCACACCCTTCAGCAATTGCCAACAATTTCTAAATTTCATATAAGTGTTTTTGTGTCTTGTATTTCCATGAAAAAATTATTTAACATTATGGAATTCGTGTGTTAGTTATTTGTTGAATTTGTTATTCTATTCAAATGGTGGAGTTGTCACTCTAATTGTTTGTTTGGCTGTGAAATCTGAAATAAGGTTTGGAAAAACATATTCTATTGTTGGTTTTCTACCTGTGTTTGTTTGGAAAGAGAATTTGTTAGTAATTGTTTGTCACTCAAAGTATGAACAGAGTGTTGGTTGGTCACTTATAATAATCTATGTGAACAAATCCCTAAGTTACTAGTAAAATACCAAGCCACTAAAGCCCTCACAGAGAAATTTGGAAATAGGGAATGCAATTACTGATATAAACTTGAATATTGGTCAGCTATCCCTAGCCATTCTATTGGCCTGGAAAAATATGCTAGGCTTCAGAATTAGAAGGAAGTTCAGACCCCTATTTGGCCATAAGAGAATAAGCCAATTGTTGAAGAGAGAAAAATTATTTCAAAAATAAATTACAAAAAAAGAATGATAAATGAGAATTTAAGTTCTTAATTGGAAATTAAATGCAATTTAAAATTTGAAGCATTGTGATTAATTAAGTCCCATTAGAATTTGGTAAGAGAGAAATTTTTACTGGGAATTACACAGTAAATAAATGTCCAAAGGGGAAATATTTGGAAATAGTAATTATTCCTTGAAAATAACAAACAAATGCATGAAAATAGGAGGACAATAATTTTTGGTAAAACCATAGTTTTATCATGAAGAATTTTACCTCCAAGAAATGCAATGTTGTGGAAAAGAATTTAAACAAATAAAATTGCACAAATTTATATATGTATGTGTGTGTGTGTTTCTGAACAAATATTTAAGGAATGGTAAAGACTGGTAACCACTAGTAAATTTCCAAAATCGCTAGTTAAATGTCTTAATAATTGCGATAATAAGATGAAAGAGCTATATATTAAAATTTATAAATTCTGGTCTCATGCGTGAGAAATGGGATATTCGAATTTCCCCCTTCCATCCAAAGGAATAAACAATGTTAAGTTTTCCTAGTTTTAATATTTATGCTCTGCACAAGCCATTTTGCGCTCCTGAATGAGTTTCTTGATAATGTATTTTTTATTTCTAAAATTTTTGAAAGTCTATAAAATATAATTTTCCCTTTTTCTTTGACGTATAAATATTAATAGCAAAAAAATTCTTTTGGAGCATGACCATCGGAGAACAGAGAATGGATGAATTGATCGAGGTACAATGGCCTATGGTATTATTGTTAAATATTATAATATTAAAGGTCAATATCAAACCCATTCAAAGTTTGGACGTTGGAGAAAGGAGAAGGGAGCATATTGTCGGAGTGCGAAGAGCTCA
>ML785970.1:169716-190984 GCA_009831015.1 Picea engelmannii
ATTATATGGTTATATATTATAATATTAAATACTTTTATTTTTAGAGATTTGTCATTGGATAAATGAGCACGGTGCACATGAAGGAGGTGTGAAATAGTTGAGGTAATATGAAATTAAATAAAATATAATTCCTTAACCCTTTTCAAAGCTTGGTTGTCGGAGAAATAATAAGGGTGCACGTGAATGGTGTGCAAAATCTCAGATCTGAGGGCTTGAGGTATTACAATATTAAACAATAATATTTAAATTTCCTTCCAGCGGATTCCGTAAGGAAAATAAGTTTCACAGTGTGTTTGGGGTATGAAATCCCCGTGCACTTTATTTGAAATATAATAAAGATTATTATAATGCAGCTTGGGTGCTTTATGATGGAGCTAAGTACATTATAAAATAATTTGGGTGCTTTACAATGCAATTAATTATATTATGATATAATTAATTAATTGCATTGTAATGTGTTTATAACTTGGATATTTAAATTAGCACTAAACCATTCCCAAGGAAAAGAGAGAGAAAGTAAATCCTCATTAATTATCGGGCCAGTATATTAGGCTAAGTAAAAATGTATTTACGAGGGATATTTAATTAATGAAGACTAATTATCCCTAATGAGGATTAAGTAATTGAATATTGAGGAGTGGTATTTTAAGAAAATGTTGATTAAGTAACTTAATCAGTTTATAAGAAATGGACAAGTGTCAATCTCTGGTCGAGCGAGCCTTTGTAACCTATGTTGATGTGACACATCATGATGGGTCCACATGTCAAGTGAATATTGATCCACGTGTCACGTCAAGAGATAGTTACACGGTGGCAACAATGACCAAGGAGGAAGATGAGATTCAATATCAATCGTAGATCTGCAAGGGCCCCACATAAGCAAAGTGTGGCTAGAGCATGAGAAGGATCGTTAAACATCGTGCGAGTTTGTGACTCTGAAGAAATCGAAGCCGTTGATTTTCCCAACCTCGGGGGTCATTGGATCTGTAGGTTAAATCTTTCGGAGTGTGTGTGGTCAGAGAGAGTCTGTCAAAGTGGCTTATGCGTCGGGAATATTCCAACCCCGATGGAAGACTCCGATGAAGAAGTAAATCTCCATAGTGATCCAAACCGTTGGACTGGGGAGTCAGATGGGACAGGTGGAAGATGCCATGCCAGTGTCATGCCAGGAGGAATGAGTGGTGAGGAAATCTGTGGTTTCCACATGGCACTAAAATGGACTCAATAAATGAGAGTCTAGAAACTTTGGAAAGGTTGTAACTTCTGATCCAGAGCTCGATTTTGAGCATGTCTACAGTTAATGGAAATCTCTCGACAAGAAGAAGACGATGGTGCCCTCTAGATGAGGATTGGATATGGTTGAGGAAAATCGAACTTTTATCACCCCATCCCTTAAAAGGTACGTATGGGGTCGGGTGTCTTACAAAGTGGTATAAGAGCAGGCAACAACACTAGGTTTGGATGGGAAAGAAATCAATCCCAGGACTGGTGTAACAAGGACAAGACAATCCTGTTAGAAAGACTGCCTCTATGTTGGAAAAAGTTAATATATTATCTGCACAAGCTCCTTGATTGAAATTTCGTTTTGGAATTTCTTACAGCATAAAATTTACAAGCTAATTTGCAACAAAAGGAGCATATTGTTGCTTTATGATAACTACTCCCACAGGCGTGGGAATATGTTGAAAAGCACTAATGGTTGAACCTAAATGTGAATGGTTGAAAATGGCAGAGTCTTGTTAAGAGTTGGTTAAGCCCAAAGGATGGATCAACTAGTGATTGTAATGTTTCCTCTAAGTATGGGAAGTTGGAGCCTCTGGCATTTACGATGGTTGTTTATATGATGGCTAATACCATTACGAAATTACCCTGTGGTTAAAGGAATCTAGTATGGGTTGTTGGAATCCTACCAATGATAATTTTTGTTTATATATATATATATATATATAGGAGACTAAACTTTGTATGTATAACTCCTCGTGACTAGGGGATTGATGGGAAATTGTAAGGTCAATTTACTTGACCTATAATGAATGAAAATTGTTGTTGGAATAACCCATTTAAGAAAATAAAAAGGAATCATTTGGATTGTTGTTATTCCTCCCGGAAGAGGTAAAGTGATATGAACATATGAGCAATTTTATGAGCTCGCGGCTATAATAAGAGAATGTATATACCTATTGACCTGAAATATTTCCTATGAAAGTGAATGCAAAAGGAAAATAGTTGGAATAAGTCTGCACTGTAGGCATGGGTAAAATGCTTGGTGCACAAGGATATTTTGGAATGCATATGGAAAATATTGAGCATATATATAAAATGCATATAGACTTATTATAGTCTTTTATTGGATGTAAAATATGGTGATGTCATAGATCATATGGTCAGTGATGATTTGATTCTAGAAGCATAAGTAAAATGATTATGATATTGATTGTGTATTACCTTATGAGGATAAGGGAAGTCCAGATGAAACTTGGTTGAAACTGCTCAACGAGCAGATAAGGCAAATCCCAAGAGGGACAGATTTCTTAAGCAAAGGAGGAGGAAAAGAGAAACACTTTCCTCGCTCCGAACACTCTTATTTTCTTAACAAAGTTATAAACCTTGTTGGAGTAGGACATTTCGGGTAAGTTTTTGGAATCACACAAGAGAAAACAATGCAACAAGTCAACAAAGGAGAAACATGCATGGAAGACAGTTAGCGCATATTCAGGAGCCAACACGTGGAAGGGAAAATTTAGTTAGTAGTAGTTAGACCAATTGGTCCATTTTGTAACGGGCTAAGCCCTAATATCAATGTATAAATATGTATGGGTTTTGGGTAGAAAGGATCTTGGTAGAGGAACCATTAAGTGGTGATTAGAGTGAGAGAGTTAGAGAGACTTGATCAGGTAAGGAATTATGGTTGAAGTCATAGATGAAGAGTGAAGTGACATATGAGAAAATGAGTTAATTTTGCACTGTATGCGCGAATGACTAGGGCATTTTGGGTATAACTGATGTATCTTTTATGAGCACGGTGCACACCTATTGTAAGGATTAAGTATGAATGAATAATATAAAAGCCAGTCATTGTGGATGTAGCCCAGTTTGGGGTGAACCACATTAAATCTTTGTGTCATGATGTATGATGTGACGTGTTTCTTTTATGTTTTCCTTATGGTGCACATGCAATGCATGATGGTTAATATGAATATGTATATGATGGTTCCGTGCATATGTTGAATGGTTAAGTAAGATGAATATGCCATAGGTTATTATGTTGTTATGATTTCACGCACAGGTTATACTTCATGTTGAATGAATGATAAGTAAGAATGAATGTTAGAACAATCCCCATTCCCTTCATGACTGCGGAAGCCTAGTTCCTGCAGTCCCCATAGGTACCTCGGGTTAGACTTCACCTTCTTGCGGGTGATGTCGAAAGGGCCAGTATCCTGGGATTTGTTGGTGAATTAATGTTGAACCCTGATTCTTCCCACTGCACACCAACAAATGGTTTTGTTGCTGGGACCAGGATCTACTACTAAGGGGGATGTGGAGACCTAATAAGGAGAATATTGGACAATGGTTAGACGTGAAGGAGATCAAGTTTGTTGTAGATCAGAATAAGAATCCATAGATCAACACAGAGAAATGGTTACAAAGGTATGTGTTTACATATTTGCATGAAATTTTCTTCGCTCACTTTTCAGATATTTTAGCAAAGTGGATCCAGAGATTAATTGAAAAACTCAGAATATTTCATATTTTTGTTCTTATAGATTGGACTCCTGAGTTAATTAGGAAAGTCAGTACTATAAGCAATCAGGTATCATGTGCAGTATATTACTGGTTGGAAAGTGTGTTGGGAGGTTACATTACTAAATTTTCCATAGACTGTACTATGTCGTATAGCGCTGCTGAAAAGGAATTATTTAAGGGACCGCGCAGAAGATACCTAAATTTTGAAATTTGTTTACGTCCTTTTTTTGTGGTTTTTCAACACATGGTTTTCGTCGATGGTTTTCTAATTCTGGTTAAGGAATTAGCGTTGTTGACTAATCTGGGTCAATGGATTAGGGGTGTGGATGTTGCGAGATCATGTATATTGTATATTTGTAAATAATGAAGGAAGATGATGAATAAAAGGATTAGAGGCACGACTCTAAACAGGTTGTTGGTTTTCCCGGTTTGGGTTTCCAGGGTAAAATACCTGTGTAATGTGTGTGTAGCCATTGTATTGTATTTTATCATTTCTAGACACTCTATTGGAAAGAAAAAAATGTTGAGTTTATCATCATTTGCATCTTTATGATATTAATTATAAATCATATAAAGATTTATATTAGAATTGTGTTATCTCTATGTTTTTCCTGTTGGGTATGTGTTATATTTTTTTCCCAACCAAACCTAGTGTTTGCGTTTCTCTAGGAACGTGGGGAGGGGGGGATGGGGGTTGCATGGGGATAGAGCCCCCAAATTGTTTTTTGGCAGTTTTTACTTTCGTTTTTAGCGGTTTTTCGACAAATGGTTTTCGTTGATGGTTTTCTAATTCCGGTTAAGGAATTATGGCTATTTACTAATTTGGGTCAATGGATTAGGGGTTTTTGATGTCACAGGATCATATATATATATATAGTAAACAATGAAGATATATGATGAATAAAGATTAGAGGTGTGGATCTAAACAAGTTGCTAGTTTTCTCGGTTTGGGTTTCCATGGTAAAATGTCTATGTAGTGTGTGTGTGTGTGTGTGTGTGTGTGTGTGTGTGTATTTTCTGTTTTATTAAGAATCTATTTGCAGTAATTCAGTGTACAAGTTCAAAATCTACAATTCCTTCTGAATGTGATGTCTTGGGTTCATCTCTAATTGCATTTATTGTGGTGGAAAAATGCATGAAATGCACATCATGGGGAAACCAACCAGGTACTTCCCCTAATTTTAAGGATGGTACCCTAGGTAAATCAGATTCTACATAAGCTCAAGGATTTTTCAACTAGAGGATCAAGGTCATTACAATAATATACTCATTCAGAGCTCAACATGTCACTTGCAGGAGTTGAACCTAGGTGGGGAGGATAACACCTCTTCTCTTGATCACCCAAGATAGAACCAAATGACACAAAAAATATCATTTTATAATTGTATCCTTCCTATTAAAATTATGGTGTTTTGATCTTCCTAGTTCAATTTTAAATAGTTAAATGAATTAAAAATAAAATATAGTTATAGCAAGACCACATTTATTCTACAATTTTTGGGGGTTTGGATTTATAACACTCCCCTGGTTATTTGAAAAGGGGGATCAATAGAATGTCAGTTTTTGACAAAGAGGAATACCAAACCTACAAAAATTAAGGAGGGTTGTTGGAAGCAAACTAAAGAAAAAAAGTAAGGCAATTTTGGGAAAGAAGGCATGCACGAGGAAAGCGACAGCTGGAAGGGAGAATAGCACATGTGCATGCATGGAAGACCTAACGACGGTAGGGTTAGGTTTTTGGTAATGTATGGTAATGGCTGAAGAGACAGAAGCGTATAAATATAGATACTTAGGTATCATAAGTGGGTCGGATTATGATAGAGGGGTCGTTATTATAGAGAGACTAGTTGTAGCAAGTTGATATGCAATATTTTGTTGTATGACCTACTTTTGTAAGTTGTTGAGCTAGAGAGGACGGAGGAAGGTAGATCTTAAGGGTTAGATCGTAGGATGAGGATCCTGGTGCGGTCTAGTTCGCCTCATATAGATCTTACCCAACTAATAAGGGTTGTAAAACGTGCGACGTTGTAGTGAGGAACTACTATAATAAAAGAGAGAAGAGCCAGATCTTTGTGGACGTAGCCCAGGAGGGGGTGAACCACGGTAACATCTATGTTATGTGATTGAATGAATGTGTTTCTTTATTGTCTCCAAGTAAATATTGCTATGCTAAATGAATGAGTTGTTACATTTCCTGCATAATCGTAAATAACAGTACATTATGTTTACAAGTTATAATAGAGTTTCAAGATACAGTCCTCATCTCTCGCACTCAATCCTAGGCTACAAACATATGAGTATTGTAGCCACCCATTAAGACTATCTCAGGGGAGACGACACGGTGCACCACGTACGTTGTGTTGCCTTCTAGTTTACCAGGAGGGCCGATAGTTTTAGAGGCTTTGTTGGAAACCTGAACAAATATGAACCCTGGGTCAATAAACTTAGACAGGACACATAAGAAAAGAAAGAATTAACCAAGAAATGGTTTTGTTGTCGTTGGTAGGAACATGAGAGGATTGAGTAGATGCAAAGAGGCAGAGCAAAAGAATATTAAAGAAGAAAATAAAGCAATGAGCTACTAGAAGGGGATGTTGCGACCGTGGAATCCCACAAAAGCAGAGATCGAAACTTGGCTAAGAACAAAAGAGTTGGAGTTTGCACAGAAAGATAACAGAAACCCTAGAATAACACCTCGCAAATATCTTGAGAAAGACGTGTTTACTAATTTGCATGAAGTATTTTTCTGTGATTTTCCACATTTATTGAAGGAGTGGATACTAAGGTTGAAGGATAACCATGCAACGAACTGGATCCAACAGTTAGAGTGGACCCCAGTACGGATTGACAAGTTACAGCAGATGAACAACAAGTTCACCCGTACAATCGATTTTTGGCTCGACAGTATTGTGGCAGACTTTATAACAGAGTTTGCAGTAGATACAGCGAAGTCGTACAACGTGGAGGAGTAAGAGTTTCTATGTGGACCTCGAGGAAGGTACATTAGATCGCTATATACTTCTATTAAGATATTGTTATATAACAAAGGTGTAATGAAAATGTATTCAAAGAGCTAAACTTCCATGCGTGCATGGGGGATGGGGGAAGCACTGACAGAAAGAGAAGAAATGGAAGGAGGAAAGGACAAGGGAAAGAAGGAGGAACCCTTGGACCCAATCATGATGGATGACGACCAAAAAAATTGGATCATGGCGACAGTTGGAAAGACGCATAGCAGAGTACTCTACAATACAAGGTGAATACCAAGAAGAGAGTTGTAGCTGTGAGGGAAGGCTTGGAGAGTGACGAGGAAGAGGTAGAGGATCTTCGGGTTGTGGAGCAGATTGAGGAAATCCTGCGCGCAACTTATGAGAGGAAGACGAGAGGTCCAAGAATGGGAAGAGAAGGTAGCAATCCTATACATATTAATGTTGGTGTGGAACCCATAAACCCATGTGCGAATAATACACCAAAGAGAACACCATCATTTAGACAACTAAAGTTCGGAAGAAAGACAGTAGGAAGTAAATCCACACAAGGAACAACAACTAGAGGAGCCAGTTCAAGCGACATTGGTCAATATCTACACCGCGCGGAGGTAATAGTTCAGCATTCAAAATGGCAGGACACGATCCCACCATCAGGTTACCAGAATTTCGAGGAGAAGCAGTAGAAGACCCCCAGAAACACTTGTTCATTTGTGCAAAGAAATGGGAAGAAAAATAGATCATTGATGAAGATACTAAACTTGCGCAGTTAGTTATTACGCTAAGAGACCGCGCACTAGACTGGTACATGATTTTAGATGTAAACAGTGCACCTAGGACGACAAGGACACTGACAAACATTAAGAAGTTACTGATTAATGAGTTCCAGAAGCCGAGTTCAGAGGATCAGTACATGAACTAGATGATCGAAATAAGACTGAAACCGGGAAAATTTGTATGGGAGATTGACCAGAGATTCAAGTGATTGAAGGGAAAGTTGAAATATCTCATGACCGATATGAAGCAGAGGCTCTACAGGAAGCTCTGTAACTGGAATAAAACCAGTACCAATAGATGGACCTAAGCATTGAGGAACTAAAGGAGGATTTGAAGAACCTAATGTTTCAGCTAAACCAGAATAATGGAAAGGACAAACGAGAATTCATTTGGTGTACTACATGCAGGACGAAAGGAAACCACAAGAATGAATGTCCAACATTCGTGCAGTATATGGCAGAAGGAATGCCAAATCCATTACCAACAGGAGGACTATGGTGTGAAGTCTGTAAGAAACCGGGCCACGATCTGTATCACTGCCCAATGAGGCAGAAATACCAGACAGTCCGAAAGAGTTCATATTGTAACTTTTGCAAGTCAGTGGGCCACGATGACAAAGATTGTAGAACTATGGAGTTGATGAGAGAGAGGACATCATATGCATATAGAGTGCAGGCAGAAATGGTGACTGGGCAAGCCGCACCACAGTTTAATCAAGTTCCAGCTCCATACAACAATGTGCAGCAGTAGTATAATATTGTGCAGCAACCATATACTACCGCACAACCTCAGTACAATATCGCACAGTATAATTAGGCGCCTCAGTACAATGTGCCAAGAGGATATTGAGTAGGCTATAGAGGTGGAGGACGAGCGAGAGGAATTTTTGGATGAGTTAGAGGACCAGTGGTATGTCACAATTGTCAAAAACCGAGACATTATGCAAGAGAATGTCTGCTTCCACAAGCAACTTGTATGTATTGTCGCGCATCAGACCATGATACAGAAGAAAGTCTGACACTATTAGTAAAGATTCAGGAAACAAGGAACCAGAACAACCAAAATGTTCATTGGATTTCAGCCGAAGCGAGGGATGAAGGACGGAACATCAACATAGTTACCCGCGGAGGAGCTAAAACAGGAAATGAAGTAGTCCAACAAGAGCCAGGACAACACCAGTGGGTGAAAAAGAACATCGAACCAAGGAAGCAGTTCGACACGTAGAACAAGAAGGAGATATTTAAGCAAGCAAGACAAGAATTTCAGAAGGAAGACATGGCATTGACTTCAACCACGCAACAATGTAAGGAAGCACCAGAATACGAGATGTCTTCATTATTGGATCATATCGACGAAAGGAAACCCATGGCACAAGTAAGTACAATCAAAGGCTTTTTGCAATCATGTGTAAAAGTATTAAGTGAATCATCATCTATTAAAATATTGCAAAACATATTAGAAAGATGTAGTATAGAGACGAAAGGAAAACTGGAACAAAAGACATTCAATCACCTACATACAAGGAGAAGAACAAGTAGAGAATTCAGAGTCAATGTCAATATCGGATATTTCAACATGGGATATATCATACTGGATCTAGGCTCTGAAGTGAATGTATTACCAAAGAAGACATGGAAATGCATGGGAGAGCCCACGTTAGTATACTCACCTATTCAACTCAAACTAGAAAACCAACACAGAGTTCTACCAATTGGTAGACTGAAAGGAGTGACAGTATACCTGGATGGGGTGCGCACTAAAGAAAACTTTGAAGTGATTGAAATAGTGGACGGCACAACACCATATCCAGCATTGCTTGGTTTGGATTGGGCATTTGATAACCATGCCATAATCAATCTAAAGACAAGAAATATGAAATTTGAGTCAGGATAATACAGGGTCATCGTGCCATTAGACCCATCAGAACGGGAAAGGTGTGTAGAACCTACTTGCTTAGACCTAGAGGAAATCAGCCAATTGTACAGAACAATTGTGCACGATGAGGATTATGTAAACCCAACTGCAGATGGGATACTCAGTTGGCGTGGCATTACTTCATGTGAAATAGACTCAGACACCGGTTTAGAGAACTGGCAACAAAGGATACACGAAGTTTCCACGAGAAGATGTGCACGAATAGACCACGCAATAAGATGGGTAGGCACGGAGATAAGGGTACCACCCAGTTTCCATGGAATAAACGATTTGGAAACATTCTTAGCACAGTATGAAGATGCATTCCTAGAGCATCAGAGACTGTTAGCACTTGATATATCACTCAAGGCCACACCTGCAAGATGGTGGGGCACACATAAAGAGACAATCACATATTGGTACCAATGTAAGCGGTTACTATGCATAAGATTCAGTGCAGAACAGAAAAACAATAAGCAGCAGAGATAATGATGGACAAGGAGCACCAGCGGAACACTTGGAGAAGTGTATAACGTTGTGGAAAATGACACCCCTAGAGGACTGGCCTCACCATTTCATACACACTCTAGAGGGCATACCAGCGAACTGGTATACAGACCAGGAACTGCGCAAAGGAATTGTGACTTGGGCAACAGAAATTTACAGTCACTTTCTCATACAAGCATGAGAACCCCAACATAGATGCAACTCTTAAACAGATAAGAGGACTGATATTCATCAAAGAACCAGGAGTCAAACTCATAACAGAAGAACAACAGTGAAACAAACACAGTCAAAGAACTGTTGTCATGTTACCATGTGCAAGAGGAAGCACCAGATGAAGACGATCTATGTGATATTCAGATCGAAGAAGCAGAAGGTGAAAGAGAAGTGGAGGGTCCACCCATAGAATCAGAAGTTATCGTTGCGTCAATCAAGGTAAAGAAAATCAACATTGGGACAGTTGAGAACCCCAAAATGGCCAGCATTAGAGATTACTAGGATGAACAAACATTGGAAAGCATAACAGAGTTATCGCATGAGTACAACGACCTGTTTCCCACAACATTTACAGAGATGAAGGGTATAACAGGAGAGCTAGGACCGATTAGACAGTGACCATACAGACTGAATCCAATATATAAGCAGAAATTCAAAGCTAAGATCGACATGATGCTCAAAGCCGGAATCATAGAACCAGTGGAAGAATCGGAATGGATAAGCCCAATGGTAGTTCAGGACAAAAAACGAGGGATAAGGATATGTGTTGACTTGAGGAAGTTGAATGATGCATGCCTACATGACCCATTCGCTACACCTTTCACGAATGAAGTGTTAGAGAACGTAGGTGGACATGAAGCTTACTCCTTCATTGATGGATTCCCAGGCTACCATCATATCAAGATAGCACAAGAAGACAGATACAAAACCACGTTTGCGACAGAATGGGGATCCTACCAGTACACAGTCATGTCGTTTGGACTAAAGAATGCACCAGTAATATTTTCCAGAGTAGTCATCATCACATTTAAAGAATTCATCCATCAGTTTATCGAGGTCTACCTGGATGATTGGACAGTCTTTAGTTTGTTGAAAGACCATGTAGAAGTCTTACGGGTGATGTTAAAAAGATGTAGGTTGTGCTAGATATCATTGAACATAAAGAAATGCATATTCGGGACACCGTTTGGGATACTTTTGGGCCATATAGTATGCAAACAAGGTTTACTAGTAGATCCTGCAAAGATTGCAGTGATTGTTAACTTGCCACCACCTAAAACAATATGTTAGCTAAGAGAGACATTGGAACACACAGGGTACTACAAAAAGTTCATGAAAGGATACGTGCAGATTACCACACCAATGGGAAAACTGCTAAGAAAAGATACAAAGTTTCAGTGGAACGACGAGTGTCAACATGGTATGGATACCCTGAAGGAAAAGATGGTCACCGCACCGATATTAGTATTTCCAGACTGGGAGAAGACATTCCACGTCCATGTAGATGCATTAGCCATAGCACTTAGAGCTATCTTGGCGCAGCCAGGAGAGGGGGATTTGGATCACCCCATAGCATTTGCGAGTCGGAAGCTGTCAGAATCAGAACAGAACTATAAAACTATAGAGAGGGAAGGCCTAGCTATGGTATACGCACTGCAGAAGTTCAGACATTATTTATTGGGGAAACACTTTAAGATGTTCACAGATCACTCAACCCTTAAATACCTAGTCAACAAGCCAATGTTGGGGGGGAGAATCTGTTGATGGTTACTATTATTTCAAGAATTTGACTTTGAAGTAATAGTCAAGCCAGGAAAGTTGAATGCAGGACCTTACCACCTATCAAGGGTCACAAATGGAGAAGAACCTATGAATTTAGAGGATAACTTTCTGGACGCACAGTTATTTTTAGTCCAGATCGTTGACGATTACTTTGCAGATATCATCCAGTACTTGAGCACAGGTATTGCACCGCATGAATACAACACCGTGCAGAAGAAAAACCTGGTAGTCTAGGCTGCAGACTATCAACTGATAGCAAGACACTTAGACAAAATGGGCGCAAATAACATCTTGCGAAGAGATGTGTTAGAACACGAAAGACCTAGAGTTTTAGAAGAAGCCCATGAGGGAATAGCAGGAGGGAATTATGCAGGCAAAGCTACCACACAGAAGGTACTGCGTGTAGGACTATGGTGGTCGACCATTCACCGAGACTCGAAGGAGTATTGTGAAAGATGCAATGTCTGTCAAAGGGTAGGTAAACCCAACAAAAGGGATGAGATGCCATTATGACCATAGGTAACATTGCAGGCATTAGATAAGTGGGAAATAAACTTTGTGGGACCAATCAACCCACCAGCAAAAAGAATAGGAGCAAGGTACATCATCACCGCGACAGAATACCTAACAAGATGGGAGGAAGCATCACTAGTGAAGGATTGTAGCGCAGAAAAAGTAGCACACTTTCTATTTGAACAAGTAATCACTCGATTTAGGTGCCCATGATTTTTTATGAGCGACCAAGGCACGCACTTCATAAACAACACTATCAGCGCTATGACTGAAGAGTTTGAAGTCCATCATCAGAAGAGCACACCATATCACCCACAGGCGAATGGTACAGTAGAGGCATTCAACAAAAAAATTTATAATGCACTGACGAAGATCTGTAATGTCAACAGGGATGATTGGGACCTTAAAATACCAGCAATATTGTGGGCCTACAGGACTACGTGCAAGAAGTTGTCAGGGAAAATGCCATTTAAACTGGTATATGGTCAAGAAGCAGTGGTGCCATTAGAATTTTTGGTACCCAATTTGCGCGTAGTAGCAATTACACACATGATGGAACGAGGCACAGTACAGGAGAGACTAAACCAGTTGATGATCATGGAGGAGGATCGGATCTTAGCAGGGTTCCACCAACAAGTTTAGAAAGCAAGGGATAAAGCTTGGCATGACAGACACATCAAGAAGAAAACTTTCAAAGAAGGATATTTATTATTGATGTATGACAGAAAATCCATTCAGCCCCCAGGAAAACTCAGAATGCACTAGCTAGGAGCATACAAAGTAAAAACTATCACAAATGGAGGAGTTGTATAGTGTAAAGACTTAGCAGGCATAGAACTCAAAGGGATGATCAATGGGAGCCGACTGAAACCATACAAGGACAATCGACCACCCATTATTTGAAAAGTCACCGCACAGTAAAAAAAAAAAAAAAACCAGGATATTAAACGGTATGAACAGAGGTACAATGCGTCGAAGGAAGAAGGAGAATGTGCACTTAGGAATACAAACTCACCGAGGACAAGACCAATGGCCAAGTCACCATGAAAACAAGCAGGAAAAGTAAAGACGACAAAAGAAATACGAAACGAAAGAGTTATGTGGAATTGAATACCGGAAAGGATCGATGGGGCATCGCATTAATCACGCCAATTGGAGACGGCAAGAGAAAGTAATGGAAGGTATGAAAGAACCGAAGGTGCATTGAACCCATAATTAAAGTACCGTCTTCGAAAATCTTCATGTGATGCCCATACCACGCACGGACGTGGGAGAAAAGAGTCTATTTGCGAAAAGAGAACAGACAGAGAGCGATAGAGGTTAAGGAGCATAGAGCGAAGTTCGCAAAGGGCACAAAGACCATTCAAACTCGGCAAACGTTCGACACTCACAACCATGGCACCACCAAAGAAAGCATAAGAAAGCCAGACTGCCAGAAAACCCATAGTTAGAACCAGGGCATAGGACAATTGGAAGAAGGAGAATAGTAGTGGTTGGAGATCATCAATGTTGACGAAATCCCATCCCCAGACACAACACCGATGAATCCCACACCTATGGTGGAAGAAACCCAATAGCTAGAAACGGAGGGCATTAATGTAGATATGCCAGTAGAGGCACAGGATCAACAGAACTAGGATGCAGAAACCCTGAAGGAGGTGCAACCAGAGAACACCGAAGCAGCTCCGAGACTCAATGGGATGGTGACAAATCAGGAAGCACCAGTTGAGCCAGACAAGTCTCAAATGACCGTGTCATACCACCCACCAGAAGGAACAGTCAAAGATGTCATGGGTTGTCCAGAATGGTATTCTGAAGTACAAACGATGGCCATTGGAACCTCGATCCAATAACCACCAAACACAGACAAGAAGCAGGTACCTAGGTCACCTCGCAAGCAACCTGTCGCAGCCATTGTTTTGTCACGTATACCAGATGGGGTACAGGTGAAACCAGACTTGTTGGTTCATATCGACAAGCTAAAATACTTGGACCACGATGTAGCAGACACGGGAAAGTTCCTGGAATTCACAAAGAGGGTGTATTTACAGACTGTGGGCATAAATGCGGTTGGGGAACCAGTTGATCAACCACTCTAGTGGACAACAGGGTTGGAAAAAATTAGCATTTTAGGTCTGCTATACCTACCACACTTTGGCAGAGGACAATACGCAATCAATTGCATCAAACAATTAATGGCGGTCACACATGGCGGGGACATATGGTTGGACAAGCTTGTCTCGATAGATGTAGAGATTATTGCGAACATTACAGGGTTTCCATCCCGGGGCATCGATCTCATGCAATTCCTTGATGATAGGACAAAGGAGAAACCACTTGCGGAGGAAATGAAGAATAAATATGGTATGGACATGGGGACGCGAGGAATTATCATCAAGAGGATCAATGATGTCGCGACACAAATGGCCAATTGCGTCAAACAATTGATGGCGGTCACACATGGCGGGGACATATGGTTGGACAAGCTCGTCTCAATAGACATAGAGCTTATTGTAAACATTACAAGGTTTTCATCCCGGGGCATGGATCTCGCGCACATGGATCCCGCGCAATTCCTCGATGATAAGACAAAGGAGAAAGCACTTGCGAAGGAAATGAAGAAGAAATACGGTATGGACAGGGGGATGCGAGTAGTTATCATCAAGAGCATCAATGATGCCGCAACACAAATGGTCGCAAAAATCTTGGCCTGCAAGCTGCTAAGGAAATGTCCCAGAGAGGAAGTCTTGGTTAGGGTCGTCGCAGTCGCAACACAATGTGTTGAGGGCACCACAGTGGGTTGGGCACCCTATTTGTTAAATTTATTTCTAGATGATTGCAAGGATGCGCAGGATTTCTGAATGGAATTCCACTACTCATGGTTTCTCATGCTAATCGCCTTTATGGGATGGAGGGAACCGAGATATGTCTCTTTCGCTAGCAAACCCAAACCAAATTAGGGGGCGAGATATCTATTGTTGGGTGCCACATCCAATGCCAGGAACAAAAATATAAACGGATCCATATTCGAAGGATACCTTCGTGACTTGCAGGAGGCCATCTCCAACATGTGGAGGATAACACCACAGTCTTTCGCACAGTATCAAGCCATCACCAACTTCAAGGCCACGCGACATGGGATGTGGATATAGGCATGGAACGACCCCAATAAGAAGTGGCTACAAATGTATTATTGTATCACAGAGGGCGACATCAACATGGTTATCAAAGACTGGGAAGACGAGTGGAAGATTTCAGTCCTCACCCAAGTGTTGGGTATGTGTTATATTCTTTGCATGTGTGTGTGTGGGCGTTTCAAATATGACAACTGCGTCTGACGATCCCCCGTACTAGTGCTATGTTTATGTCGTGTGTGCTGGGCGCTTTCCTAGGGGGTCCCGGGGGGGGGGAAAGTATGCCCCCCCCTGGTTATGCGCAGCGTTCAGCATCGGGCATAGCCCGGGGCCTACGGGGTTCGGGGTAGCGCCCCGAAATTTTCTTTTGCGCAGTTTTTGCTATTTTTAGCAGATTTTGCTATTTTTAGCGGATTTTGTTATTTTTAGCAGTTTACTAAAAATAATCCCAGTTTTAGGGATTAGGGTTTTGGTATCTACGGAATACCTAAAAACATTGTATATATTGTATAGTGAATGGTGAAATTCGATATAATGAATATAGGAAAGGTTTTCCCAGTTGAGGGTTTCCGGTATAAATCTTTGTGTACTATGTGAATGAGCTATTGATTAAATTATGTTTTTCTTAAGAATCTATATGCTTTGCTTTACTTCACAGGTTTAAAACTTACATGTAATACACAGATTTACCTAGGGATGGAACAGGAATAGTTCCAAACACATCACTGTGTATCAACTCTAAGATCCCCTTTGCTCTTGTAGCACCAGATGGGAATCTTACTCAATTCTGTTTTGC
Organism: Picea engelmannii; assembly: GCA_009831015.1. Lineage (NCBI taxonomy): Eukaryota > Viridiplantae > Streptophyta > Pinopsida > Pinales > Pinaceae > Picea > Picea engelmannii. The sequence continues at coordinate 185,868 of ML785970.1, forward strand.
TTAAGAATCTATATGCATTGATTTACTCTTGTAGAACTACCGGAAAGGACATTAGAAGAGGAGGCAGGGTAGGGGAAAACACATCCTCAAGAAGTCCAAGTGCCCAAGAAATGAAGGACGGTCCAGGCAAAGACAAAGAAAACAAATGAAGAGACAGCAAAGACGAGGACCCAGAAGGGGAAGAAGGATAATATGCAGTCGGCCAAAGAACAGTAGAAACAGGCCGAGGCCATGCAAGGAACTACACCAAGTCCTTATCCCCAAGAACCAGGCCTTAGTAAGAGACCAGCTACTCAGACAGGGGGCGCGTGCAAGAATATGAAGGTGCAAAGAACACCTCCAGATTATACGATCACGGAAGATGATGCAGAGATGATAGCCCGAATGGTTCAGGATTGTATATCCGAGGATTTTGACAACGTTGTGCACCACAGGGACATAATTCAAGAGGATTTGGAAAACATGTGGCAGTTCCTCAAGCAGATCAGAGAAGCACAAACAACGAGAAACAGTATGGGAATAGGGCCATCAACATTGCAGATAGAACAAAGACTAGAAGAAGGAGAGTGAGATACAGTCCATACAATACCGCAGTCGAACGCAACATTCCACATTTCACCTAGTATGTTGTGCATGGACAAGATCATGGGGCAAACACCCCTAAAAGACTTAGCTCAAATCCAACTTGTATTGTCTTGGATACCATCCAAGGCTCTACAGGCATTACAGGTTAGCGTTACCCAAGAGGTACAGTCTCATGCACGCATAGACTTAGCCGAATTACAGCAAGCAACGGAGAAGAGGGACACGCTGGAAATCATATGCGAGCAGGCTAAGCTCGAGACCCAAGAGGAAAGGGAGTGCAGGAATGGATTGGAACGAAAAGTGGCAGGAACTTATGAGAAGATTCCAAACACCGCGCAGAGGGACGAACTCACAGCAACAAAAAAGATTGATCAGATTGCGCAGGTGATCAATCAATATCAGAAGGAGATTGAGAATCTCCGCAAGTAGCTCACATACACCACTCCACTAGCAGTAAAGGAGCACAGAAAGTAGGAAGCAACATAGCAGCTGCAGGAGATAGAGCAACAGGTCATCACAACAGCCGACTTGTTCGACAAAGAAGCATAGCTTTGGAAAAAGTTAGAGGAGGATCATTAAGTCCAAAGGTGGGACAAGGAAGAAGAAATGATAAGCGTAGATGTCCAAGACCTCAAGAAAAGACAGAAGACAATGTTCATAATGGAGCGCGTCAAAGGGGTGCAGGACATGAAGAAACTACAGGCAAAACTCACCACTGTGAAAACGCATAAAAAGGAGCATCGGGCTCAAATGGAACTATTGCAAGAGCATGTAGCAGAAGTCATTGCATAGGCAGAGGAAGCCAAGACACAAATAAGACAGACCCGGGCAGAATGCGCAGATTTGATCAGCGACGAAATTGCAGTCCAGATAGTGGACACAATCAAGGAGAAGACCTCACAGGTGCAAACACAAGCAACAGAGCTCAAGGAAAAGCTCCAGGCAATCACCAAGGAGATCGAGGAAGCGCACAAAGTTTAGGTGGCTCGAGACGAGCCACATGTCAGTGTTGGGGACCTATTGGAAGCAGACTAAAGCGGAAAAGCAAGGCGATTTTGGGAAAGAAGGCATGCACGAGGAAAGCGACAGCTGGAAGGGAGAACAGCACGCGCACATGCATGGAAGACCTAACGATGGTAGGGTTAGGGTTTTGGTAATGTATGATAATGGTTGAAGAGCCAGAAGTGTATAAATATAGATGCTTAGGTATCATAAGCGAGTCGGATTATGATAGAGGGGTCATTATTATGGAGAGACTAGTTGTATCAAGATGATATGCAATCTTTTGTTGTATGACCTACTTTTGTAAGTTGTTGATCTAGAGAGGACGGAGGAAGGTAGATCTTGAGGGTTAGATCGTAGGCTGAGGATCCTGGTGCGGTCTAGTCCACCGCATATAGATCTTACCCAACTAAGAAGGGTTGTAAAGCGTGTGGCGCTGTAGTGAGGAACTACAATAATAAAAGAGCGAAGAGCCAGATCTTTGTGGAATAGCCCAGGAGGGAGTGAACCACGGTAACATATGTGTTATGTGATTGAATGCATGAGTTTCTTTATTTTTTCCAAGTAAATATTGCTATGCTAAATGAATGAGTTGTTACATTTCCTGCATAATCGTAAATAACAGTACATTGTGTTTACAAGTTATAATAGAGTTTCAGGATATAATTCTCATCTCTCGCACTCAATCCTAGGCTGCAAACACATGAGTATTGTAACCACCCATTAAGACTATCTCAGGTGAGACGGCACAGTGCACCCCGTGCGCTGCGTTGCCTTCTAGTTTACCGGGAGGGCCGATACTTTTAGAGGCTTTGTTGGAAACTCGAACAAACATGAACCTTGGGTCAATAAACTCATACAGGACACGTAAGAAAAGAAAGCATTAACCAACAAGGGTTCTCTTTGTGTATCTCAAAGATCCCCCTTAGCATTGATTCTTTCCTTATAGGGAAAAGTGATCAATAATAGTTCATGGTATACTCTAGAAACTTGCTTTGAATGTGAAGACAAAATCCTTAATTTGAGTTTGCCTCTTGAGAATCCAAGTCAATAAATTGATGTCTCCTATGTTGCAACTTGTCCACAACATGAATAATAGAATGATATCTTAAAATGTATATTGATAGCTAATCTTAAGCCCTCTACCCCTCCTCCTTTGCAAATGTTGACAAGACCTAGGATTGTTCACCCATAACCCCCAATGAACTATGCATGGTGTAAAATTTGTGATAAGGCACATGACCTGAAAACACATGAATAATTTTTAACTCCTAAAGAACTGGAAAAAGGTAAGAAGGTTGCTTATACCATAACTAGAAATAGAAAAAACCAATGATGTTTTTGTTTCCATAATAAAAAACCAAGATTTCAAAAGAAAGTACAAGCCTAAAGTTATTCAAGAAAAAAAATTTAGAAACACATATTTTGGAAATACAAAAGAAAATACTCAATCTTCTTATTCGACCCATGTTTTAGGTGTTGAATTGCAACCTGTGCTTGTTGTCCCACCTCAAAAGTTTGTTGTTTTACCTTTTTTTTTGTAAATTAGGGTTTGTATTAATTCCTGTAAAAAAAGACAGATGTCTAAGATGCAATTAGCAATGTGGTCGCGATGCCCATGTGGGAAACCACCGCACCATTTGTCCAAAATCAAAGGTGGCAATGGTGCCCAGCTGGGAAACCACCATTGCCAAAGTCATGCAAATGTAAACTATGCCACGAGGCCACGCAGGGCCAAAATACATAATAGTGTACAAAAAAATACTGAGGTAAGGGTGTTAAGCCAAGAAATAGAAATCATGACCAAACATTAGAAACCTAGTCCAATCCGCGGCCCTGCGAAAACCAGTTTCGTCGGTGCTTTTCCTTTTCCACTCTCAGCCATGGCCTGTCGAAGATATTGAAGGAAAATCATCAGGGCGTCCATTATGCGCCAACGCTCAGCTTCCCTGTTCTGTGCGTCAAGCGTTGCCAATTTGATATCCTCCAAGTCTTTTTTCATAGTGCTCAGGATAGTGAGGAGCTCGATTCAATCTTCACAGTTGGCGCAGGAAGGATTATGGTGGGTGGAGAGTGGAGAGGAAGTGGAGAACCCCAGAGGGGAGGTGGGATGAGGGGTGGTGAGCGGGGGGTGAGGAGGGGAGGGCGGAAAAGAGGGACGTTGAGGGGGAGAAGGGGGTGGAGGCGCATAGCCGAGCGAATTTCCAAGCAAGTTGAACCACTCAACCCTACATCCATAGGGGTTCAAGAGGGTAGAGAGGTCGCATGGTGTCTAGTAAGGAGCGGGTACAATTACAGGTGCCAAAGGAGGGGAGAATATTGCTTCTGGGGGAGCCAAAGGAGGGGGAGGGACCACTTCAGGGGGAGGGACCGCTTCAAGGGGAGGGACCACTTCAAGGGGAGGACCACTTCAGGGGGAGGGGCCGCTTCAGGGGGAGGGACCACTTCAGGGGGAATGACATCTTCACCAGAAGAGTCCAAGGCGGGTGTTTTTCTTCCCCGAGCCTCGTACCAGGCTGCTCCCCGCTTGGGCTTGCCCCCGGGTTGTGGCATGGTGAATAGCGAGCTCCACAGTAGAAGAGAAAACCAGGAGAGGTCGCACCAGAGATCAGTCGCCAAACGAAGGGAGGAAAGATCTCTAGAGGTTTGGCTCTGAGAATTACGAGCGAAAGAGTGAGGTGCAGGAGACCACATCACGACTAAAGGAACCGGCGGCAAACGTTGGAGCTAAAATGACTGGGAAGATCCTCTGCACGGCGCCATGAATACGCACAAGTTGCAGAGCTTCCGGAGTGTGTGGGTTGCAGGGTGCAAATGAGAAGTGGAGGGTGTCGGCAGGCAGTATAAAGGCTGGAGGTGACTTAGGAGGGGAGGTGGTAGAGGACGTATGTTAGGTGGCGTGTGGCCTGGCCAAGTGGCCTCGTCCCAACTGAGACTCGTCATGTCACGGTGACACCCCATCTGGGGTTTGTTGTTTTACCTTAATATTATTCCTCGTACAATATTTAAAATGACTTAGCTTCCCTCAAGGACAATATCAACTTTCTAGATTTTATTCATGCCCCTAAAAAACAATAAAAAAATGAATAAATTACTCATTGCCCCAATTGTTCATGTTCCAAAAAAATGGTAGCATTTCCTCTTTGTGACTAATGCCACACATTAGAAGAAGTGTAGGAGGAAGAGGTAGACATGGTGAACAATATTTGACTTGAACCCAAATACCCTCTTTTCTATGTTTCAATGAAGATAATGGATAATATTTCCCATTTTTGCTTGATTGATGGTGGATTATGCCTAAATCGCATGTCTAAAATCATTATGGAACACCTTATCCTTTCTTGTATAGATGAAGCTAGAATCATGCTCAATTTTAATGAGAAGGTACAACTAACCATTTTCCAATAAAAGACCTTACAATAATTATGTGTGAACATCCTGAAGTTGACACTACATACAATTTTTAGGTACGTGACATGGATGTAGGGAATTATTCCATTATTTTGGGACATGAATGGAAACATATGACT
>ML785970.1:222817-267354 GCA_009831015.1 Picea engelmannii
CAGTTTGTGAATGACAGATTTCTCTTCTTCATCAATTGAATTATTAAGTATAAGTTTTTGCATAACAGGTTTACCTTATTGCAGAGATTTATAAATCATATAATTGTTATGATTTTTTATGTCTTGTTTGTCCTGTAAACAAATTCAAAGAGCATTGCAGCTATCGTTTACGAGAAGCTTCTGGATTATTCGGTGCGAGTTTCCTTCCTCCGACCAGCTTCGAAGTCATCATACACAGGACAAATCTGGAGCCTTTCCAAGTCTGTTTGTTGTTTATTTGTTTAGTATATTTGTTAGTATTTTAGTTAGATATATGTGTAGTTAGTATATCAGATTGTTTAATTTCAATAAGTTTTATTTCTTGTTCATAAAATCATAAAATCAACAAAAAATATCTTTCTCTGTCTCAGGGCAGAATGCAAATGAGTTTTTCAGGTTTTATTTAAATCTATATTTTGTAGATATTGTATATTTTGTGAATAAGTTATATTTCAGTTAGTAGTTTGTATATATAGAAATAGTAGATTAGTTAGTTTGTTTAATAGTTAGTTTTAATTAGATTAGTTAGATTAGTTCGTTTTATTTAGTTTTAGTTTGTTTAGTTTGTTTTATTTAGTTTTAGTTAGATTAGTTTAGTTTAGATTAGTTTTCTTTTTTGTTTTCTTAGGACCTTAGATCGGCTAACGGAGCCGCTAAACCCGTCAGGGTGGTTCATTCCAAACGGCTTGGGTTATTAGACAACCCCGGACCGGTTCCAATCTCTCAGTTGACAGACGGTCAATTTCGCCCGTCAACACAACTACTTTATCCACAAATAGTACACTCACCACTTCTAGTTGCAAATAATTTATTTTTAATTATTTTCTTTTTGCAACAACTTAACTCATGATTAACTCCTAGTCACAACCACTTTGACTAGTAAACTTCTTCTAGGAGCTTCTAGAATAATTCGACTTCTTTGACCTTCTAGGGGCTTCTAGATAACTCATGAGGGTTCTTCAACTTCACTAAGCCATATCTTCTCAACCGTGAGGAACTACGTGATGTACCACATATCACAGGAAACGACATGACATGTACTATCCATCTAGAATAGTCTTACTTGCAAATTTACTGATATCCATTACATTATTCCTCAAACCACATAATGATTTTTCTTATATGTCTTTAAGAATTACATTAATTGGAAGCACCAAATTCCATTGTTTTCCAGCTGCAACTGGAAGGAGGCTCCAACCCCCTATATTTCCAGGATACAACCTAAGGGAAGCTCTAACTCCCCAATTCTTTGGCTCCAACGAAAAGGAGGCTACAACCCCCTATGTTCTTTGACTACAATCGGAAGGTGGCTACAACCACCTATCCTTTCCATGTCCAACCTCCCTGGAATATAAGTGTCAAATAACTCATGAAACCACTATCACACTGTCACTATGAAATATACCACTGTATACCTGTACAAATATGTGCCAACAACCTATAACCAACTTGTGCCAATAACATGTAATCAACCTGTACCAATAACCTATACCAACATATATCAACAACTTGTACCAATAATCTCCTCAATAGATCATATCTAACAACATAGATCCCATGCCCAATATCTCAAGAATATAAATCAAACCATGTGCAACAATGTCTCTCTAGTCATATGTTATACATGTGCAAACAATAATAATCATATGTAATAAACCCTCACATGAACTAGACATCAAACCCTCATTGTTATGCAACCTCAAACTAAAACAACAACTTCATCAATACATCACAACCAAAATCCCTCAACCATGTACCAAGAAATACAATATATGTCTCAACACTCAACCCAACTAGATGTACCAATTATAAATACTAGACATACTAGCATTGTATTTATGTAGATTTGTCTCATACAGTATGTGCCATACATAAGAGTGTTTCTCACTCAGCCAACCAACTAGCATATACCATATCCAAGTACAAGACCAACCATATCAAGAATGTCTCAAGCATTAACTGTATCATAAACAAATCTAAGCATCAAAATGAACATGTAACCATACCAGAACTTTTGTAGCTGACCTGAACCTGTAGAATGTTGACATGGGAACTTGCTTTCAGACTAGCACCAAAATCTACTCAAGTTTTCATGACCTTTTTTCACATGTATTCTACTTCCTCTTCCACAACCCACGTATGTATGCACTTTCCTCCACTGCAGCCCGCATACATACACACCTTCCTCCATTACATCCCGTGTACACCTCAGAAACTAGTGGTTTTTCTCAAATTTTGCAACTCTGAAACTTTCACCGTCAACCCTCCTTTGCTACCTCAGACTTATGTAACTTCAGATGTATCAATGAGTACCTGCAATAAACCTTTCACAAAATAATATATATTCAATGTGCATAATAGGTGCTAATAAGAGACCCTTTCTCTCTTATTTATACTCTCAAAGTAGCTTCCTCTAGGGGTTACCTTCTAATTGTTTTACCAAACTTTGTTCTTTTAGGGCTAACCCACTTTTTGTAAATGTGTTGAACCTACACAGAATAGATCTAGCTAAACAATAATATACACATTTGCATAGATAATTGGAGAAAGAAGACGAAGGAAAGAAAGACTGAAAGAATTCTCATTAATCGTTGTGAATAATGAATAGTTTACACATGATATACTTTGTATAGCTCAATGAGTGCGCACTGGAGGTGAACCAATGTGCCATGGTGGTGGTCTAAAGTGATATGGACACACACTAGCAGTTATGGGAGTGAATTATCACCTAGTCTAGTCTCTCAGGCGGTTACGGGAGTGAACTGCCACCTAGTTGAGTTAATTAGTCAACTAGTCTTCAGCTAATTGACTGAACAGAGAGTAGTGAGGAGTTAACTCAGGGAATCAAGGCTAATGCACCAGTCTGTGGATGATACCAAGGCAAGGTCGAATTAGCATGGTGATGATCCCAATGTTGCATGGTGACAAAACCAATGCAACATCTAAACTCAACTCAACTAGTTAAACTGAAGTGTCAATTGAAAGAGAATATTCTCCAGGTGGAATATTCTCCCCTAAAATATAGGAGACTGGATAATGACTAACTATGACTAATAAAAAGGAAAAACCTTAGGAAAAATAAATCATAGGTGTGTGTGAAGTAACTCCAACACCCCCCCTGAACATCACTATGGTGAAAATAAAGAATGGGTCACGGCAACGATGCCATGTTAGGTACCCAAATACAAAATATACATTGAAATAAAGTGAGGAAAGAGGGAAAACCTCATGGGACAATCCCCCCCTCAGGGTACAATGTATGTAAAAAGAAGAACTACAGTTGTTAGGAAACGGTGTCCTTCACTCCAAGATGACTTCGCAGAGAATGGATCTTCTACTCAGTGAAGGTCTTGGTGAAGATGTATGTCATCTATTCTGTTGAAGGACAGAACTGTAAGTTGATGATCATCTCATGTACTAAGTCTCAGATGTAGTGCATGTGGATCTCGATGTGCTTCATCCGCTGCCTCTGAATTGGATCTCTGCAGAACTTCGGAGTGCTCTGGTTGTCACACCAGATGACGATCGACCGATGAAACTAAATGCCCAACTCAATGAGAAAATGTTGTAGCCACATAGCCTGAATGGTTATGTTAACTACCCCTCTGTACTCTGCCTCGGATGAAGATAGAGCAATGGCATCTTGCTTCTTGCTCGACCAACAAATAGGCCCGGAACCAAGACTAATTGAGTAACCAGATGTGGACTTGCGATCAGTGTTATCGCCAGCCCAGTCAAAATCAGTAAACCCAATGAGATCTAATGTAGATTCTATTTCATAATGAATCCCAAAGGTGATGGTGCCATGTACGTATAGAAGGATACACTTTGCAGCTTTCCAATGTAGCTCATGTGGCTCCTGCATGAACCTGGAAACTGCGCCAACTGCATATGAGAGGTCTGGTCTGGAGTGTGTGAGATACAACAAGGTCCCCACTAGATGTCTATACAGTGTGTTGTCAACCAATGGAGTCTTCCTTCCATCCTCAAGTTCGACTCTTGATGGGAAAGGAGTCAGAGCAGACTTGCAGTCTATCATGTGAAATCTCTCCAGGAGATCTTATGCATACTTGGCTTGAGACAGTTTGATGCCTGATGCATCCTGACTAATCTCGAGTCCAAGGAAGAAGTGTAGCAGACCCATGTCCGTCATCAAAAACCTGTCATGTAGAATCCTCTTGACTGCAGCAATCGCTGAATTCGAGCACCCGGTGATCAACATATCATCGACATACATAACTAAAAGTAGAAGTGAATCAGTTATCCTGAGCATGTAGAAATTCGGGTCTGATTTACAACGTACAAAGTTCTGTGACACCGGGTAGGAATCCATCTTGGCATACCATGCCCTAAGAGCCTGCTTGAGGCCATAAAGTGACTTCTTCAATCGACAGACCAAATATGAGTCCTACATAAATCCCTGGGGTTGCTCCATGTAGATCTCCTCAAAGAGATCACCGTGAAGAAATGAATTCTTCGCGTCCATCTGATGGACTTCCCATCCCTTGGCTGCCGTAATGGCAAGTGCCAATCATATGGAATCCATTTTCACTACTGGAGCGAAGGTCTCATCATAGTCAATACCATGAACCTCCTAAAAGCCTTTGGCGACAAGCCTGGCTTTGTATATGTTGATCTGTCCATCCGCTGCACTCTTGGTCCTGTAGACCCATCTGCATCTGACAAGTTTCCTCCCAGAATGAAGGGGAACCAGATCCCAAGTATGGTTCTCAAGGAGGGAGTTGTACTCCTCCTGCATGGCGGATTCCCAAAAGGGATTTCCAGCAGCCTCTCCATAAGACTATGGATCTGAAGACCGAACCAAGAAAATATGCCCGGAAGGAAATGGTTCAGTGGCAGTGAGTGAAATAGGAGGCTCCTCGAAATCAGATTAAGTCCTCCTAGTATCGGTTGGATCACCAATGAGATCCCCTGCATCCTGAAGAGTAGTTTGTGCCCACTTGGGCCTCTGCTCTGGCTCTGCAACTGCATCTGGATGCTCCGACTCTGCATCTGACTGTACTGACTCTGAATCTGAATCATCTGAGTCCTTTGAATCAAAACTCTTGTCTGAAGAAGAGTTGACATGTGCATGCTCATCATCTCGGACAGGTGGAAGAGTGAAGGTGTTTGCATGCGGCTATTGAGGTACATGCGAGACACTTTCCTCGAATTGGACACTACACTCAATGATGATCCGGTCTGAGGAAAGATCAATAAGCCGATATCCCTTCACATCATTGGGGTATCCAACAAAAATGCACTCAGTGCTTTGTGGATCAAGTGCCTTCCTCTTTTTAGAGGGAATCCTGGCCCATGCACGTGAACCAAAAATGTGAAAGTGGTTCACTTTTGGTTTGAGGCTGCTCCAAACCTCATAGGGGGTCTTATCCTTGACATATCTATGGGGAGATATGTTTTGGATGTATGTTTCACAATTAAGTGCTTTGGCCCATAGTCTCTATGGTAGAGACTTTGCATGCAACATGCAACATGCCATCTCCTTTAGAGATCTATTTTTCCACTCGGCAACTTTGTTTTGTTGCGCAATATAGGGAACTGTGTGCTGCAACTGAATCCCTACCTCATGGAAAAGATTGTGGATCTCATGATTCACATATTGTCCCCCATTATCAGTTCAGAGAACTGTGATCTTCTTTCCGGATTGTGTCTCAACCAAGGCTTTGAAATCTTTGAGGTGTTGAAAAACCTCAGATTTTTGCCTGAGATAGTAGATCCAAGTAAAACGTGAGAAATCATCAACAAAAATGAGAACAAAACTCTCTTTGTTGATGGATGGATGCGGAAAGTGACCCATAAGGTCACTGTGAATCATATCTAAAGGTTTGGAAGCTCGTTGAGACTTTCCTTTGTCGAATTTCTCTTGAGGGTGTTTTCCGAGAACACATCCCTCACATACTCCCTTGGAAAAATGGATGTCTGGTAGACCATCAACTAATATGTGATTTCTAAGTTGTTGCATGTATCTAAAATTCAAATGTCCAAAACTTTCGTACCATATCCTACTACTTTCATCAGCATGAGTAAGCAATAAAGCAGAATCAGGTTCAATGAATTCATAAAATGTATACAATCTAGACTAATGATTTACCTCATCGGTAGCAACCCTGGAGTTGGTTTGCATGTCATAGATGTCCACAGAATTTGGTGTGAATATGACTTTCTTTCTGGTGCTAGAATTCATCATCTGATACACGGAGAGAAGGTTGACAAAAAGTTTGGGAACATGCAGCACGTTCTCGAAGCTTCAGTTGGTGAGTTCAATCCTTCCTTTTCCAGTGACTTCGACAGAAGAGTTGTCCCCCATCAGAATAGGAGGACCTTTGAATGCATACAATGAAGAATAGACTACTTATGATGCAGTCATGTGATGTGATTCTCCTGAATCAACGATCCAAGCATCGGGAGAGGAGTTGATGGCAATCAAGGCATGGCTAGAATTGCCTTTCTTGGAATTCAGATCTTTTGGCTTCTTCTTATTTGCAACCTCGGGGATGTGATCTCCAAGGTTGTTTTGTTGAAGTATTCGAGACATCAGATCTATTTATTTTTTCATGCATGCAGATTCTGAATGGAATCCTTTGTGACTGTACGTGCATTTCTCCTCTTTTCTTCCCTTTTCCCCTTTGGATCTGGAGGCATCTGTGAATGGTTTTGTGTACCCTTCCTTATTTGTATGTGCATGAGATTTTTGTTTATATTTATCTTTAGATTTATGATATTTTTGGCTTCCATATTTCACAGTGAGTGCATGTGCCTTTGGGCCTTTGATTTTTCCCATGTTGATGAGCTTGGTTTGCTCTTGTTGCAAGGATTCGATAAAGTCCTCAAGAGAAGGCATATTCCAGGTCGCTCCGGAGGCGAATATGATAGAATGGAATGTGGATACGAATACAGAGAATTCAGGACCAAACTTGGAGAGAATGGTGAGAACCATTTATTTCTCCTCCTTCGATTTATCAACCCCACAAGCTTTGAGTTGCGACAGTAAATCCTTGAATTTTGTAAAGAAATCTTGGATATTGTCGAAGATTTTTGGATCCAGTGTGAGCATCTCCACCTCCATCATGTGTCTCCTCATATCATCCTATTTTCCAAATATCCCTTCCAAGGTGGTACGGGCTTCATTAGGATTATTATAGGAAGATGTGTGAAAAAGGAGATCGAGAGAAATAAGACTGCAAATTGTTCCATGTGCCTCATCCATGCGATTTAAGTACTTGGATTTTTCTATGGCTGATGTCGGTTCTATATATGTATTCAAGGTTAACCTGTAAAACCCTCTGGTTTGGAGATGTATGGTTATTTTCTCCTTCCATGCAAAATAGTTGTAAGGTGTAAGAATGAATTCGTTTTGGAATTCCATCTTTTCGCTGTCTTTAATCTTTTGTACCTGCAAAAAAAATTTGGTGTAGCTTTTGCTTAGCAGTCTTTCGGCTCGGATACCATGTAAATGTGTTGAACTTGCACATAATATATATATCTAAACAATAATACACACATTTGCAGAGAGAATTGGAGAAATAAGAAGAACGAGAGAAAGAATAAAAGAATTATCATTAACCGTTGTGAATAATGAATAGTTTACACATGATATACTCTGTATAGCTCAATAGGTGTGCACTGGAGGCAAACCAATGTGCCATAGTGGTGGTCTAGAGTGATCTCGACACACACCAATAGTTATGGGAGTGAACTACCACCTATTCTAGTCTCTCAGGCAGTTACGGGAGTGAACTGTCACCTAGTTGAGTTAACTAGTCAACTAGTCTTCAGTTAACTGACTGAATAGAGAGTAGTGAGGAGTTAACTTAGGGAATCAAGGCTAATGAGCCAATCTGGTGATGATACCAAGGCAAGTTTGAATTACCATGGTGATGATCCCAATGTTGCATGGTGACAAAACCAATGCGGCATCTAAACTCAACTCAACTAGTCAAACTGAAGTGTCAACTGAAAGAGAATATTCTCCAGGTGGAATATTCTCCCCTAAAATATAGGAAACTGGATAATGACTAATCATGACTAATAAACAAGGAAAAACCTTAGGAAAAAGAAATCCTAGGTGTGTGTGAAGTAACTCCAACACTTTTAACTACTTTTCCCACTTGCAACCACTTTATGCACAAATAGTAAACTCACCACTTCTAGTTGCAACTAATTTATTTTTAATTATTTTCTTTTTTCAACAACTTAACTCATGATTAACTCCTGGTCACAACCACTTTGACTAGTAAACTTCTTCTAGGAGCCTCTAGAATAGTTTGACTTCTTTGACATTCTAGGGGCTTCTAGATAATTCATGATTAACTCTTGGTCACAACCACTTTGACTAGTAAACTTCTTCTAGGAGCCTCTAGAATAATTTGACTTCTTTGACATTCTAGGGGCTTCTAGATAACTCATGAGGGTTCTTCAACTTCACTAAGCCATATCTCCTCAATCGTGAGGAACTATGTGATGTACCACATATCACTCGAAACGACACGACATGTATTATCCATCTAGAATAGTCTTACCTGCAAATTTACTGATCTCCGTTACATTATTCCTCAAACTAACTCAGGTTCCTTAACTACACTAGTGGTGCTACCAGACTTTGCTACCAGACTTGCTTCAAGGGTTGACATCAATGACAACCAACCCATTTAATCAACAAGTTGAATCTTGTTTATAGTGGCAACCCATTACTATGACAACAATGACAAGGGTTATAATTCATAGTCTTTGTTTTGCATATTCATAATCGTTCTTTTTTTGGTTTGATAGCGTGTTTGTTACCTACGGAACTAGCCTGTGGTCTAAGAAACCAAGATCCATGGGAATCTAAGTTGTCAAAACCACCTAGGCATCACACTTGGCCTGGAACACACCAACCCTTAACATGGCTAGATTTTTTTGGGTGTCTCCTCCTAACTACCGCGAGTTTCGAACGTTGACCACCTTACAGAACAAAACCTTCAAAATCCGATCGCACTAACAGGATTTGACATTCTTAATCATTCATTTAAATCGATTCTCGAAGAAACTTCAAAGTAAAAGTTGATTGATGTGTCATTGTTAGTAATCGATAACAATATGGTCGTTGACGAGATCAATGTTAAGTTGATAATTGGAAATAACCTATACATTGTCTTTAATACTTTTGTTCCACTATATCTGACAATACTCTTGGTTTATCTAAACATAGATGTGCTAATTTGTGGTTTATTGAGAAATTATGTGGTAATGGGCTATCCAATATTAATAACTAATAATTGTATGCAAGGAAAACCCAAAAATAATTTAACAATAATACATCATGAGTGGGCCTAATGGTTAAGAATATGTGTTTCCTCCTAAGAGGTCGCAAGTTCAAATCTAGAGGGGGATAGGGTATGTATACCTCTGTAAAGTGCGGAAGGGGTCCCTTGTCCCACAAAGAAGGAGGTCTCATACACCGTGAAAGGAGTCCCTTCTCCCTCAAACAAGAAGGTCTCATACACCAATTTAATATTTAGCTTATTTGATATTTGGCTTAGCAGTGACCTTAAAATTAGAATATTATTATTATTATTATTATCCAAAACAATAAAATAAAATTCCACAATAATATAACCTAAACAAACAAAAATGTATTGATTTCAATAATAATATTACTTGGAAAAATGATTCAAAACATTAATGGAAAAACTTCACATACAAATTCTTTTTCCTCTTTTTTCTTTATAGGTTTTTCCACTTTAGCACCTCTTATTAGTCCTTGCCGAAGGCGTAGAGGGACTATAACGATCGATAATTCGTTGACTTCATATTAATATGTCCTTTGACTATAAATTTTCACATCATCTCTATTGTTCGAACTATAGAACTAAAACATTATTTTTTATATAATAAAAAAAACCTTATATGTCGTCATCTCATTGGAAAATAGATTAGAAGTCTTATTGCGATCTTTGATATTCCCAATGTTGTAAATGTTTAGATATCAAAAGTTTTGAGCATCGACGCTCTTTTTTAATTTTTTAATTTTTATTGAAATGTTTACATACCGAAAGTTTTGAGCATTGACGCTCTTTTTTAATGTTTTTATTATTTCTATTTGTATATAAATGTTTACATACCGAAAGTTTTGAGCATTGACACACTTTTTGAGGTACTTGAATAGGCCTGACAGCTTAAATGTTTACATAGTGCGAGGCCCTTAAACAGGCCTGACAACTTAAATGTTTGCATAGCACGAGGCCCTTAAGTAGGCCTGACAACCTTAAATGTTTACTTAAATAGGCTTCTCACAGTACATTTTTCCTCGAATTTTTCCATACAATGTTGCAATGAATTTGGAAAATATTGTTGTCCACCGCCACTCACATAGCCATCATATGTTTCATACTTCTTCTATGCTTGGAATGCAATTTAGTCATCATTGAAGATACATATATTGTTTACTAGTTTACTGGTTGCTTCTTGTTCATTGGTCGTTGGTTCATCAGTTGTTGTTTGTTGTTGTTTGGTTCAACTTTGCAAGGTTGAGGTCCTGCACCTGTAGTTGGACTTGTTGGTTCTTGTTGCTTGCTTTTGTTTCCTTCAACTTTGCAAAGGTTGGGGTCCTGCACCTGCAGTTGGAGTTGTTTCTTCACTTTGCAGGGTTCAATTCCTGCACCCACAATTTGACCTGCGCTTATGTCGTTCATCGTTGAAAGTCTCGATACCATAGTTTCATTCATATTTGTTCTTTGTTGTTTACTGTTTGTATTTTGCAAGTAAGAATGTTTAAGTATTTCCACTCGCATGGTCATCATATGTTTCAGATTTCTTCTATGCTTGGAATGCAATTTGGTCATCATTGAAGATACATATATTGTTTACGGGTTCACTGGTTGTTGCTTGTTCATTGGTTCGTTGGTTCATCAGTTGCTGCTTATTGTTGTTTGGTTCAACTTTGCAAGTTTGAGGTCCTGCACCTGCAGTTCCACCTATTGGTGCTTGCTCACTCATTTGTTGCTTGTTGCTTGATTTTGTTTGCTTCGACTTTGCAAGGTTGGGGTCCTGCATCGGTAATTGGAGATGTTTTTTGCACTTTGCAGGGTTCAAGTCCTGCACCCACAAGTGGACCTGTGGTTCTCTCATTCATCATTAACGAGAAGTTTCAATAGCATACTTTCATTCATATTCATTATTTACTATTTGTTGTTGGCATTTTGCAAGTAAGAATGTTGAAGTATTTATTCATCATTCTTATACTGCAGACTTTCCATAGAGGTTGGCATATCTTTTTCTCCTACTCTTAAATTTTTCTCTGATTTTTTCCCGAGGCTCTACACCATGTGCATGCTAATGTCATGTGCACAACTCTGATTGTCATTTTTTCTAGCATTGCAAAGATCGGTCCTTTGCCATGTGTGATGAAGTGGAAATCTAGCGCATGTCTCGTACCTGCCTATCCCGTACGAGAATCGAACCCATGTCTTTCTCATGCAAAATACGATGTCAAGCTTGTTGCCTTTGCAGGATGTTCTTGTAGAAAAAAATTGTAGGTAGGTGTAGAAGGGCTAGGTATGGTACAATGGTGCCTAGGCTGCAACAAAATTGCACAAACTTGGCATATATTTCCCTCCTGCTCTTAAATTTTGCTCCAATTTTTTCTCCAATATTTGAACTATACCTACATGCCTTTGCAAAATGTTCTTATAGAAGAAAAAAGATGTTGAGATGGTGCTAGCAAGAGCAGTATTCCGTGGATTGCAAATTGCAATATTCAATCTCTATGTCACTCCGCGTGCAACATTGCTAACATAATGATTGTTTTCTCAAATGCATCACACCATTTACATATGGACGAAACCATTATCATTCTAGGATACTTCAGTGTTGACATGCTATAAAATAGTGCCATAACAAAACAATTGGAAAACTACATGTGCAATTACAATGTCCGCTTTCTTTTGGTTCAGATAAAATATGTACAAAACACACTTAATAACCATATATGGTGAAATGTGCCCATATCACAATACAACCTCTTTATCTTATACACATATTGGTCTAACCACAATGCAATTTGTCTTGTACTTGAATTATGAAATATACATTAAAGATATTACAAAATTATATTTCCATGTCTCAAAGCATATACAGATACTTTGTTGCACAAAACCAAATCATTCAGCTACATCCATCCAACTTCTTAATATTTTATGGCTTGTAATATATTTTGGCCAGGAAAAATTCTATATAATCACAACCATGGATCAAGAAAAAGAAAGGTTCATGCTTCTAACTCTCTTTTATTCTATTCCTTTGCTTCTCATTTACTATATGTACATATTACTTGTTTTCCCTTGCATATCAGCTTACATTCATGTTCATTGTAATTTGTGCGTTCCCACATTAAAACAAACAAAATAATTGGAGAAGACGAAGGACTCTTTACCACAAATGTAGAAGAGGAGATACAAAGGTGCATGATTCTACTCTTATTTCATATTCCATTGTTTTGTATTTCATTTATTGTCTATATATTTGTTCTACTGCTTTGCACCTAATTTATTGTATGTAGATACTATGTATCTTCCTACATAATAACTTATCTTCATGTCAATTGTATTCGTTGTGCTACTACATTGAAATACATAGAACTGTATTTATTTTTTTACATGTCTTTATACATACCAACTTATCTTCATGTCCACTGTATTTTCTACATTGCTACATTGAAAGAAACAGATTAGTTGGACAAGAGGATGCAATCTTATATGCCATAGCAGAGGAAGTTGAAGTACAATCTTCGAAAAGGTATACCAATTGTGATAGTAAATCAAACACACAAAATGAGTAGGTGGATAAAATATTGGACTAGAAAATGATGATTTGGCAACAATGGGCCTTTGTTGAGACTTCCCGCTTCCGAACATTTCCCTCCCCATTTCTATTTTCCCACTCTCTATTGTCCTTTTTTTCCCCTCTTCTATAATTAACCAAATTCCCCTTTATTTTTCCCCTCTACTTTCTCTTTCTGCTTGCTTTGCTTAGTCATTTTTCTGAAAATGTCTAGGTGTGCGGGTTGGCACACTCATGGGTTCACATTTATACTCATGCTTCTATATCACGAGTCCGATCGACAGCTTCCTCATTCCATACTTAGCCACTTTTTCGATTGCGGGTTCCCGGGCTGGCGGGCTCAAAATTGTGCCTCTAGCTTGGAGGGTTCCGTGATATACAGATTTGTCGTCAGACTCCCGCATCATGCCCTGTTCCATGTTACACATTTTTTAAGTCAAAAATTATGAGGCATGCAATTTGACCATCGGGTCCTCATGTTTCATGAGTATTCCTTGACACCCTATTTCATATTACATCTCCTTTGAGCCTGTATGTGACATTCTGAACAATTATGGATAGTATACAATGCATATGCTTATTCAGTCCTTTTAATGTTCATGTACACATGCTTGCATCAGAAACGTTGGACTAGTGACATCGGCATGAGCAGTCAATCATCGCAAACATCAACATAACGACAAGGCCAAAGGTAAATATTCATACATTGTGCTCTTGATATGTTTACCAAACAAATATCCTGAGCTATTTATTCATCTATGCCATGATAAATATGTTGATGTCATCTGCAACACATGCTTTGTAGTTCACAAGAAGTATCGACGAACGCAAGTGAAACGCCGAACATAGTGCAAGTTTTGCAGACTAAGAGGTCTGGTTACAAAACTCTGGCATGCATACTTCATCCATGTTGTGTTTCTATGTGTACATTTATGCCAGGAAAAAAAGAAAACAAAAAAATAATGCAGAATACCATTGACATTACTTTTCCTGTTCAAAAAATGTCACCAGGTCTAAACTTATAACACCCAATATACTATCGATAGAAGGCTTGAACAACCGTCAAACTGGACAAGTGTTTGTCGGGGACATAATGGTCCTGTATAACACCTACTTGGACAAGGAAAACAAAACTAGATGCATTTTGTGTGCTGACATGACAGACAACGAAGCCATGATGACAATCACACTGACTATCCCTACACAACTTGTCCAGAAACATGCAGAAAATATCTTGCCAGGTAATGGGATATCCATTACAAATTTTAATATATTATAGAAAACAGTATATGAACGTGGTGATTGTGATCGGATTATATCTCTCAATGAAACAAGTATTGTGGAAAAAATTCTCATGATTTGTTCAGAATATCATTTCGTATTGGACACAACAATCAACCAACTTGCACAGAGGAACGACACTTGCCCAATCAAAACCATTGGTGCAGTTGTCACACTCATGAGAAAACTTGGCTCGCAATACATTCTCCATATCCAGTTGTTTTCTTTACTTTCACATGTTCATATATCTCAGTTATGTTACACAACTATTACACTATTCCATGTTGCAGCTGCAATTGTTCGACACCTATTCAAATTTGTTTTCCTCAATGAAACAACAATTGTATAAAGGGCAATTTCCACTTATGCTCTTCAAAAATATAACAAGGAAAAGAGATGTTAAAGAAAGGATCTTTCGCACAACCCAAGCAACATTTGTAACAAAATTGTGAACAGACATAGTACAGGATCTCAAGAAACTAACTAGCTCAACGATTGTTGTGCGTATACATCTACAATTCCATCCACAGTTTGCTCATAAAAATTGCCTTGACCAATTTTCTGCATTTTTTTTTGTTGTGCAGTTGTATATTATATTGTTCAATATATTAACTACTATGCTCACGTGCCCATAATGAGGGTGTTTTGGTTGCAGCGAATGCATACTCGATCCCCTTCAAGTTTGTATGTGCCAAATGCAACTCTCCTGCTTTTGCTTCTGCTTTCATAAATGACGGTACAATTGATTGTCTACGATGCAGTAAAAAACTCCCTTACATATATAGAAATTGCCTCAACATTTCCATCTGAACCATCAACAACACAATCGTTCATTGTACAATTAGACAACCTCTGTTACAAGATGTGCTTCCTAGGTTAGTAGAATTGCCATATGAAGGATACCTACAGAAAAAGGCAAACAATGTCTACATGCTATGTGACTTTCGGATCCATAGAAAATTTACATTAAATGAGGACAATGCCATACTACATATCGACTGAACCAAAAAAAAAAAAAAAATCAGATCAAGCGTTGGTAGGAAATGAAACAATCTCATGTGTATTTGTCCATGCTACCCAATGAGGATATGAATAGAGTTTTGTAGTGGCATGGAAAATTGAATTGGAAGAGCATAATATTGTTCAGTCTAGGAATGAGAAGCATGAGGACAAACCCCATACAAAGTATCCAAATGCGAATAAATCAGGTCCATCCTTTGAACTGTCAAAATGGCTTGCTCCTCTGTACGGAACCATCAGACATTTCCAATAATATCGGAAATTTGGCATTGTTAGAACTAGTAATGATAGAACATAGTACTATCAGAAGAAAATGTTCATATTGATCTTGCTTCATGGTAAAATAGTAATCGGAAAATTTCTTGGTGCCCATTTGGGGATTTGGTTATACTGGGATACAATGCCCAATCTCCGCTGGTTTTGTGTTGTCTTGTGTTTGGCAGACTTTTGTTCATGTGCTTTCGTGCTGTAGTTGAAAGTTCTCATGGGCCCGGTTTATGAATTATGGTTGGATGATACATTCACGATCTTAGCAGTTTTTCTATGATCTTAAAGAATATACAGGACCTGCTTTTCCTTTTAATGTAATCTCTGTGAAGCAAATGTAATATGTAGCTCATTTTAGCACTTTTACTTGATCGATGAAATTACAAAAATTCATCTTCAGAAATATTTTGAAATAAAAGGATATATGCTATGTGAAGTCCAATGGAACTATCATATCAACCACACAAAATTAAAATTAAAATTTGTCGTTATTATACTTACGGTGAAGTTGACAGTACAATAATTTTACTTGAACATCCCAAAATTGATTTTCCTGTAGCTTTTCGATGCTTCTCTTATGCAAACACATCCTGGAAAGTATTAAGCATGACTCACTTTATCTATTCCTTGATTGAAGATATTGTTCACTTGTTTAATGCACTTCATAGTTACTGTTAAGACCATCGATGGGGTTTTGTTAACACCAATTCCCGCTTTCGAAAATTGCCCTCCCCTTTCTTTTTGACCTTTGCTTTCCCTTTCTGCTTAGTCATTTTTCAGAAAATGTCTAGGTGCACGGGTTGGTGGATTCACGTTTTCAGATTTCCACTGATGTTTTTATATCACAAGTCCGACCGACCGCTTCCCCGTTCCATATTCAACAACTTTTTGGATCACGGGTTCCCAAGTAGGCGGGCTAAACATTGCGTTTCCATTGTTCCGTCGCCTACAAACAATAGCCGGACTTCCCCGATCTACAAATTGACAACCAAATTCCCCTTTCTTTTTCTCCTTTAATTTCCCTTTCTAGTTACTTAGTCATTTTTCTAAATATGTATCATGCTTTTATATCACGAGCCCGACCAACCACTGCCCCATTCCATACTTGGCCACTATTTCCATCGGCGGTTCCCAGCCAGACTTGCTCAACGTTTTGCTTTCATTGTTCTGCGACCTACGAACAACACCTGAGGCTCTACGATATACAAATTGACCGTCGAATTTCATCATTATGCCTTGTTCCATCTTACACATTTTACAGTCAAAATTTCAGAGACATACAATTTGAACATCGGGCCCTCACGTCTCCTGAGTATAACTTGTGACCCTGTTTTGAAGCTCGACCGACCGCTTTCCATACTTGGCCATTTTTTGGAATCTCTTTCGTGGGTTGGCGGGTTCACAAAATGTCCAATGCTTAATCGTTCTTTGCCATCCCTACCACCTTCGTACTTCTTTCTAGATATGCAATTATTAAGATTTAATGCTAATAGCTCATCCTGCATGAACCGTTAAGATTTTCATTGATCAGCGAAAGGCTCGAGGAGATCTGTCATTAATACGAATTAAACCAAGATTTGTGGAGGGTTGTGTTATCCCTTCCGAGTGTTCATTTCAATCATCGTGGAATCTCTTTCATGCGTCGTCCAGTTGGAGGCTTCACGAAATATCCAATCCTTAATCGCTCTTCGTCATCACCGCCACCTTCGCACTTTTTTTATAAGTATGCAATTAGTAAGATTTAATGGTAACAACTCATTATGCACGAACCGTAGAGATTGTCATTGATCAGTGAAAGGATCGAGGAGATCTCCCATTGATACGCACTAAACCAAGATTTGTGGAGGGTTATATTATCCCTTCCGAATGTTCATTTCAAACATCATCTGGAGAAAATGAACATTCTCGTTAACTTATGGCAGCAGTTCGACAATAGTTGTGTCAAGATACAGTAAACACCTCCAGGCATGATGACCAGAACTTCTAGTGGTCTAGGGCATATTCTTACTACTCATCTCCTTTCGCCCAGAAGCAAAGAAGGAGATGGTCCCTTGGTGTGCCGAGAGATATGTTTCAAGTCAAAGACTTCCAAGGCAACCCCCCTGCTCAGGCAGCCCGCCCCCCTACGTTGATGGCCGACGCAAAAGTTGATGCGGTCGATTTCAAGCCGAAAGAAGATGATCTGATGGACGATGATACGACGATGGATGATGGCAATGTAGATGTTGTTCCCACTCCTGCACCCAAATTGAAATCCACCATAATGGGGGGCACTTCCCAGCTCGACGATGGAGGCCCTGGCAAGACCAAAGGAAGGGGTTTAAGAAAAGAAACCAGCGTTGAGCGCAATAGTTGCTTTGCATCTCGAGAGTTTGACTCTCTCATCTTGGATGGCGGTCCTCGCCCTCAAATATGTATCCTTTCCTTTCATTTTTATGGTTTTGTATTGGGTTTGAATTTGTCCCTGGTGCAGCCTATGTCCCTGAAGTCTTTGACTATAAGGAAATGGTCTCTTGGTACACCGAGAGATATATTTCAAGCCAAAGAATTATTCAATTGTGGGACCACTCTCCTGTTCTCTGGAGATACAATTAACATCTTAGGGGGTGAGGACCAAAACTCCCAGTGGTGCAAGGCATATTCCTACTACTCATCTCCTTTCGCCCAAAACAGAGTAATTTGAACCTATGGAATTGCTCGTGTAGCCTGTGTCCCTGAAGTCTTTTCCTGTAAGGAGGGGGTCTCTTGGTCCCCTTCCACCCAGAATGAAATAATTTGGACCTCTCAAATTGCTCGTGTAGGTTGTGTCCCTGAAGTCTTTGACTATAAGGAGGTGGTCTCTTGGTGTGTCCTCACTTTCAGTTTTAGGATCTTCCACTTGCCCTACAATGTTTTTTCTCTTCTTCCTTGCAGGAAGCTTGTGAAAACTATTAATTTTACCACGAGGAGGGTTATTATCTCCTCCTGCGTTTGAATAATTTTAGGTTGCTTTCTTACTGGGGTGGGTCATTGGAGCAATGTTACGGGATGTCGTACTCTTGGTAGTGGTGGCCAGAGATTGGAAACTCTTCTCACTAGGTCCTTTTCCCTGTTATTTGTACAATTCAGTGGTGCTTTGCAATGTCTCTGGGTCGCCAACGTCAGGAGCAGGAGTGTTGTTGACCTGTTTCAAGCCAAAGAATTATTCCACTGCGGAACCACTCTCATGTTTCTTTGTCACCTCAGGTCTCCCGCAAGATATTGAGATTGGGGCAACCAACATTGACCTTCCGAGGAGAAGACTGCAAGGAGTTCCTAAAAATCATGGTAATCAGTTTTGTATGCATGTTCAGGAGCTTGTCAATTGCTCCTGCATGTTTTCTCACTAGATGAACAACACAGAATTGTATGCATGTTTTTTTTTTGTAACTCATGTACCTGTATTTATGACAAATATGTTCAATGCTTCGGTGAAAAGAACTCAGTCCAATGTCTATGGATAAATATATATTGCCCACTATTTTTTTTATAGATTTACTATTAAAAAATTTGCCTTTGAATCTTGGTTGGTGCTTCTTTGTTGGATTTAACACCTCTTCTCGTTTGTATGGTTTGATAGTCTCGTAATTTTTAAATATTGTATCGGCTCAAGTAGTTTGATCTAATATGGAACATTGAACAATTATATGACAATGCATTGTGTCGATCCCATGAGGCTTCTATGGAAACATAAATGAATTTCAGACAGTTTCAAACCAACATTCAATTCTATTTGTAATGCAGATAGAACATAGCAACACTAATTCACAATGCGTGAGTTGGGGCCCCGCCCAAGAAGTTTCATTTTCATCTCAATCTTGTTCAGCAAACAATCTCTTATTTACGTTTCGCTTCCTTGATTCCTTTACTCCAAAAGGAAACATTTTATTAGTTGTCCATCCCCTGGCCTCTATTTGAGCACATTTACTTTATTAATGAAATTACCAAATTTCTTCTTCGCAAATATTTTGAAAAAAAAAATAGAAAAAAATGATATATCGTAGCTGAAGTCAAATGGGGCTATGAAATCAACCACAATATTAAAATTCAAGTTTGTCATTGTTATACTTACGGTCAAATTGACAATACAGTAAGTTTATTTCTAGATATGCAATTATTAAGCTTTAATGCTAACAACTCATCATGCAGGAAGTTTAATACTTAAAATAATATTTCAAGGCATTGAACAATCTATCAAGAACACAATTACTCCCACAAGTTGCAATAAAAACAAATCTTCAACAAAGCATTTTCTCACACCCTTTTTAATGGTACAAGCACAATAGAAAATGAGTAAGTGGATAAAATATTGGACTAGAAAATGATGGTTTTGTAACAATGGGGCTTGTTTGAGACCAATTCCCACTTACAAAAATTGCCCCTCCACTTTTCTATTTTCCCACTCTCTTTTATTCCCTTCTTTTCCCTCTTCTATACTTAACCAAATTCCCCTTTCTTTTTCCCCTCTACTTTCTTTTTCTGGTTACTTAGTCGTTTTTTCTGAAAATTTCTAACTGCGCGGGTTGGCGGACTCACAGGTTCAAATTTTCACTCATGCTTTTATATCACGATTCTGACCGATCACTTCCCCATTCCATACCTAGACACTTTTTCGATCACAGATTCTCGGGCAGGCAGTCTCTAGATTACACTTCCATTGTTCTGTGACCTACAAACAACACCCGAACTTCCACGATATACAAATTGACTTCTAGACTCCCTCATCATCCCCTCTTTCGTGTTACACATTTTGCACTCAAAAGTTTCGAGACATATAATTTGACCGTCGAGGCCTCACGTCTTCTCAGGAACCCTTGTCACGCTATTTTGAACCCCGTCTGACCACTTTCCATACTTGGCCATTGCTTGGAATCTCTTTCGTGGATCGTCGGGTTGGCGAGTTCAGGAAATATCCAATTCCTATTCGTTGTTTCCTGTGCCCGCCACCTTCGCACTTCTTTCTAAGTATGCAATAACAGAGGTTTAATTCTAATAACTCATCATGTAGAAACCGTAAAGATTGTCATTAATGAGCAAAAGGCTCGAGGAGACAATTGCACTGACTATCCCTATACAACTTGTCCAGAAACATGCAGAAACGATCTTGCCAGGTAATGGGATATCTATTACAAATTTCAATATATTATCCCTCATTTTCCCTCTTCTATACTCAACCAAATTCTCGTTTATTTTTCCCCTCTACTTTCTCTTTCTGGTTACTTAGTCATTTTTCCGAAAATGTCTAACTACGCGGGTTGGCGGACTCACGGGTTCACAATTTCATTCATGCTTTTATATCGCGACTTCGACCGACCACTTCCCCATTCCATACCTAGCCACTTTTTTGATCATGTATTCCCTGGAAGGCGGGCTCTAGATTGCACTTCCATTATTCTGTGACCTACAAACAGCACCTAAACTACCGTGATATACAAATTGACTGTCGGACTCCCACACAATCCCCTCTTCTATGTTAAACATTTTGCACTCAAAAGTTCTGAGACATACAATTTGACCATCGGGGCTTCACGTCTCCTAGGGAACCCTTGTCACCCTATTTTGAAGCACGTCCATCTGATTTCCATACTTGGCCATTTCATGGAATCTCTTTCGTGGATCGTCGGGTTGGTGGGTTCACAAAGTATCCAATTCCTAATCGTTGTTTCTTGTGCCCGCCACCTTCGCACTTCTTTCCAAGTATGCAATAACTGAGGTTTAATTCTAACAACTCACTATGAAGCAACAGTAAATATTGTCATTAATGAGTAAAATCCTCGAGGAGACAGTCACAATGACTATCCCTACACAACTTGTCTTGAAACATGCCGAAAAGATCTTGCCAGGTGTTGAGCACTAAACACACCCTAAAAAGCCTATGTCAAATTTTACTTTTTGGGTATCACTTGATTCTTTTGCACTGTCTAATTCGACTTCAGTCTGAAAATGTTGCCATTGCTTGTCATTTTTTTTTCTCATTTAAGTCTCTCAAAGTTTGCTTCAGCATGCGAAAACCCATAACTTAAAAGACTAACATTTAATTAAAGAATCAACAGTCAAGATTTTTCACCGACACGCGTAAGAAATTTGGCATCGGAAAGAATTAGAAATAAGAGAAAGTCACTCAAGAGAACCGAGGTCGTCGAGCGCCCATCTTCGTCGGTGTCGAAAAACGAAAGTTTCTCTTCCACGACAAGCGTCACTCAAGGATATCACCAACGACTGATCCCTTTCGGCGTTGGTAAAAGGTGAAAAGAGTAAGCATTGAACAAAACATGAAATAATATCATCAATCGTCGACTTACGAAACATTTTCGGTATTGGGGGATTTCGAGGATGATAATCCACAAGAAAACTACGTGTTAGGTTTATTTTCGAAGGCCGATCCCCGAGACCTTTTTTTGGCATCGACAATCCCAAGTTAAGTATAGAGCGCTTGACTTGAACAAAGTCCCGAATCCGACCATCACACGTGAGTTGAGTTCCTGGTCTTCAGTACCATGTATCCCAAGTCAGTGGTGCCACGTCAACGTCGTACGATGAATTCGATCAGCGTCGGAGGTTTTGCAGAAAGATATCAATAAAAATACAAAAACAACTCGGAGCAACACTAAGCAAAAAATTGAGGCTAACTTACAAGAAATTTGGACAAATAACACAGTAGATTCGCACGCAAAGAGAAAAAAAAGATGCATTCAACTGCTATGACCAAAATCCTTTAGTCAAAATTTTGAGACTTCATAGATTAGATTCCCATCGCCAAGGTTACATACAGTATTGTTACATTGAGAACATGAAATTTTTCACAAGAAAAAGGGAAAACTATCAAAATTTTGCGTCGGGTCAAAGAATACAAAATAGAGTTCGCCCATCATGCCTCTTTTGTGCACAGAATTTCTCCCCAACTGCTGCGTGCTCCCTAAGGTGTTTTCATTGATTGTTCTTCTAACACCCTTTGCACTTCGCGTAGCTGTACGATCATATCTTGTGCTTCCCGAAGCTACCTCTTGAGACAGGTTGTATTCCCTTCATGACTTTATGGTGTTGACACCTCAAAGTTATTTGCCACCAATTATCATCATAATTCTCTATTCTCCTGGTAAAATTAAGCTATGGCGATTTGTGCCTGCTCTAGCTGCAGATTAGGTCCTTGGACATTAGAACCTGACGCTTTTTCCCTTCTCGTTCGGCTCGCACTTCCTCAACTTGCGGTTTCGACAGGCTCTAGCTGGATAGCACGCATTAGGAACTCTTCGACGGTTGATCATGCACACGACTCAATCGTGACTTGGCTTTCCCCCCCGACTTCCTTATTTTTCCCGAGCCTGCCTCTCCTCCACGATATTTGTTGTTGAGAAAGCGTAGCTTCCAACTTGTGCCCTTCTGACATAACTTCTTCCACTTCGACCTCCGCATGAGGCGATACAATCCTTTCCATGTGAAGGTAGGAATCTCCCTTTGAAGCCTCAGGAACACCCACTACAAACAAGAACGAGTCCCAGGCATTTTGTGCCTCAATTCTAGCGCTTCGACTGCCTTGTAGGCCTGGTCTTGAGTTTTGAGGAATTCCCATGGTGCAACAGCATATCTACCTTATGCGTGGGTGACTTGACAAAGGCCCAAAGAAAATAATGTGATCAAGTTGGGCTAACGAGACGAGTTAGTGCATAAGCTCGGCTGGTAAGCAGAACATCTAGAATTTATAACGGAGCGGGCAGTGAGTTGAAACGTGCCAGGGAACACTGAATGCATTGCGACGGGATTTTTTAAATAATTTATGTGTCACATCCACGCGATGGGCATGATCCGGGGTGTGTGAGATGTAGCCAATAGGAGTTGCAGAGGATGTGTGGTACGATCGCATTGATTCCTTTTTAATTCCCCAACCTCCATAATGAGTTGATGATGGTTGATGCACTTGTTGATGCAACTCCCGTTCGAGAAAATTTCCTCGACCTGAAGCATTTAACGACTTCCCTTATGACAGTATCTGACTCTTTTGTAACTTACTCGTACTTTCAGCACATGTTCAGCTCTGACATCCTTTCTCAACCCCAAGGGCCAACCGGCCACTAGCGTGACTTTAACTCCTATGTTTTATGTACCTGATCTTTCATGCTATAGCGCAGATGTAACCCACCCTGAACTAAAGGAAAATGACGGTGCTAATAGAGACGGTGCAAGTAATTCGAAGGGTTGCAGAGATCACGTAAGTATCAAACCACCAGGCTTAGCGAGCTTTACAGGTATGCACCAGTTTGGATTCTTCACGCTTACGTTTCTACATATATTTTGTCGAGTATTGTGTTGTAAGCAATTTCTAAACGATTTTAATTTCGATTGCAGGAAAGATCCCTTCGACTATCGAGCAAAATTGGCTCTGTAACTTCGCTGAGGAATCCGAGAGAAACTAGGTCCGAAGATCAACAAGGTGATGAAGGATATCAAACTGCCCGATTTCGGCACACTTGACGATTTCGACAACTTGCACAACATGGTGGAATCTCACACCAAGCAAGATTCTTCATGGGACGAAAGAGTAGCAAAGGTGACCGACACAGCGCCAGGACAAGTACAAAAATTTCTGGAATATCCGATCAACGCTCGGGTTGTGCTTCAGCATTTAAGTACTAGTCTGGTCAAATATCGGGCGAATGCAGTGGATATTGAAGAATTTTTCACACTCCCGATGGAGCAGCACAGATTTCCATATGCCCAAACCTGCGAGGATTTGTTCATCAGTTGGACGGAGTATGAGAAAATTCACCTTTTCAAGTGATATCTTGAGTTGACTGTTAGAAGAGAACGCCATGTAACAAATTTTTTTTACTTATCTACACTTAGCCGTTATTTTCAATTGAATTTTATGTTATAAATAAGAGCATCGACCAATTAGTTAGAGGTCGATGGTTGCTGCAAGAAACTTTCTTTTTTGGTTATGTTAAGAACTATTTCGGAGCTACCTTTGGTAGAGAAGTCCTTTTGGACCAGAGACAAGTTATATTTTCATCAAATGTGTGTGTGATTGGACGTGGAGAAGAACTATATCCTATCTCGTCTCATGAATGGATGTTGTAATGAGTAAGAGCTATTGAATCTATTATTAAGTTATCTGATGCAATGTTTTACAGTTCTTTTCTTTAATGATGAAGATGAATTGTTGTGTTATCATGTGATGGATGATTAGTGTAGGTGAATTATTTTGGTTGCCATTATCTTATCACATATGTGTTTTCTTTCTGATAATTAGTATCTCAGACAGTAATTGGATGCTCACACGGTTAACATATTAGTACTAGGCATGTGTTATAGAATTGTCGTCTGCATGCTTGAGTAACGAGTTATCCCAAGCTCAGCCTCTTCTCCAGTATTTTAGAACCTTTTCCCATTTTGTTGCTAAGTTGGTTTATACCGGCTTACAATCTTATATCGGTCCCACCTAAGAGAAAATACAAAAAAAGAAAGTCCAAACTGAAGGAGACACCTTCGCAAGAAAACATAAAGCCCATCGATTAATTCATCAGATCACAAGATCTAGAGAACCATTCCACCATTAAACGTTGCAGAGTCTAATTGGGCCTTGGTGGTGGGTTTGGTTCCTACTGTTTAATTAAAGGGATTTAGGACCCATCAACAGAATTGGCACTATAAGGAGGGCCTGAGAATGAATAGTTGAATACATATTTCACATAATATTTCAGACAGCCAGTAGATTCAAAACAGCCCACATGCACGGCTAGTCATTCCAAAGACAACCCACACACACTGAGTACTCCTAAAACGAGTAACTCACCACAGCCTGAGGAAGAACAATTGTACCTTGACATACCTTACGCTCTCCCTCACAAGGAATTAAATCAATTCAAAAGAATCACAAGAGCATACGCCCAACAGATCGGTGTGTTATCCTTAGCTCCAATACTTACTTGAAGAAAATAAGTAAACAGACCACTGGTTAATACTCCCGACGAGGTTTTTATGCACACAGTAGAAGACCTAATAGATTTTGCAATCACCAAAATAAAAAATCCTCTTAATCTGATCCCTGAAACGCCAGCCGGCGACGTCTCAGAACCAAACAATTTTTCGGAAGAGGAGGAGTTTAACTCAAAATCTGAAGATATGGAGGACAGCAATGACCATAATGAAGAAAGAGGAAACCCACCACTGAAAAATCAACCCTAGTTGGCCAGAGATGCTTTGGACCTCCCGAGACCAGTCCATAACCTTCCCCGACATCCAGAAAAGTTACTTCCTAAGTTTGACCCAGAAACCTCAGGATTGCCTGAAGATCATATCAAGAAATTTATACTAGCAATCAGACTTATCAACGTCCAACATGAAGACGTATTTTGCAGGTTGTTCCCCTACACTTTTGAGAACTCAACCTCCACATGGTATTTTAACCTACCATTAGGATCCATAACCATTTGGACAAAGTTTCAAAAGGATTTTTTAGGTAAATTTCTCGAAGAAACCACTACAGGAGCTCTAATGGCTACATTGTTCGCAACCACCATGAGTTCAAAAGAAAAGGTTAAATATTTCAATCAAAGATTCACAACCATCTTAAAAAAATTCCAGCCCCGAAGCCAAACCAACTCATGAGTTGCAAATCGAAGTTTAAGCTAACGCTCTCCCAACTTCTATTTCCATGTTCGTGAAAAGGGTTTCCAAATGAACCCTGGCTGAGAATTTTGAAGAAGCCAAAACGATATAATTCCCAATGAAAGGGTGTAAAGAAGGCCAAGTCTCTTTAGTTAAGAAAGAAGTTCAACCCCCTCCCAGGAGAGGACTCCTTCTGACTAGATCGCTAGGGAAACAAGTAGAACAAACACCCGAAAAGGGTAATAGAGACATAGAAGATCTACAATGCATGGTTAAGAAATTATCAAACGAGATCATAGACATGAAGAAAAACGTAGGGGAAGGAAACCAAGGGAACATGCCCTATAAGCCTTTCCTTAAAAGGAACCCACTGTTCAAAGCAATTGAACCTGCCCCAGCTAACTTGAATATTGATCTAGAGGATGTCGCATGTGATTTTTTTTGTACTTATCATCAGGAAAACCAATCTGAAAGAGACTGCCCTCAATGGGTGCATGTCATGAATTTGATGGCCAATCAGTTTCTAGACGAAGTCTCCCTGACCGGACAACCAAGCAGTTCAGATATGAATGTTACTGACCAGAAAGAGATTGATCCACCAGAAGATACATCCATGCTGATATGGGATCCTGACCTAATTATGCCTTTCGACGACCTATTTCAGGCTCAAGAACCACCTATAGAGGTCTCGTTTGTGCAAACGAGAAGTAAAGGTCCTCCTGTCTCGAAGGATCCTACTACCACTCAAACGTCAGGGGAAAGGTCAACTCTCGATCACCCGAAATCACCTTTTGCTTCATGTAAGAACCCTATTAGCATCCATACTCAAGAATTGCACAAACTGGAGTACAACGTAATTGAAGATCTGAAGAAGTTGAAGGCTAATATATCGGTTATGGAAATATGTAGAATCCCTTAGCAAAAAGACTTCCTGATACAAGCTTTGAAATCAGTAGAAAACCCTACGACAAGCAATGAACAACAAAGATATATAACTTCCACAAATATAGTAAATAAACCAATTATGAATACCTGCTCGGAAGATAAGAAGGGAAATATTTGTCCCACCGTTCCTTTTAACGTTTGAAGTTTTCAACAGGAACCTACACAATTTTTTGGTCAATTCAGGAGCATCCTCTAACGTTATGCCACTGTCTATTTGTATAAAACTAAACACAATCGCTCTCAAGAGTGATAAACATGTGATTCAACTACACAAAACCCAGGTCAAAGTCATTGGGGAACTCAGAGATGTAATGATCAGGATAACGACACATCCTAAGTTTGTGCAAGTGATTGAAATCATTGTAGTAGATATCCCAGAGGCCTATGGGTTATTACTAAGTCGAGATTGGTCTGAGAAGTTAAATGGGTACTTTAGTACATACTGGGCACACCTTTGGCTACCACTGAAAGGATACAAGAATATGATCAGAATTGATAGGGAGAGATATCTGAAACATACTGTCACTGATCTAGAAACCCTAAACAAACCCTCGTCGATAGATTTCCCCGTGCTAGGCAATTATTCCTGTGATTCCTTTTTTGGGAACTTCTCCCCTCTTCTATCTAATGTCCCTCTCACTCAGAACTTCAAAATGGATTTTCAGGAGAAATCGCCAATACCGACAGAGGAAACCCTCTTCTGTCAAGAACTTGTGCTACAAATCACCGGAAAAAAGTTAGGAGGGAAAGAAAGTAATAAGAAGGAAGAAACGGTTAACTTTCGCTCACAGATTTGGACCATATATTTTGGTGGATCTAAATCACATGAAGGATCAAGGGCAGGGTGCATCTTCATTGATCCAAAAGCTAAACGTCATTTCCTATCATGTAGACTAGAATTCGAATGCACAAATAACATCGTCGAGTATGAAGCTCTAGTACAAGGGTTAAAGAAATCCATAGACTTAAACGTCAAAGAATTGAAAGTTTTTGGAGACTCGAAGATTATCGTTAGACAAGTAAGGAATACTATACATTGCAATTCCCCGCACCTAAAGAATTATCAACAGGAAGTGCATAAGTTAATAGAGCATTTTGAAGCTTTCAATATTACAACGATCCCTAGATCAAACAACATTCTTGTTGATTCCCTGGCCATAGTTGCTTCAAGGTTGTCACCTCTAGAAGATTATGAAGCCTCCCGATTCACTGTGGAATTACTCTATAAACCATCGGTGCCCAACAATATTTCTAATTGGAAAGTCTTTGAAGGGGATGAACAAATCATAAACTTTCTGACTAACCAAGATAATTTCAAAGACTTGGCTATTGACGATGAAGTATTCCATAAACAATCAATAGGAATGGATTCTCGGACAGGTCAACCTATTGACAAATCGAAGTCTCACACAATCCCAAAAGGGATAGCTAATTTGGAAAATCTTTTTGACCTGAAGGAATGATTTAAGGGGCCTAAAAATGCAAAGACCGGTAGATCTTGTCCCCTGCATGAAACTATAAATCTCGAAACCCCAAAAAACCCAAAGAATGTGAATCTTGGCAAGACTATATCTAAAGAGGAAAGGAAATCTTATCTCAAACTGTTCAAACAATATCAAGATGTCTTTGCATGGTCCTACCGAGATCTAAAAACTTATGACACCCATATCATTCAACACACTATACCGTTAAAACTGGAAGTGAAACCCTTCCAACAGAAGCTCTGAAAGTATCGCCCATCCCTGGAACCTCTCATGTATCAAGAATTGAAGAAACTTTTAGATGCCAAAATCATATTCCAGGTTAGGCATTCCGCGTGGGTAGCAAATCTGGTTCCTGTGAGGAAAAAGTCTGGAGAAATCCGCTTATGCGTAGATTTTAGGAACCTCAACGGAGCTTCAGAAAAGGATAATTACCCAGTCCCGCCAATGGGGAAACTCTTGCAGACCATGTCTCGCTCGAAGATATTCTCTCTAGTGGACGGTTTCTCAAGTTACAACCAAGTCCCAGTTTCAGAGGAAGATCGTTTGAAAACTACCTTCCGAACCAAGTGGGGAACCTTTGCTTATAAACGCATTCCTTTTGGGTTAATCAATGCAGGGGCGACCTCCCAAAGGGCCATGGATGTAGCATTTCAAGGACTAATCAACAAGTGTGTGGTAGTGTATCTGGACGACGTAACTATGTATTCAAAGAACATAGAAGAGCACATCCAACACTTAACTCAAATTTTCTAAAGGTGTAGAAGATACGGTATATCCTGAAATCCTAAGAAAACTATTTTCGGTGTCGAGGAAGGTAAGTTGTTAGGCCACATTATATCTCAAACAAGCATTCACATAGACCCAAAAAGGATTAAGGCCATAGCTCAACTCTCGTTGCCTCACAACAAGAAAGATATGCAGTCTTTTTTCGGACAAATAAATTTAGTGAGGAAATTCACTCCCGATTTCGCGGAAACTATCAAACCCATACAAAATATGATTCGTAAAGATGTTGAATTAAATGGGACGATGAACGAAAGGATTCTTTCAGCAACATCAAAACTTCTATATCTCAAGCCCCCATGTTACGAATTTCCCGATTTCAATAGAGATTTCTTCCTCTATACTTTCGTCTCCAAACAATCGTTAGTTGTGGTATTGACTCAGAAGGATGATGACAACAATGAGGCCCCGGTGTCATTCATGAGCACTAACCTCCAAGGAGCCAAACTAAATTATCATGTCGTAGAGAAACATGCTTATGCAGTTTATAAAGTAGTGAAACACTTCAGGTCTTACATCCTCAAGAACCACACCAAAGTAATCGTGCCTCACCCTACGGTCCAATCCTTATTCACCCAATAGAATATGGGGGAAAGAAGAGGGAACTGGATGGCAGTAGTTCAAGAATTTGATCTAGATATAAAACCTACCAAACTAGTTAAAGGGCAAGGGTTATGCAAACTCACAGTCGAAGCCTAGGACCAAGTAAATGAAGATTTTGGGTGGGAGAATGAAATGGCATTATGGTGTGGCGAAGTTTCATACATCTTCCCAGGACAAGAGTCTTGGTACAAAAAGCTAACCTATCACCTACACCATGGGAATTGTCCAAAAAATCTCAACCCTAGGGAAAGGAGAGCTCTCAGGTTAAAATATGCACAATATCGCCTCATAAATTCGATACTCTTCTGGGTCAATTATGATGGGGTACTATTAAGATGTCTCGGACATGAAGATGTAGACAAAGTTCCTCCATGATGACCCTGCCAGTGGACATTTTGCAGGAAACACCACCACTCATGATATACTGAGAGTTGGTTATTATCGGCCCACTTTTTTTAAGGACGTTCACACTTACGCTAAAAACTACAAAACTTGTCAAGTAAGCACTAGGAGAGAGAATAGAGTAGCAGCCCCACTCCAATCGGTGACTGTTTCTAGGCCTTTTGAGCAATGGGGGTTAGATATCATAGGAGAGATTACACCAACCTCTTCAAAATAGCATAAGTATATACTTACTACCACCGATTATTTCACGAAATGGGCAGAGGCCATCCCTCTGACCCATGTAAACGAGAAGGTGGTAATCCAATTCATAGAACAACAGGTGATCCCAAGGTTTGTTGTCCCTTCTGTCCTAGTTTTTGATAATGCATCTTAATTCTCTTCCACCCTGTTGACAGATTTTTCTCTAGACAAAGGAATCGTAATTAGATACTCTGCAAATTACTATCCGCAGGGAAACGGAGTGGCATAATCAACTAATAAGAACCTAGTAAGGATATTGAAGAAAACGATTGCAGACAAACAAAGGAATCGCCATAATCTACTCCATAACACTCTATGGGTCGATAGGGTCACACCCGAGGAAGCTATAGGAAATTCCCCGTACTTTCTGGTTTACGGGAAGGAATCCATTCTCCCGAACGAGCTTTATCTTCCATCTCTTCAACTAGCCCAAGATTCTAGAGGGGATCCTTCATCGGTCATACAACAAAGAATTGACACTCTGCTCATGCTAGAAGAAGAAATGGAAAAGGCTAAGTCAAAATTCATATCCCACCAACATATAGTAAAAATATCATTTGATAAGCATAAGGCTAAAGAGAACAATTTTTAAGTAGGAGACTTAGTCCTAAAATGGGACAGAGCAAACAAGACAAAAGGAAAGCATTCTAACTTTCAGAATATGTGGCTTGGACCTTTCCAGGTGGCTGAGAAGATTGGGGCATGCACTTATCGGTTGTAGAATCTAAGGGGGGAACCTGATGCCCTCCCAGTAAATGGACAAGCCCTAAAACAATATTTCCATTAAAAAAAAATATGAGTTTTTATGTTTTGTGCGCATATTTCACTAGTTGTTTCAGCTAGGTTAACTGCGAATTACTTTTATTTTTTATTTTCTTTCCCTATTTCGATTTCCACACTTTTGAAGGTTGTGTTTAGAAAGACAATGGTTGACCTCAAATCATGTGACATAGTGAACCCTGTTCCTAACTCGTTGCTCACATACAACACAAGAAACGTTGAGGAACCTACGGTTGCTTTGAAGAGTCCTCTATCTAACCCACGCAAATGAACAACTCTGGAGAAATGTAGAAAGGTTTACCCGGTGGTCTGGTGAAACCTTACGGGAAAGTTGGAAAGTTTAAAAGGAATACATGAACCCCGAAGATAAAGCTAGCAAAGGATTCACCTTAAACCATCTCACTTTACAAATTAAACAGACGTTATCCTCTCCCACTCGCTCAGGGCATTCTTCCAAAATCAAAGTTAACTATACCAAATGAGTGAACAGTGGGAGAGGGTATGCAGATATATTCATCGGGCTATGGACGCTCATTGGCAGCAGAGCAAGGTCTGTGATGTCGGGGTGATTCCGTCGGGGCTATGGACGCTCGTTGGCAACAGAACAACACTGTAGCAAGTGATTAAAGGTAATTAAAGGCTTCATGCCAGTGAATACTTTACTAGATTTTGTCAAAGGGACATGATTCAGAGTTACAGGAAACAAAGGAGGAATAAAGGTGGAAAACCCCGCAGGTAGACCCGAAATGATCAACCAGAGAATTTCAAATGCAAGGGTAAATGAAGCTTTGATTTAAAGCCAATAAGGTTCTCCAATAGCTTTCGTATTAGCCGAACATGAACGAGGAATAGAGATTGTACTTTCACCCAGTAAATTGTCATTTTTTGAGCACTCAACACACCCTAAAAAGCCTATGTCAAATTTTACTTTTTGGGTACCACTTGATTCTTTTTCACTGTCTAATTCGACTTCAGTATGAAAATGTTGCCTTTGCTTATCATTTTTGTTTCTCATTTAAGTCTCTCAAAGTTTTCTTGAGCATGTGAAAACCCATAACTTAAAAGACTAAAATTTAATTAAAGAATCGACAGTCAAGATATTTCCCCGACAAGCGTAAGAAATTCGACATCGGAAAGAATTAGAGATAAGAGAAAGTCACTCAAGAGAACCGAGGTCGTCGAGTGTCGATCTTCGTCGGCGTCGACAAACAGAAGGTGTTCTTCTGCAACAAGCATCACTCAATGATATCACCAATGATCGATCCCTTTCGGCGTCGATAAAAGGTGAAAAGAGTAAGCATTGAAAAAAACATGAAATAATATCGACGATCGTCGACTTCCGAAACATTTTCGGTATCGACGGATTTCGAGGATGATAATCCATAAGGAAACTACACGTTAGGTTTATTTCCAAAGGTCGATCCACGAGACCTTTTTTGGCATCGACGATCCCAAGTTAAGCATAGAGCACTCAACTTGAACAAAATCTTGAGTCTGACCATCACTGGTGAGTTAAGTTCTCGGTCTTCAGTAACATGTATCCCGAGTCAATGGTATCACGTCAGTGTCGTACGATGAAGTCGATTGGCGTTGAAGGTTTTGCAGAAAGATATCAATAAAAATACAAAAACTACTCGGAGCAACACTAAGCACAAAATCAGGGCTAACATACAAGAAATTTGGACAAAGAACACAGTAGATTCGCACGCAAAGAGAAAAAAAAGATGCATTCAACTGCTATGACCGGAATCCTTTCGTCAAAATTTCGAGACTTCATATATTAGATTCTCATTGCCAAGGTTGCATACAATAGACACTGTCTACAGCTACAGGCCAACCAACCCAGTTACATTAAGAACATGAACATGTTCACAAGAAAAAGGGAAAACTATCAAAATTATGTGTCGCGTCTTAGAATACAAAACAAAGTTTGCCTATCATGCCTCTTCTACGTGCGAAGTTTCTCCTCGATTGCTTCTCGCTCCCTGAGGTATTTTCATTGTTTGTTCTTCCGACACACTTTGTGCTTCACGCAGCTGCACGATCATATCTTGTGCTTCCCGAAGCTGCCTCTTGATCCAGGTTGTGTTCCCTTCACGACCTTGTGGTGCTAACACCTCAATGTTATTTTCCAACAACTGTCGTCGTAATTCTCTATTCTCCTGGTAAAATTATACTATGGCGAGTTGTGCCTACTCCAGATGTGGATTAGGTCCTTGGACGTTAGAACCCAATGCTTATGCCCTTCTCGTTCATCTCACGCTTCCACAACTTATGGTTTTGATAGGCTCTAACCGGATAGCACACATTAGGAAATCATCGGTGGTTGATCGTGCACACGACTCAATCGTGACATGGATTTCCCCCCCCCCTGACTTCCTTATTTTTCTGGGGCCTGCCTCTCCCCCACGGTATCTGTTGTTGAGGAAGTGTGGCTTCCAACTTGTGCCCTTTCGACGTAACTTCTTTCACTTAGGCCTTCACACAAGGCGATACTATCTTTTTTGTGCGAAGATAGGAATCTCCCTCTGAAGCCTCAGGAACACCCGTTGCAAACAAGAATGAGTCCTAGACATTTTCTGCCTCAATCCTGGTGCTTCGGCTGCCTCACAGGCCCTGTCTTGAGTTTTGAGGAGTTCCCATGGTGCGACAACATATCTACCTTATGCGTGGGTGACTTGAAAAAGGCCCAAAGAAAAGAATGTGGTCGAGCTAGGCTCACAATACGAGTCAATGCATAAGCTCGGCTAGTAAGCAGAACATATAGAATTTATAACGGAGCGGGCAGTGAGTCAAAACGTGCCAGGGAACACTGAATGCCTTGCGACAGGATGTTTTAAATAATTTATGTGTCACATCCGCACGACGGGCATCATCTGGGGCATGTGATATGTAGTCGATAGGAGTTGAAGAGGATGTGTGGTACGATCGCATCGATTCCTTTTTAATTCCCCAACCTCCATAATGAGTTGATGATGGTTGATGCACTTGCTGATGCGACTCCTGTTTGAACAACTTGCCTCAACTTGAAGTGTTTAGCAACTTTCCTTATGATAGTATCGGGCTCTTTTGGAACTTACTCGTACTTTCAGCACATGTTCAGCTCTGACATCCTTTCTCGACCCTAAGGGCCAACCAGCCACTGGCGTGACTTTGAATCTCATGTTTTCCGCACCTAATCTTTCATGTTATAACTCGCGGATGTAACCAACACTGAACTAAAGGAAAATGATGGCGATAAGAGAGATGGTGCAGGTAATTCGAAGGGTTGTAGAGATCACGTAAGTATCAAATAACCAGGCTTAGCGAGCTTTACAGGTATGCACTAGTCTGGATTCTTCACGCTTATGTTTTTACATATATTTTGTCGAGTATTGTGTTGTAATCAATTTCTAAACGATTTTAATTCCGAATACAAGAAAGATCCCTCCGACTATCGAGCAAAATTGGCTCTGTAACTTCGCTAAGGATTCCGAGAGAAATTGGGTCCGAAGATCAACAAGGTGATGAAGAATATCAAACTGCCCGAGTTCAACACACCCGACAATTTCGTCAACTTGTGCGATGTGGTTGAATCGCACGCCAAGAAAGATTCTTCATGGGCAGAAAGACTAGCAAAGATGACCGACACAATGCCAGGACACGTACAACAATTTCTGGAACATCTAATTAGCACTCGGGCTATGCTTCAACAGTTAATTACTAGTATGGTTAAATATCGAGCACATGCGATGGAGATCAGAGAAGTTTTCACACTCCCGTTGGAACAACACAGATTTCCATACACCCAAACCTGCGCGGATTTGTTCATCTGTTGGTCAGAGTATGAGAAAAGTCACCTTTTCAAGTGATATCTTGAGTTGACTGTTATAAAAACTGTTAGAAGAGAACGCCTCGTGGCGAACTTTGTTTACTTATCTACACTTAGTTGTTATTTTCAGTTGAATTTTATGTTATAAATAAGTGCATCAACCAATTAGTTAGAGGTCGATGGTTGCTACAAGAAACTCTTTTTTTTTGTTCTGTTAAGAACTATTTCCGAGCTACCTTTAATAGAGAAGTCCTTTTGGACCAGAGACACATTATATTTTCATCAAATGCATGTGTGATTGGACGTGGAGAAGAACTATTGCCTATCTTGTCTCATGAATGGATGTTGTAATGAGTAAGAGCTATTGAATCTATTGTTAAGTTATCCGATGCAATGTTTTACATTTCTTTTCTTTAATGATGAAGATGAGTTATTGTGTTATCAAGTGATGGACGATTAGTGTAGGTGAATTATTTTGCTTGCCATTAGCTTATCGCATATGTGTTTTCTTTCTGATAATTAGTATATCATATAGTAATTGGATGCTCACATGGTTAACGCATTAGTACTAGGCCCATGGTATAGAATTGTTGTTTGCATAATTAAGTAGTGGGTTATCCCAAGCTCAGCCTCTTCTCCAGTATTTTAGAACCTTTTTACATTTTGTTGCCAAGTTGGTTTATACTGACTTACAATCTTATATCGGTCCCACCTAAGAGAAAATACAAAAAAAGAAAGTCCAAACTGAAGGGGACACCTTCGCAAGAAAACATAAAGCCCATCGATTAATTCGTCGGATCGCAAGATCTGGAGAACCATTCCACCATTAAACGTTGCAGAATCTAATTAGGCCTTAGTGGTGGGTTTGGTTCCTGTTGTTGAATTAAAGCGATTTAGGACCCATCAACAGAATTGGCGCTAGAAGGAGGGCCTGAGAATGAATGGTTGAATACATATTTCAAATAATATTTCAAACAACCTGTAGATTCAAAACATCCCACATGCATGGCTAGTC
This sequence comes from Picea engelmannii, assembly GCA_009831015.1. Taxonomy (NCBI): domain Eukaryota; kingdom Viridiplantae; phylum Streptophyta; class Pinopsida; order Pinales; family Pinaceae; genus Picea; species Picea engelmannii. The sequence goes on from ML785970.1 coordinate 258,954, forward strand.
ATTCCCAAGACAACCCACACATGTTCAGTACTCTTGAAACGAGTAACTCACCACAACCCGAGGAAGAGAAATAGTACCCTGAAATACCTTATGCTCTCCCTCACAAGGAATTAAATCAATTCAGAAGAATCACAAGAGAATACGCCCGACAGATATGTGCGTTGTCCTTAGCTCTGATACTTCCTCGAAGAAAACAAGTAAGAAAACTAGTGGTTAACACTCTCGACGAGGTTTTTGTGCACACAGTAGAATACCTAATAGATTTCGCAATCACCGAAATCGAAGATCCTCTTAATTTGATCCTTGAAATGCCATCCAGCGACGTCCTTGAACCAGACAATTTTTCAAAAGAGGATGAGTTTAATTCAGAATCTGAAGATATGGAGGACAACAACGACCATAATGAAGAAAGGGGAAACCCACCATTGAACAATCAACCCTGGTTGGCCAGAGATTCTTTGGCCCTCTCGGGACCAGTCCATAACCTTCCCCAACATCCAGAAAATTTACTTCCTAAGTTTGACCCAGAAACCTCAGGATTGTCTGAAGATCATATCAAAAAATTTATAGTAGCGATCAGACTTATGAACATCCAACATGAAGACGTAGTTTGTAGGTTGTTCCCTTACACTTTTGAGAACTCATCCTCCACATGGTATTTTAACCTACTTGTAGGATCCATAACTAGTTGGACAAAGTCTCAAAAGGATTTTTTAGATAAATTTGCCGAAGAAACCACTACAGGAGCTCTAATGGCTAAATTGTTCACAACCACCATGAGTTCAAAACAAAAGTTAAAGATTTCAATAAAAGATTCACAACCATCTTAAACAAATTCCATCCTGAAGCCAAACCAACTCATGAGTTGCAAATCGAAGTTTACGCTAACGCTCTCCTAGCTTCTATTTCCATGTTCGTGAAAAGGGCTGCGAAACGAACCCTGGTTGAGAATTTTGAAGAAGCCAAAACGATAGAATTCCATATTAAAGGGTGTAAAGAAGGGCGGGTCTCTTTAGTTAAGAAATAATTTCAACCCCCTCCCAGGAGAGGACTCCTTTTGACCAGACCACCAGGGAAACAAGCAGAACAGACGCCCGACAAGGGTAATGGAGACGTAGAAGATCTACAACATATGGTTAAGAAATTATCAAACGAGATCATAGACATGAAGATAAACGAAGGGGAAGGAAACCAAGGCCAAAGGCCCTATAAGCCTTTATTTCAAAGGAACCCACCGTCCAAAGAAATTGTACCTCCCCCAGCTAACTTGAATATCGATCTAGGGGATGTCACATCTAATTCTTTTTGTACTTATCATTAGGAAAACCACTCCAAAAGAGACTGCCCTCAATGGGTGCATGCCATGAATTTGATGGCTAATCGGTTTCTAGACGAAGTCTCCTTGACCGAAAAATCAGGCCGTTCAGTTATGAATGTTGCTGACCAGGAAGAGATTGATACACCAGAAGATACAGCCATGCTGATATGGGATCCTGACCTAATTATGCCTTCCGACGACCTATTTCAAGTTCAAGAACCACCCACTGAGGTCTCGATTGTGCAAATGAGAATTAAAGTTCCTCTTGTCTCGAAGGATCATGCTACCACTCAAACTTCAGGGGAAAGGTCAACTCTCGATCACCCGAAAGCACGTTTTGTTCCCCATAAGAACCCTATTAGCATCCATACCCGAGAATCACCCAAACTGGAGTACAATGTAGTTGAATATCTGAAGAAGTTGAAGGCTAATATATCGGTTATGGACATATGTAGAATCCCTCAACAAAAAGACTTCCTGCTACAAGCTTTGAAATCAGTAGAAAACCCTATGACAAGCAATGAACAACAAAGAAACCTAACTTCCACAGATCTAGTAAATAGACCAATTGTGAATACCTACTCGGAAGATAAGAAGGGAAAACCCTTTGTCCCACCGTTCCTTTTGATGTTTGAAGTTTTCAACAGGTACCTTCACAATTGTTTGGTCGATTCAAGAGCATCCTCTAACATTATGCCACTATCTATCAGTAAAAAACTAAATCAATTCCCTCTCAAGAGTGATAAACATGTGATACAACTAGACAGAACCCGGGTCAAAGTCACGGGGGAACTCAGAGATGTAATGATCATGATAGTGACACATCTTAAGTTTGTGCAAGTGATTGACATCATTGTAGTAGATATCCCAGAGGCCTATGGGTTATTACTAAGTCAAGATTGATCTGAGAATTTAAACGGGTACTTTAGTAAAAACTAGGCACACCTTAGACTACCACTGAAGCGATACAAGAATATGATCAGAATCGACAGGGAGAGATCTCTGAAACATATGGTCATTGATCTAGAAACCCTAAACGAACCCTCATCGACATATTTCCCTGTGCTAGGAAATTATTCCTGCCATTCCTTTTTTGGGAACTTCTCCCCTCTTCCATCAAATGTCCCTCTCACTTAGAACTCTGAAATGGTTTTTCAAGAGAAATCACCAATACCGACAGAGGAAACCCTCTTCTGTCAAGAACTTGTGCTAGAAATCACTGGACAAATGATAGGAGGGAAAGAAAGTAATAAGAAGGAAGAAACAATTAACTTTCGCTCACATATCTGGACCATATATTTTGATGGGTCTTAATCATACGAAGGATCAGGGGTAGGGTGCATCCTCATTGATCCAAAAGGTAAACGTCATTTCCTATCCTATAGACTAGAATTCGAATGCACAAATAACACCACCATGTATGAAGCTCTAGTAGAAGGGTTAAAGAAATCCATAGACTTAAACGTCAAAGAATTGAAGGTTTTCGGAGACTCGGGGATTATCGTTAGACAAGTAAGGAATATTATACATTGCAATTCCCCACACCTAAAGAATTATCAACGAGAAGTGCATATTTTAATAGATCGTTTTGAAGCTTTCAATAATACAACAATCCCGAGAGCAAAGAACATTCGTGTTGATTCCCTGGCCACAACTGCTTCAAGGTTGTCACCTCTAGAAGATTATGAAGCCTCCCAATTCATTGTGGAACTACTCTACAAACCATCAGTGCCCAACAATATTTCTGAATGGAAAGTCTTTGAAGGGGATGAAGAGATCATAAACTTTCTAGCTAACCAAGATAATTTCAAAGACTTGGCTATTGACGATGAAGTATTTCAGGAACAATCAATAGGAATGAATTCTTAGACATGTCAACGTATTAACAAATCTAAGTCTCACACAATCCCGAAAGGGATAGCTAATTTGGAAAAAAAAATTGACCTGAAGGAACGATTTAAGGGTCCTAAAAATGCAAAGATCGGTAGTTCCTATCCCCTGCATGAAACTATAAATCTTGGAACCCCGGAAAACCCAAAGAATGTGAATCTCAGCAAGACTATACCTAAAGAGGAAAGGAAGGCTTATCTCAAACTGTTCAGACAATATCAAGATGTCTTTGCCTGGTCCTACCGAGATCTAAAAACTTATGACACCCGTATCATTCAATGCACTATACCGATAAAACCTGAAGATAAACCCTTCCAACAGAAGCTCCGAAAGTATCACCCATCCCTGGAACCTCTCATGTATCAAGAATTGAAGAAACTTTTAGATGCCAAAATCATCTTCCAGGTTAGGCATTCCACGTGGGTAGCAAATCTGGTTCCTGTGAGGAAAAAGTCTGGAGAAATATACTCATGCGTAGATTTTAGGAACCTCAACAGAGCTTCAGAAAACGACAATTACCCAGTCCCGCCAATGGAGCAACTGCTGCAAACTATGTCTGGATCAGAGATCTTCTCTCTACTAGACGGTTTCTCATGTTACAACCAAGTCCTGGTTTTCTTCAATATCCTCAGCTACTCCAAGATCTGGTTATTTTTAAGAATGAGCATTCGGTGATTCACGATTTTATCGTGGAAATCTTGAGGATCCTCCCCTTCCTGCATGATCCAAATAGGATCATTTTGGTTTTCTTGGTCAGCGTGTGTTTCGGAAAACTCGTCTATTGATTCTAAAAATTTGCGAAGTTGTTCATCGTCCTCAAAGACTTGCCAATGTTGTATGTTATTCAATATAGAAGGTCGGTGCCTCATTTGTATGTGGTGCTTTAGTTTAAACGCGGTGGGAGGTGTGAATATTCAAGCTGCTTTGGCTAACGCATCAGCCTATTGGTTTTAAGTTCTTGGAATGAAATGAACCTTGATAGAGGAGAAGAAATTGTCGATCAGATCCCAGACGCAATTCCTATAGGGCCTCAACCTAGGATGTTTGGCTTGGTACTGTCGATTTACCTGTTTTACGATTAGCTCGGCGTCACCAAAGACTTCGAGGTTTTTTATTTTCATTCTCCTAGCGGCTTCTAACGCTAACGCTAAGGCTTCATACTCGCATACATTATTAGTGTGGTCCTCATTCCACTATAGTCTGTAGGAAAAGGGAATTATGAATTGATTATCGGGAGCCACAAGGAGTGCCCCAACTCCAGCTCCAAAGTAGGATGAAGCACCATCAAAAAACATCTTCCACACACCAGAGCTATATACATTTTTTTTAATTTTTTCTTTTTCTATTTTTTCTTTTGTACAACTTCCGTCTATACCTACCTCAATATCATCATCAATGGATAAAATACAATTACCTAAATCTTGATCAGCAATATATACAGGGTGGTTATTTGGGTTATGTGGATCACCTACCGTGAATGCCAACCTAGTTTATTTGTATAGATGCATGTATTGTCCTCCAAAAACTGGAATCGTAGCATATGTCATGTCAAGCTGGAGAGATCCTCCAAGCTTGGCACCCTATGACCTAGATAACAACATGCCATATTTCAGAGGGATATCGGCGACCACTACGTCCATGAGAATGCTTTTTGCGGGTATTTGTGCCAAATTTACCACCAAGTCTTTAATCATGCCTATGCATTTGAATTTCCTTGAATCAAATGAATATAAATCTCCATAAGGCCTAGTGATTTCGAGACCTAATTTATCCATAATGGATTTAGGCATCACATTGTGGGATGCTCCAAAATCTAGCATGCATTTATGGAGTAGGTGGTCGAACAAGGTTAACGTGATATAGAAGGGGGAAACCGTGTCTTTCACACCTTCGAAATGTGGACCAAAAACTATGTTCGGCTTGTCATCTTCAAAGTTGATGACATCGGCTTGGCTTTCGTCTTCTGAAAAGCTAATCATCTTGGCAATTTGTTTTCTGTATATGGGAATTTTAGCCAGTTCAACAAGTGGGATAGGGATTTTGATTTTGTTTATTTCATTTTCCAGACTAAAATTTCCCAGGGCCTTGTCGCTCTCTATGTTTGGGGCCTCCATTCCTTTCTTTTCAGCTTTTCTTTGTGGTGCGGATTTGGTTTCACTCACAGGGACCTTTGTTTTCATGACGAGTGTTCCTACTGACTTTGACTTGACAAGTTGTGTGTCAGTGATGTGGGTTTTTGCAGTATGTTTCTCAGCAACCTTTGGAGCCGCTTCATTAGTTTCGCCCCTAGGCAAGATCTTTTTTGTTGGGGTGGTTGGAAGACTCTTGTTCTTAGGTCTTAAATTGTATTTCTCGTGTAGTTCGGCTATAATATCATCTATGATACCCTGATAGGTCAAATCTTCAAAAGTATCGTTGCTAACATCGTCTTCCGATCTAATTTCTTTATTTAAGGATTTTTCGTAATCTTGTCTTGATAAATAGGGTGATTTACTATCGTCGCCAAGATTATTTATATCCTCATCTAATTCTTGAAAATCTTCTAGGTATTCCTCTCCAATGAAGTTTTCACTTTTGAAGGGGGTTGGGATTTTTTGATCCTCATTCCTAATTATTTTCCGTGGGGCCTGAGGATCAGGATTCCTTCTAAAATCCTTCCTAGGAAAATTATCCCTTTTTTATTTATCTAGCTCCATTTTTGAGATCTTATTTGACAGTTCTCTAATTACCTTAGCCATCTCGTCTATTTTATCTCCCGAGGATTTCCCCGATCCTGAGGATCCACCTTGTTCTTTGAATTTCCTACTTTCTTTGTTCCCGATTTCTATTTTTGCTTTTAATTTCCCTGATGCCATCATGTTCGATTCGATTTCTAGGGCATCATCTTGCATTTTCGTGAGATCTATTGATCTCCTTTCTCTCAATAATAGAGCGAAATTAGGATCAAAGGCTCCAGCGAAAGTCACCTTTGTTGCGGGTTGAGAAGGTTTGACCTCGACGGGGATTTTATTATACAACTTGTTAAACCTTTGCGTGAACTCGAGAACTGATTCTGAGTTTTTCTTTCCAGGGGCTCCAAATTCAGTTAGGTAATAGAGGTGGTCTCTCCTTTCCCCCCATTGTCTGATAAAAGCGTTTTCAAGTTCTTCGTAAGATCTTAGAGATCCTGCTGCTAAGGCTCGGAACTAGGCCCTCACCTATCCTTCGAAAGTCTGAACGAGGAGTCTATAATAGACATCTTCGTGTTCGATTCCAAGGATGTCGGCAAATTGGTCAAAGAAATTTATGTTTTCTTGAGTGGTTAAATCTCCTTCCCCTGTAAATTTGGGAAGGATTTTCATATAATTTTCGGGAAGGTCATGTAGGGGAACTGGGAGGACAAGGGGGACATATCTGGCAGCTACCTTAGCAAAGATTCTAGGAAGCAGTGTGATCCGTAGGATCTTTTAATGACTTATGGTTGAGTTTTAATTTGCATGCGTTAATTAACCATTTGAGAAAACTTAGTGAAAGAATGAGGAAAGAAGAGGAATTATGACAGCCATAGACATATATGCAGATCTGAAATGAGATAATAGACAGCAAACCATAACACGCAGATTGATAACGGAGTTTGGCACAACATTGCCTATGTCTCTGGGCCTTGCCTATGTGGGGGAGGCTTCTTTATTTCTGTTCAAAAGCTCAAAATTAACTCGCTACAATGCCAAGTGGCTACAAGACTGATCTGGTCATGTTCATCCAGATCTCTAGAACCCTACAAAGAAAACGGAACGCAAAACAGACGTCCGGAGCTCCCAGAAATGGTCCGACAGCATCTCCTTCTTAAAAGCTTCTCTGCATCAAAATGGCTTTGGCTTGGCTTCTCTTCAGCATAACTCTGCTCTGAATGCCCTCCCATGGCCTCAAACAGGCCTTGGTTATATAGCTTGGAAGTTGGTTTCTCATCTCCAACTTCCCCCTAAAATTTAGGCTCCATAAATGCCCAATATCTCCCAAAAATGGAGAAAATCATTAAAAATAGGTTAATTAACAATAAAAAAAACCCAAAATATAGGCATAAAACCAACTTTATAGTTAAAATTGGGCATTAGGCCCCCTTCGCCCGGTGCGCGCCCCCTTGACAGGGTCATATGGACCATGTGGCCGAGCGCCAGCCCAAAGGACTGTGCGCTGGCCCCCTTTTCGCGCTAACTCCCGGTCTCGTGGCATATAGGCATATGGCCACGGGCTTGACCGTTGTATAACCGCGCGCTCAGTCAGTCGGCTCCGGGTAATATGGAAACGTTGGCACGTAGGCATAAATCCACGGGCCAACCGTTACATAACTGCACCATTTTTACAAACCCACGCTCCTGGTTACATGGAAGGGTCACATGGTGTATGCCGAGGGCTGGGGCTAAGCCCCGGCCCTTTCCCCCGCCAACCATCCATTCAAACGAATTCAAATAAAATTCGCACCATTTAGTTTACAAGAACCACGCATAGGGTGAGCGGTTAGCCCAGCCCTGCCAGTCCGTTTCCCGGTCGAGAGGTCGCCGGTTCGACTCCCGTGTAAACCATACAACTTTTATATGTAACCAACAAACCATTCACGGGGTGCCACGTGGCACCTCAACATCCAACCACAATACGTCGCGTGTCAGATCCCTATTAGTCCACGTTCCAAAGCCGTACTTCCACGTCAACTTGCCACGTCAACCACCGTATTGTCCCATCATTCTGCCACGTCAGTTGTTGGCGTCATCCGTGCCACGTGTCACCCTTACAGTGGTGAAATGTGTCACCTCTGGATTGGTCCAACTGGCTGTCTGTACATCCAAATCTTCTTGACACGTGTCACCTTCTGGGATTGCCACGTCAGCTGTACAGACCATACGGTCTGCACAGTCAGCATGACACGTGGATTGTACAGACTGTACAGTCATCCCCCTTTTTTTTTCCTGTTTGGCTTTTCGGACAGAACGTGATATCTTCTCCATACGGAGCCCATTTGACAAAGTAAATATACCGCCGTAATCAGGAAGACAAGACGGACGCAATGGAATAAGTTTCGTCGCATTCCAAGCACTTTCATTTTTGAGCATTTTTCAAGCCCTGTCAGGCTTCTGGATCCGATTTCGGATCACACCTCCCCACAATAAGACCTTTTGGTCCCCAAAAGGTTACTGACCAGTCAACAAGCTCGGGATA
>ML785970.1:288540-319302 GCA_009831015.1 Picea engelmannii
AGTATATTGTTAGCCATTTGAACCCTGTTACATCTTACTGAAGCCACTATCATCCATGTAGAAAACATTGCTAATGACAGCATCAAAAAGACAACTGCAAATGAGCTGATATACTTTAGATATCTGCACGACATGAGCTTATCCTGAAGCAACTTATGATTGATTTTCCATTCAACAACCATATTTTGTTCTTGCTTAAGGTCAATTACTTCATTTGAAACAATTATTGGTTTGTTGCATGCTTGCACTGCATTCGTTAATTGTTCCATTGTTTGAAGTGTTTTGTTTGCTTTAACATGATGAGCATGAACCACATAATCATGACCTGCTTTAGTGAATTGATATTGATTCTGTGTCCTATAGAAGATTGCCTTACGATCAAATAAGTATGGACTACCTAATATCATTCCACATTCTCTTAACGACACAATATCACAAGTTACTTCGTCCACATACTTAGATGAAATTGCAAATTTGATTGTGCACTATTTTGTTATGTGCTTTTGATGATGATTGCTTATCCATTTAAGTGTGTAAGGCTTATGATGAGTTTGTGTTTTTAACCCCAATTGCTTAACCAATTCTTCTGAGATTAGATTAGATTGAGATCCACTGTCGATTAATGTGTCTATCTTAGCGTGTCGCATGATTACCCTTATATGAAACAATTTGGTTCTACAATCAATCTCTTCACCATTCTTACCTGTCATACCAACCAATGAAATCTTTGACTCATCACCTGAATCTGATCCCAAGTCTGTGGGTTTTGATGTTGTTGCCACTGTTTGCGTTCCCTTCTTTTCTTTGAACCACTTTGGCTTCTTCTCGGGATGCAACTGCCAACATCTGTCCTCATCATGTCCCTCTTTCTTGCAATGCTTGCAAGAGTGCTTTCCTTCCTTCTTTGTCACTGCATTTGCATTCTTGCCATTGCCATGCCTTTTCCTCTTGTCCTCTTTCCTCGAAGACGATGATTCCCCTGACACACCTGCTTTCCCTGCTTGAATATACGTAGCTTAAACATAAACCTCATCAAGGTTAGTGGGTCCAAACATGAAAACAGTGTTTCTAATATGCACAGGTAAACCTCCTATATACTTCATAAGGTTTTCTTGTGTTTGCAAAGGGATATCTAACATTAATGCCATTTTTCGAAATCCATCGGTGTATTCTTGCACTGTTTGTCCTTTTCTTAGTTTTAAAGATTTCCATTCAATTATTGCTTTTTCTTTATAACCCAAAGGATAGAATTGTTTCCTAAGTGCAGAAATGAAATCCTTCCATGATGGAAATACATTACCCACATTTTGTGTTCTTTTTTGCAGCTTGCTTTGCCACCAGATAAGAGTTGTACCTACAAGTCTCAAAGATGCCAACTTGATTTGTGTGGCCTCATCCTTGATCTGTTGCACACTGCAATATACCTCCATCTGCCTGATCCAGTTATCAAGTTTTTCTGCATTTACTTCACAATCATATATGGGCAACCCAAATTTTACATCAAGTTTTAACAATGGCATTTCATGCTTATTCTTATGAACATTTTTCTTTCCACTAGATTTAGAACTTGAACTTGAAGAAGAAGGAGAAGAAGGAGTTGTTGATGGAGGTGAAGGAGGAATCTGAGGATGGTCCTCTTCCTCTTCACTTTTGCCCTTTGAAGAATCACCCAAAACTGGTCGCTTCCATTCCAAGTAATCTTCGTACAAGACTTTCACCATCTCCGACATAGCAAGGAATGTTTTCCGGAACTCTTTCTCATCTTGAGAAATCCCTTCTTCCGATGCCATCTTCTCGCTGTGAGAAGCTCTTTTTCTCAATCCAATTAATGGATTCTCTGCAACAAGCTCGCCTTCACCACGCTGTAGCTTTTCCCTGGTTAACATGCAACTCAAATCCAAACGTCAACTAGCTCTAATACCACTTGATCCGTAGGATCTTTTAATGACTTATGGTTGAGTTTTAATTTTGCATGCGTTAATTAACCATTTGAAAAAACTTAGTGAAAGAATGAGGAAAGAAGAGGAATTATGACATCCATATACATATATGCAGATCTTAAATGAGATAATAGACAGCAAACCATAACACGCAGATTGATAACGGAGTTTGGCACAACTTTGCCTACGTCTCCGGGCCTTGTCTCTGTGGGGGAGGCTTTTTTATTTCTGTTCAAAAGCTAAAAAGTACATCGCTGAAATGCCAAGTGGCTACAAGACTGATCTGGTCATGTTCGTCCAGATCTCTAGAACCCTGCAAAGAAAACGACACGCAAAACGAACGTCCGGAGCTCCCAGAAATGGTCCGACATCGTCTCCTTCTCAAAAGCTTCTCTGCATCAAAATGGCTTTGGCTTGGCTTCTCTTCAGCATAACTCTGCTCTGAATGCCCTCCCATGGCCTCAAACATGCCTTGGTTATATAGCTTGGAAGTTGGTTTCTCATCTCCAACTTCCCCCTAAAATTTAGGTTCCATAAATGCCCAATATCTCCCAAAAATGGAGAAAATCATTAAAAATAGGTTAATTAACAATAAAAAAACCCAAAATATAGGCATAAAACCCACTTTATAGTTAAAATTGGGCATTAGGCCCCCTTCGCCCGGCGCGCGCCCCCTTGAAAGGGTCATATGGACCATGTGGTCGAGCGCCAGCCCAAAGGACTGTGCGTTGGCCCCCTTTTCACGCTAACTCCCGGTCTCGTGACATATAGGCATACGGCCACGGGCTTGACCGTTGTATAACCGTGCACTCCCGTCAGTCGGCTCCGGGTCATATGGCAGCGTTGGCATGTAGGCATAAATCCACGGGCCAACCGTTACATAACCGCGCCATTTTTACAAACCCGCGCTCCTGGTTACATGGAAGGGTCACATGGTGGATGCCGAGGGCTGGGGCTAAGCCCCGACCCTTTCCCCCGCCAACCATCCATTCAAACGAATTCAAATAAAATTCGCACCATTTAGTTTACAAGAACCACGCATAGGGTGGGCGGTTAGACCAGCCCTGCCAGTCCGTTGCCCGATCGGGAGGTCGTCGGTTCGACTCCCGTGTAAACCATACAACTTTTATATGTAACCAACAAACCATTCACGGGGTGCCACGTGGCACCTCAACATCCAACCACAATACGCCGCGTGTCAGATGTGTATTATGCCATGTGACAGAGCCGTACTGCCACATCAACTTGCCACGTCAACCGTCGTACTGTCCCGTCATTATGCCACGTCAGTTGCTGACGTCATCCGTGCCACGTGTCACCCTTACAGTGGTGACACGTGTCACCTCTGGATTGGTCCAACTAGCTGTCCGTACGTCCAAATCTGCTTGACACGTGTCGCCTTCTGGGATTTCCACGTCAATTGTATGGACCGTACGGTTTGCACAGTCAGCATGACACGTTGACTGTACGGACTGTACAGTCATCCCCCTTTTTTTTTCCTGTTTGGCTTTTCGGACAGAACGCGATATCTTCTCCATACGGAGCCCGTTTGACAAAGTAAATATACCACCGGAATCAGGAAGATGAGACTGACGCAATGGTATAGGTTTCGTCTCATTCCGAGCACTTTCATTTTTGAGCATTTTTCAAGCCCTGCCAGGCTTCTGGATCCGATTTCGGATCACAGTGCTTGGTCGCCTGCTGGTCCTCCTGGGGCACTGCCCCTAGCTCTTGCACCTTCGTGTGCAGCCATTGATGGATTTGAGGCTGAAGCTTGGAGTGTGTGAAGAGAAGGCTCATGAAATTTTGGGGTATATACTTCAGGAAAAGAGAACGTATTGTTTGAAGGGGGGAGGGAGACAGATCTCTCGAGTGTTTCCTTAATTTTCAACTGTGTAAAATCAAGCTGACAAATAGTATGTAAGGGTGAAATCATTTGTCTAAGGGATCTTCGTGATTTTAAAATCTTTTTCGGATCAGAGAATGGCGAGGTCTGCTTGTCGTCTGGGTTCTTTATGGTGTTCTTTCGGCTAAAAGCCAGTTTACTTATCGTGGAGTCGCCAAGTGAAAAATGAAGGTAGCCTTAGAAGGTTTTTCTATCTTTGTTCACTATCAAAGAAAGAAAGTGTCAATGTCGTTCTTCCCAGGGAAAAGTTTCGTTTCTTTGGTCCCCGGCAACGGTGCCAAAAAGATGTTGTTCCTGAGTTTATACTTTAAGGCTCTAAAGTATACCGTCAAGGCATCCGAAAAGATAAAGAGAATTAAGGGGTAAGAATCAATTGTGAAGGGTAAATCAGAGTTGGTTTCTCAACTGTCTCTGTCTAGCTTCCCATTGCTCTTGGATGCTGATGTCTCTCTCGATAACTGCCCATGAGCGTTCTAATTCGACCCTGGTAGTTGTTGTTTGCAGGATAGTATTAAATAAGTTCAAAGCAATGCTAGTTTGATCTTGAAGGCCAGGTTCTATGTTAGGCTGTCTATTATTTGGGACAGTCATGGGGGGTAAAATTTTATTGAATTATAAAATGTTTAAAGATTTGTTGCTTCAGTTTTGAGGGATGAAATAAAAAAGGAGTTTTGGAACTCAAAATAATAACACAATAACAGTAGAGGTTGTTTCCTATACCTGAAATAATTTGAGAATAGTAAGATAATAACAAAAGTAACGTTGTCGAAAAATATGAGGCTTTAATCATGAAAGAATCTCATATCGTAACAGAAGAAGGAGAGAAAAATGAGATTTCTAATGAAATATAAAATATAACCATCCAAATGACCTACAGGTCTTGAAACTGCTGATAGCAATCACAGAGGAAAAACTATAAATGATTAGATAATTAAATAAATTCAAACTACAATAGAAGTTTGAGTTTAAACTATAGTTGATCATTCATTAGAAAGACATGAAAAGAAAGATGTTGAAAGATATTGAAAACAGAGTAAAGGAACACATAGCTTCAAGTTGACAGAATTCAGAATCTCTTTTGCATTATCTATATCACTGTAAATCGGAAAACCTCTAATACAATTGACTCCCCAAATAACCAAAATCCTTTTCTCAGTCTTGTGAAATTATATTTATACATGATCACCAAACCTTTTTTCTATTGTTGATTAACTAACTTCCAAAGACTAACGGTTACATGAATGTGAAATATTGAACCGTTTATATTTCTATCTTTATCTTCTTTGATTAATTTCGATGATGAAATTTTCAAAATAATATTTTACTTCTTTGTTGATGAAACTCCTTCTTCTTTTTTGAGACAATCAATACATTTTCCTAGGAGCTGCACCAACACCCTAGGAGCCTCTGGAATATCTTTTGCCTCAAATAGGAAGAATTTTCTCTGTAGTCCTGGTAGACGGTCGTGAAATATCTTTCCTGTAAACTCAATAGTTTGTAACTTTAAATTCGGCTTCACCATCCACCTGTTAATCTGTGTAATATCAATTACCTTTATCTGTGAGATTTCTATTTGAATTTCATCCAAATTCTCCTTGAAATTTAATTGATGCTTTCCAATGTTGATTTGTCCTAATAACCCAGGACAGTTGTCTCTTCCAATGTTCAACGAAGCCTTATCTAGAAGATCGAAAATTGCTTGGAAATCATCGTTAACCTCTTTGGTTATTCTCTTGTTTTCGGCAAGGCTTGCCTCCCAAACCTTGAGTATTATATCCCCTTTGATCTGCTCTGAAACAGATAACTTATGAGTCTTTCCAATCTCCTCTTTTGCTGAAAGAGTCACTGTCTTTTGAAAAGTGGTTCTGGCTACTTTTGCTTCCCTCTCCTTTAAGAGGATATTGTCGAAGGATTTGCTCTTTTTCTATTTTTTCATGTATTTCCAATGCCTGGGCTTGGAAAGTTTCCATCTCTACCACTTGATTTTGGATTGAAATCATCTTGTTATGTAATTGTTTATTCATTTCTTCCTGATGTAGGACCTCTGCTTGACTGGTCTGTATCTTCATGTTCGCTTCATTTAAGCTTGTTCTTAGTATTTGAATCTCCTGTATGTCACTGGTTCTGGCTCGTTCTAGCCCTTTGCTTATTTCCAGACTGATACTTCTTTTAGTCTCCCTTAATTGACTTTGTAGCTGGGCTATCATTTGGTCTTTCTGTTGTAACCTAATTCTCAAATTGTTTACAGAGTGTAAATTTGCTAATGCGAAGGCTCCCATTGTGCCTGCTATTTCTGTAGCGAATTCCCCTTCTTCAAGATTTTGTCCATCTACGATGATCTTATGCTTTTTTATCATCATGTCTCCTCTTAGATGCATTTCTTGTTTCAAGATAGCCTTTCTCTTTTTACTAAAAAAATAATCGGATGAAGGAATTTTGTCTCTAGAAATAGGTTCGAGATCACTAACATATAGAGCTCCCTCTTGGGGGTTTCCATAGGTAGACTGCAATGGGGTCAAAGAAGTAATAGGGCTTCCAAGCTTTGTCGATACCGTTCCTCCTATTTTTTTGGGAAAATTCTCAGGGATTTCTGAAGATGTTTCCAACTCCTTTCCTTTCCCTGACTCTGAGTTCTTGATTTGTAGAACTTCTATTCTTAGTGAAGGCATTTCAGTCTCCTTCAAACTTTCCTTTGTATTTGCTTTATCCTGTGAATTTGATTCAAAACCTGGGGGAGGTCCTTCCTTCTCTAGAGGGGGAATCGTGTATTGACCCTACAATATATTCGGTAAACAACTTCGCCTATGGCTTTGGAAGGTCATAAAACCAGTCTGTAAGTCGGGTGGTAATGCTCGTACTCTATTTAATACTTCCTCATAAGTTTTTACCTCTTTGAAAATATCATCATAAGCGGACCTTTCATGTTCATAAGCTTTCATACCGCAGTGTATGAGGTGTTTGTTCACTAGTTGACAAGGGTCATGCCTTTTGTGCTCAATATTTACCATTTTGATTTCTCTGAGCGCTTCTTCTTCCACCTTGGAATGGCCCAACTTTAGTAATGAAAATTTTCCGATATGCACAGGGAAGTTTGGCCAGGATTTCTTTTGGGCTGCCTTTAGCTCTATTCTGATACCACCTTTCACTATTTGGTGTGCTACCTCTCTCAATACCAGTCTGTCTGGGAGAAATTTTGGAAGTGCATGAGGAGGGACTGAGCACCCATAAACCCTGATGTATGAGAAACTTTCTTCAATGAACCAGTCGGCTATTGCCCTGAGGTTTTCTAAGACTGTCTCAAAGATGCGAGGAGGATCACAACCATAAAGCATTTTATGCATTGGTACTATTACGAAATGACAAATTTTGTAAAATTAATTTATTGCATTTTCTTCCCACAGCTCTGAATGATACTCGTGAATGGGTTGGGGACAGGTTATGTTCCAATTCCAATTCATCAGAGGGAACGGAGTCAAAAAACAAATGGCGTCCATTATGTATGCCGACATGTAAAAGGCCACTGGTTGACCTTGGGCTTTTGCAGCTTTGTAATTTGAAACCTCTTTGGCCAAGTTATCGGATAAAATCTTGCTCCAATTGAAACTATATCTTTCTGATGCCTCCTCTAAAAAGGGTACCCAATTTGCGGGAAAATGACAGGGATTCTTTTTGCCAAAGAGTCTGCACAACATAATGGCTACATAAACCATGTATTCATTCAAAGATGCGGTGGCATAATTTCCGTGAGTGTCGGCCCTAAATTTTGATGGACATCTCCACCATCCTTTGATTAAATCGGGATAAGTTAGGTCTACCTCAGTACACTCTTTCCTTTGAAATTCAGCTATAAACTCGGCATTGTAAATATATTTAGGATTGGGTGAGAGTTTGTACATTACTTGGATATGTTTAGGTCTGAATGAGCCGATAACGACCGACTGATTGTTTAGAATACTTCTCGTCGGAATATCAACCTTCTCTGGAGCCCAACTGATCATGTCATTGTACGCCACGAGTCGTGGGCGTGCTGCAATCTTGTGAAGCTCGGATTCGGCTATGTCCCAAAGGTGACTCTCGGAATCATTTGGGGAATTTTTGATTTCATAGATTTGTCTCCAGGATTTGATCGAGTCGATAGCATGTAGTGTTGTGTCAGATATGATATCTACCTCTGGACTGCAAATCTCAGTTGTATCTTCACTCTTCTTAGGCGCTTTCTTTGGTGCCATGACTTTCGTATCAGAATGAAAACCTGTCACAGAAGAGAGGTGTATGAGTTTAGCTGAATGCATCTTACACCTGATAGCATGAACCAGGATAAGTTGTGAAACACAGACCTTTAATTCTCTTTTAACTCATTTAATGGTGAAGGTACTGACGCGGCTGAAAGGAACTTAATACCTTAAATGCAGTGAATATTTATGAGATACGCATTAGTGTCACATAAATCATCAGTTATCCGTTATTAATGTGGTCGTATTCCGGCAATCCCAGATTCAAAATTTGTAAGATTTCATTCAACGGTACCGAAAATGAGAAAATACCTAAGAAGTTTAATTACCGTTAATCGTGTTTTTAAAACAGAGTTAGTTCAGTTCAAACGTTGATTATGGTTCGCGACTTCGCGTTTCGGGGTTTCGGGGATCGTGGATACATGAGGTATGTCATCGCTAAACCCTGATTCCCGAAATTGCAAAATCACGATGAGATTAGGTTAGGCCTTAACTTTCGTATTAGTAAATTAATTAATCGGGAATAAAAACTAACTTCCATTCTTTCGGGAAATCAGGGATCGGGATTTCGTGATTCAATATGTATGGAAAACATATGGTTTTGAGTAGACCCAAATCCCAAAAGGTTTAAATATTGTTAATCAACTCCTCTAAGGTTTAAATTACCGTGATTAAAAATAACTTTACAGAATGCGCGTCGAGACTTTTAAAACACTTTTGGTTTTTTGTCGTTGATATTTAAAGAATAAAGCTTGTCAGGATTTCGGTATCGGGCTTTTGGAAATGATAGCGAGGTTTATGCTTTATGAAAAGTCGAAACCCGAAAAAGGAAAGTTTTAGTCTTAGAGATAAAATCTTTAAAAACTGTTTCAACGGGAGGTTTGATCATAGTGGCACAACAACTAGTTTTAACAGGCTTGTCATGTTATCTCTTTTCTTTTTATACCAAGTAGCTCAGGCATGGAGGATCCAGTCGAGCTGTCATTACAACGTTGTGATGAAGGTTCGATCACCTGTTTGTTATAGTTGTGACTTTTTCGAGTCATGTCCTGGTGTCTGAAGCCCTGGTTCGAGCTGAGCTTGCACTTGGAGCTTTTCTTATTGCTTGTTCATTTACTCACCCTTTACTACACTTAATGACTAAAGTTAGATTGAGACCTCACCTACCCATGATTTTCTTGGTCCAGGATTCCGATTTAAAACGATATGGTTATGAGTTTACTTACATTCGGTCACCTTTTATAAAACCAACTTGTGACATAAAATACTGATGGGTATCAGGCTTACTCCTGCTGCAATCGAGGAGTGACATCTGGTGCTAACACTGCTCATGCTAGAAGAATAAAGGGAAAAGGCTAAGTCAAAATTCATAGCCCACCAACAGATAGTAAAAATATGATTTGATAAGCATAAGGTTAAAGAGAAGAATTTTGAAGTAGGAGACTTAGTCCTAAAATGGGACAGAGCAAACGAGTCAAAAGGGAAGCATTCTAAGTTTCAGAATCTGTGGCTTAGACCTTTCCAGGTGGCTGAGAAGATTGAGGCAAGTAGTTATCGGTTGCAGAATCTAAGGGGGGGGACCTGACGCACTCCCAGTAAATGGTCAAGCCCTAAAACAATATTTCCATTAAAATAAAATAAAAATTGAGTTTTTATGTTTTGTGCGCGTATTTCACGAGTTATTTCAGCTAGGTTAACTGTGAATTACTTTTATTTTTTATTTTATTTCACTGTTTTGATTTCCGCACTTTTGAAGGTTGTGTTTAGCAAGAGAATGGTTGACCTCAAATCATGTGACATAGCGAACTCTGCTCCTAAATCATTGCTCACGTACAACAAAAGAAGCATTGAGGAACCTACGGTTGCTTTGAAGAGTCCTCTATCTAACCCACGCAGATGAACAACTCTGGAGAAATGCAGAAAGGTCTACCTGGTGGTCTAGTGAAACCTTACAGGAAAGTTGGAAAGATGAAAAGGACTACATGAACCCCGAAGATAAAGCTAGCAAAGGATTCACCTTAAACCATCTCACTTTGCAAATTAAACAGACGTCATCATCTCCCACTTGCTCAGGGCATTATGTCGAAATCAAAGTTAACTATACCAAATGAGTGAACAGTGGGAGAGGGTATGCAGATATCTCCGCCGAGGCTATGGACGCTCGCTGGCAACGGAGCAAGGTCTGTGATGTCGGGGTGACTCCATCGGGGCTATGGACACTCGTTGGCAGCAGAGCAACACCGTAACAAGTGATTAAAGGTAATTAAAGGCTTCATCCCAATTAATACTTTACTAGATTTTTTCAAAGGGGCATGAGTCAGGGTTATAGGAAACGAAGGAGGAATAAAGGTGGAAAACCCCACAGGTAGACCCGAAAGCATCAACCGGAGAATTTCAAATGCAAGGGTAAATGAAGCTCTGATTTAAAGCTACTAAGGTTCTCCACCAGCTTTCGTATCAGCCGAACATGAAGGAGGAACAGAGATTATGCTTT
Source organism: Picea engelmannii (assembly GCA_009831015.1). Lineage (NCBI taxonomy): Eukaryota > Viridiplantae > Streptophyta > Pinopsida > Pinales > Pinaceae > Picea > Picea engelmannii. The sequence goes on from ML785970.1 coordinate 299,113, forward strand.
CGCCCAGTAAATCGCCATTTGTTGAGCACTCAACACACCCTAAAAAGCCTATGTCAAATTTTACTTTTTGGGTACCACTTGATTCTTTTGCACTATCTAATTCGACTTCAGTATGAAAATGTTGCCTTTGCTTATCATTTTTGTTTCTCATTTAAGTCTCTCAAAGTTTGCTTGAGCATGCGAAAACCCATAACTTAAAAGACTAACATGTAATTAAAGAATCGGCAATCAAGAGTTTTCTCTGACGCGCGTAAGAAATTCGGCATCGGAAAGAATTAGAGATAAGAGAAAGTCGCTCAAGAGAACCAAGGTCATCGAGCGTCGATCTTCGTCGGCGTCGACAAACAGAAGTTGTTCTTCTACGACAAGCGTCACTCAAGGATATCACCAACGACCGATCCCTTTTGGCGTCGGTAAAAGGTGAAAAGAGTAAGCGTTGAACAAAACATGAACTAATATCATCGATCGCCGACTTCTGAAACGTTCTCGGTATCGGGGGATTTCAAGGATGATAATCCACAAGGAAACTACGCATTAGGTTTATTTCCGAAGGTAGATCCCCGAGACCTTTTTTTGGCATCGACGGTCCCAAATTAACCATAGAGCGCTCGACTTGAACATAGTCTCGAGTCCGACCATCACCCACGAGCTGAGTTCCCAGTCTTCAGTACCATGTATCCCAAGTCAGTGGTGCCATGTCAACGTCGTACGATGAAGTCGATCGACATCGGAGGTTTTGCAGAAAGATATCAATAAAAATACAAAAACAACTCAGAGCAACACTAAGCACAAAATCGTGGCTAACTTACAAGAAATTTGGACAAAGAACACAATAGATTCGCACGCAAAGAGAAAAAAAAGATGGATTCAACTGCTATGACCAGAATCCTTTCATCAAAATTTCAAGACTTCATATATTAGATTCCCATCGCCAAGGTTACATAGAGTAGACATTGTCTACACCTATAGGCCAACCAACCCGGTTACATTGAGAACATGAAAATTTTCACAAGAAAAAGGGAAAACTATCAAAATTCGGCGTCGCATCTGAGAATACAAAACAGAGTTCACCCATCATGCCTCTTTTGCGCACAGAATTTATCCCCGGCTGCTTCGCGCTCCCTGAGGTGTTTTCCTTGTTTGTTCTTCCCACACCCTGTCATTGTAATTCTCTATTTTCCTAGTAAAATTCAGCTACGGCGAGTTGTGCCTTCTCCAGCTACGGATTAGGTCCTTGGACGTTAGAACCTGATGCTTCTTCCCTTCTCGTTCGACTCTCGCTTCCTCAACTTGTGGTTTCAACAGGCTCTAGCCGGATAGTGCACATTAGGGACTCTTCGGCAGCTGATCGTGCACATGACTCAATCAGGACTTGGCTTTCCCCCCCGACTTCCTTATTTTTCCCGGGCTTGCCTCTCCTCCACGGTATATGTTGTTGAGGAAGTGTGGCTTCCAACTTGTACCCTTCTGACATAACTTCTTCCACTTCATCCTCCACACAATGTGATACTATATTTTCCGTACGAAGGTAGGAATCTCCCTTTGAAGCCTCACAAACACCTATTGCAAACAAGAACGAGTCCCAGTCATTTTGTGTCTCAAGCCTGGCGCTTCAGCTACCTCACAGGCCCCGTCTTGAGTTTTGAGGAGTTCCCATGGTGCGACAACGTATCTACCTTATGCGTGGGTGACTTGACAAATGCCCAAATAAAAGAATGTGATTGAGCTGGACTCACGAGACGAGTCAGTGCATAAGCTCGACTAGTAAGAAGAACATCTAGAATTTATAATGGAGCGGGCAATGAGTCAAAACGTGCCAGGGAACACTGAATGCCTTGCAATGGGATGTTTTAAAGAATTTATGTATCACATCTGCGTGATGGGCATGATCCAGGGCATGTGAGATGCAGCCGATAGGAGTTGCAGAGGATGTGTAGTACGATCGCATCGATTCCTTTTTAATTCCCCAGCCTCCATAATGAGCTGATGATGGTTGATGCACTTGGTGATGCGACTCATGTTTGAGCAACTTGCCTCGACCTGAAGAGTTTAACGACTTCCCTTATGAAAATATCTGACTCTTTTGGAACTCACTCGTACTTCCAGCACATGTTCGGCTCTGACATCCTTTCTCGACCGCAAGGGCCAACTGGCCACTAGCGTGACTTTGACTCTCATGTTTTCCCTACCTGATCTTTCATGCTATAGCATGTGGATGTAACCCACCTTGAACTAAAGGAAAATGACGGTGCTAACAAAGATGGTGCAAATAATTCGAAGGGTTGCAGAGATCACGTCAGTATCAAACAACTAGGCTTAGCGAGCTTTAAAGGTATGCACCAGTTTGGATTCTTCACGCTTACGTTTTTACATATATTTTGTCGAGTATTGTTTTGTAAGCAATTTCTAAATGATTTTAATTTCGATTGCAGGAAAGATCCCTCCGACTGGCAAAGGTGACCGACACAGCGCTAGGACAAGTACAACAATTTCTGGAACATCCGATCAGCGCTCAGGCTGTGCTTCAACAGTTAAGTACTAGTCTGGTCAAATATCGGGCACATGCGGTGGAGATCAGAGAATTTTTCGCACTCTCGATGGAACATCACAGATTTCCATATGCCCAAACCTGTGAGGAGTTGTTTATCAGTTGGTTGGAGTATGAGAAAAGTCACATTTTCAAGTGATATCCTGAGTTGACTGTTAGAAAAATTGTTAGAAGAGAACGCCACATGGCAAATTTTGTTTACTTATCTACACTTAGCCATTATTTTCAGTTGAATTTTATATTATAAATAAGAGCATCGACCAATTAGTTAGAGGTCGATGGTTGCTGCAAGAAACTTTTTTTTTCGTTTTGTTAAGAACTATTTCCGAGCTAACTTTAATAGAGAAGTCCTTCTGGATGAGAGACAAGTTATATTTTCATCAAATGCGCGTGTGATTGGACGTGGAGAAGAACTATTTCCTATCTCGTCTCATGAATGGATGTTGTAATGAGTAAGAGCTATTGAATCTATTGTTAAGTTATCTGATGCAATCTTTTACAGTTCTTTTCTTTAATGATGAAGATGAATCGTTGTGTTATCATGTGATGGATGATTAGTGTAGGTAAATTATTTTGCTTGCCATTATCTTATCGCATATGTGTTTTCTTTCTGATAATTAGTATCTCAGACAATAATTGGATGCTCACACGGTTAACGTATTAGTACTAGGCATGTGGTATAGAATTGTCGTATGCATGCTTAAGTAGCGGGTTATCCCAAGCTCAGCCTCTTCTTCAGTATTTTAGAACATTTTTTCATTTTATTACCAAGTTGGTTTATACTGGCTTACAATCTTATATCGGTCCCACCTAAGAGAAAATACAAAAAGAGAAAGTCCAAACTGAAGGAGACACCTTCGCAGGAAAACGTAAAGCCCATCGATTAATTGGCCGCATCGCAAGATCTGGAGAACCATTCCACCATTAAACGTTGCAGAGTCTAATTAGGCCTCGATGGCGTGTTTGGTTCCTGCTGTTGAATTAAAGGGATTTAGGACCCATCAACACCAAGTAATGGGATATCTGTTACAAATTTCAATATATTATCGAAAATGAGTCTGACCGACCATTTCCCTATTCCATACTTAGCCACTTTTTCGATTGCGAGTTCCCGGACAAGCGGGCTCAAGATTGCGCTTCCATTGTTTCGTGACCTGCAAACAACACCCGATATTCCGTGATATACAAACTGACCATTGGACTGTCCCATCATGCCCTCTTCCGTTTTACGCGTTTTGCACTCAAAATTTCCGAGACATACAATTTGACCCTTGGGCCCTCACCTCTCCCGAGTATCCCTTGCAACCCTATTTTGAAGCTCGTCCGACCGCTTTTCATACTTTACCATTCCTTACTTGCTCTTCCCCGTCCCCACCACCTTCGCACTTATTTATAATAAAAAATTGTTTATAAAAACATTATATATACAATGTTTTTATAAACAATTTTTTATTATAAATAAGAATTTGTTATATATATATATAAAGACATACAATTTGACCGTCAGACCCTCACCTCTCTTGAGTATCCCTTGTAACTCTACTTTGAAGCCCATCTGACCGCTTTTTATACTTGGCCATTCCTTAATTGCTCTTCCCCGTCCTCGCCACCTTTGCACTGGTTTATAATAAAATAATTGTTTATAAAAACATTGTTATATATATATATATAGTCTTATTTCTAAATATGCAATTAGTAAGCTTTAATGTTAACAAATCATCAAATAGGAACCGTAAAGATTGTCATTAATGAGCGAAAGGCTCAAGGAGATCTCCCATTAATACACACTAAACCAAGATTTGTGGAGGGTTATATTATCTCTTCTGAGTATTCATTTCAAACATCATGGAATGTCTTTCACACGTTGTCGGGTTCACTAAACCTCCAATCCTTAATTGCTCTTCATCATACCCGCCACCTTCGCACTTCTAATTATGCAATTACTAATCTTTAATGCTAACAACTCATCATGTAGCACCCGTAGAGATTGTGATTAATGAGTAAAAGGCTCGAGGAGATCTCCCATTCACACGCATTGGACCAACATTTGTGGAGGGCTATATTATCCCCTCCAACTGTTCATTTCAATCATCGTCTAGAGAAAACAGACGTTCTCGTAAACTTATGGAACCAACTTGACAACAGTTCTGTGGAGATATAGTGAACATCTTCGGGCGTGAGGACCAGAACTTCCAGTGGTCTAGGACATACTCTTACTACTCATCCCCTTCCGCCCAGAACGAAGTAATTTGGACCTCTGGAATTGTTTGTGCAGGCTGTGTCCCTGAAGTTTTTAGCTGTAAGGAGGTGATCTTTTGGTACACCGAGAGATATATTTCAGGTCAAAGAATTATTCCATTGCAGGACCACTCTCCTGTTTCTTTGTCACCTCGGGTCTTCCGCAAGATGTTAAGATTGTTGGAGCCAACATTGACTTTCAGAGGAAAAGACTCCAAGCAATTCCTAAAAAAGCATGATAATGGGTTGGACCTCTTGCCCGAGTTCCAGGAAGACCCGACGACAATTCCTGAAGATATCACAAGCTTGTAGGTTAGTTCATTTAGAAATCCATTTCGGGAAATTGCATGGTTGTTTACAAGAATAACGGGCAGGAATCCACAACAAGTATTTCCCACATGGTTCTTTATATTTTGTATTTCACAGTCAAGGAAAAGCCATTTTTGATTGGGGGAAGCTAATTTCCATTGAAATTTGTTCTGAATTTTCACGATTCAAAAAAGAGAAGAAATTTTATATGTCATCCTACTTGGTTTTCACAATAGCACATTGTTGTTCGTTTCCAAAACTGTCTGTGTCCAATAAAGTAAACTATGAATTCGACCCAATAACCTTTTGGTACCAGGCCTTTGTCTCTATTTTCAAAGATTTATTGTTAGGAAACAATGTTCCCCGTATGTCTGACTAGGCAACCAAGTTTTTGGATAGGAATGGGGCACTTGAACAAATGGAGAATTACAGTGTGATAATATTTTTTGGCTCCAAGGAAAATCCTACTTTCCTTCCATGTCACATTACGGACATAATGTTTGTTACAGAAATAGAAATACAATACAAATACTAGTTGCATTTATTCCATGAGAAGAGAAAAAAATAGTTAATTCCTCCACCTTGGAAAGTCGGGGACATCGTGTTGAGGAATGTCAACAAAATTGACGAATTCGCAGACCATTTCAACAACTTGAACCTAAGATATGTTGAAAGACTAAGAGGGTTCGACCTTGATGGGATTTTTTTAAAACATTTACTAGCAGTTGGCTTCAATAATTCTTTTATCCAAACACGTATGAACAAAGATAAAGACAATGGCGACAACACTCCTGCTTCTGACGCCGACAACCTAGAGACATTACAAAGCACCACTGAATTGTACAAACAATAGGGGAAAGGCCCCGGTGAGAAGAGTGTTCAATCCTCGGCTACTACTCCCAAGAGTATGACATCCCGGAGCATCGCTCCAACAACCCACCCCAGTAAGAAAGAAACCCAGAATTCTTCAAACGGAGGAGGAGATAAGAGCCCTCCTCGCGCTAAAATTGATAGTTCTCACAAGTTTCCCGTGAAGAAGAAGAGAAAAAAGTTAGTAGGGAAAGCAGAAGAGCCCGAAATTGAAAGTGAAGACATGGAACTTGAGACTGATCTGGATAGCGTATTTTGCAATGTTGATCATCCCTAGGACACGATCCAACATAGTCCCCCAATGAAAACAGTTGAGACCGAAATTTTTTACGACGATGAATCCTTCGTATTCTAGAGCATTGTTTTTTACAGCGAGTCTGAAAATTTAATTATTGAAAAGAGAGATGTAAGAAATAAGAAAGGGAAATCTCATTCAAAGATTAACCTTAGGAACATGTGGTCGTCCCAAATCTCCCGACTTCACTGAGCAACTGGAGATGCTCTTGATGATTCCATTGGAGGCACTGAGGCCGAGAATGCTAGACTGAAGGACCGAGTCAAGGAATTGGAGGAAGCTTTGATTCCTATGCCATTGCTTGCCAGTCCTTTAGCAATAACCATGCCTGCCACCCCTGCAACCAAGTTAAAAGGATCCTCCAACCTCTTTTCATTGTGTAGATGCTATGTGGAGAAGAATATCAAGAAAATAATGGAGTTGATTACTCAGGCCTAGGAAACATCACAAAGTATGGCTTCCCTTGGAATGAGGGCACATGCTTTGCACAAACATTTGCAGACGGATTTAAAAAATGAAGAACGTTTCTATATAGACACGGTCATCCCTTTTGGCGTCCATGTCAGCAATATGACAGATAAGAGGAGAAGAAAAGAATATATCCCATCCCCAAATTGGATCACTCAATTAAATGCATGCTGGAAAGAAAAAGTGAAGAACTTGCATCTCATTGTCCAATCATGTGAACAAGCCATATCAAAGAATGAAGAATTATTCAGAAAGCTGACCAAAATAGACTTAGCGAGAAGTACCAACGAGTTCCAAGACCCCAAATTAATCGTCAACTCTTTGCCCTTAACCAAACAAGCCTTCGATGAACAAGTTGATATTTTTAAGGGGTTGTCTTTAGAAACGTTTTACAACATCCTTGAATATGGTGAAGATGACGTGGACAACTGGCTAGTGGACTATTCGATACAAAATGAAGAAATGGATCAGGCTTTGCGTAATCTTTCTATCGATCCAAGGGAATTAACAAATGAGCTTTTCAACATAAAAATACGGGATGATATCAACGTGGCCCCCATGAGAGGCTACATTGAAGAATGGCTCCAAAGGGCAATCGACAAACTCACCGACAAATGGCAACAGGTAGTTGGCACGATTCGAGTAGCCGTCGACGACAACAATAAATAGGCATCAACAAGAAAATAGTAAAGGGGAAGATATATACCATCAATGTAAGTCTATACTGATCACATTCTGCTTTGTTTATCAATCAAGTTATTCCACCTGTTTAAATAGAAATGTCTAACCAAATACTGATACCTTCCAATTTCTTCTTTTCAGGTCTTGCTCTCTACCCTCGCCCACTTCTTCTTTCTACAGTCCAAATTCTTGTACATATTTATTTTATGGTCCGCGAGAGCCCCAATCCCAGTCTATATGACAAACGCATTTAAATTTCCAGGAATATGTAACAGACAATATTAATTTTTTGATATATTTCAAAGAAAACTATTTTTATCTTCGTTTATATTTATGTGTTCAATTTTTTTTTATCTTCAACTATGCTGGATGTCAAGAGATTGTGTTTATTTAATTTGAATGTTTAATGTGTGTGATTCCTTGTCCTATTTTCCATGAACCTTTATTTCAAAAAAAAAAAAAAAAACATTTTCTATCATTTTGTATTGCTTCAAGTCATTACGACAAATATTCTCTAAGTCCCACATTTGAACTATACACACCACATGAAAAACTTATAAAGGAGTAACACATCTATAAGAACACAGTATGATTCAAAAACAATATATTTGTCTCTTTTCCACTGCATATAACTTTATTTATCCTAACACATATAGAGACACACAAACCAAATGATCTATTTAAAGAAGTGACTATGAAAATTGTACTTAACTCTAACCAGTTGGAAGTATACATAAATCATTATGAATGAATTTCATAAATACATTGAAGAGATAAAACATGCAAGGTAGGAACGAAATTTCAAACATGGAAAGTCATGGTAAAAATAAAAGCAAGATGGATTATGCAAAACACAGTATAATTAGAATGAAAATACTTTAAAAAACTAAATGGTTTCAATGCCAGAATTGCTCTAGGAGCCACGTGTCATTTAATGCATGGATATCACCTGTGCTTCAAGCTGCTTGCCACGTCTCCGCTGCAGTTTCCACTTGCCTCCACTACTTATTCCCCCATCCCTCTGCATTTATTCCCATTCCAACCCGACAAAAACTAAGCTGCCATGCAACACTTGTTTCTATTTTAAAATTCGTACCAAATTAATAATTTTGGTTATCCCATAAACCTTCGATCTCTATTTATTTATTAGTTCCTGTCGTAGGCATAGAAGGACTATAATGATCGATAAGTCGTTGACTACATATTAGTTTGTCCTTTGACCAGAAAAATTTGCATTGTTGGAGCTAGGGAATTAAAAGCATATCTTTTTTTTATAATAAAAAGTACCATATATGTACTGATCTGATTGGATAAGAGATTGGAGGTGTTATTGTCGGCTTCGCTATTCCCAATGTTTTATATGGGAACATATCCAAACTTTTTCTCGTATAAAGTCTTTTTGAATCATTTATTTTTTCTGTATATTGCTTGAAGGTGGATTAATGCTAGCATTAGTTCGAATGTTTGTATTAGCATTTTCTGCTAGTTGAATATATTCCTAAGTTTTGATATGTACTAAGCATATTTAAATGTTTTGATATCCAAGCTTTATAGTGATTGCGAATTCCAAAGTTTATAACTTCCTTGGCGGATGTATTTTTGTTGAAATGTATTGACACTTTTTTTGAGATGCCTCAATAGGCCTGATAGCTAAAATGGTTACATGAGGTGATGTCCTCCAACAGGCCTGGCAGCTTAAATGTTTGCATACCGCGAGGTCCTTAGACAACCTGGCAGCCTTAAATGTTTATGTAAATACTCTTCTCGGAGTACATTTATCCTCGAAATTTTCCATACAGTAACAATGAATTTGCACAGTCTTGTTTGTCCACCGCCAGTTCAACAGCCATTGTATTTTTCATCCTTCTTTTACCTTTGTAATGCAATTTCGTTATCGTTGAAGCTATATACATTGTTTATTGGTTCGGTGAGTGCTTCTTCTTTGTTGGTTTCTCGGTTGTTGCTTATTGTTGTTTCGTTCGCGAGTCGACCTGCGCTTCTACATTTCAACGTTTCAGAGTAAGTTTCAATGCCATAGTTTCATTTTCTATTCCTTGTTTGTTGTTCAGTGTTTGCAGTCTGCAAGTAAGAATGTTTGCTTATTTGTAGTGGCATGGTCCTCGTATGTTTCTGGTTCCTTCTGTGCTTGGGCTGCAGTTTCATAATCGTTGGAGATAGATATGTTGTTTACTGGGTCGATGGTTCTTGTTGGTTCGTGGGTTGCTGGTTCTATTTGTTTGGATCGGGTTTACGCTTTGGGGCCTTGGGGGTGCAGTTTGGCATGTTCGTGCTTTCTCACTGTTTGGTGCTTGTTGTTTTCTTCTGTTTGATTCGGCCTTGCAGGGTTGGGGTCCAACGACAGTGGTTGGAGCTTTTCTTTTTACTTTTTTTCTTGGATTATTATTGTTTTTTGGGGTGCTTTACGGTGTTCAGCCCCTGCACCTAGGAGTCAACATGTAGTTTTGTTATTTTCCCTCTCTGCCGAGGTCGATATCTGTTATTCTGTGAGATTTTTCTAGTGCTTCAGTGCTGGCATGAAAGAAAATAGTTGCATGCAAAATTGTTGGAGTATTACATGTGAAATTGCAATATTCGTTGTTTTTTTGTTAGAATAAAGCATATGCAGGCTACATTTATAGACCATGTATGGTCAGATGTGTCGATCTAACATTACATGTTCTTTCTCCTCTACACTGACTATTGTGTGCACAATACAATTTGTGTTGTGCTTGAGGTATGATATGTACAACAAAGATTTTGCAAGATTATATTTGGATGTCTGGAAGCATGTCTAGGTAGTTTGCCATGGAAAACCAAAAACTTGTATCGTGGGCACAACAGTCTATGTAGAGGATAAAGAACATCTATTTCCATCGGTGGAATCATATCTGAATAATTTGCCACAGAAAAGCAGAAATCGTTTAGCTACGACCATGCAATTGAGTGATATTTTGTGGCTTGTAATATCTTTTGGGCAGGGAAAAAAAAATTACACGTTTACAACCATGGATGGAGAAGCGAAAAGGTTCATGATTCTGCCTATCTTCTAGAATGTTCGTTGAGTCTGTTTTACTGTCTGTACATATTGCTTGTCTTGTGGTACATACCAGCTTCCATTCATGTTCATTATGTTTTGTGCGTTCCCACATTCAAACAAACAGAATAGGTGGAGAAAAAGAGGGAGTCTTGACTGCATCGGTTGAAGAGGATATAGAAAGGTGCACGCTTGTACTGTTATTTCATATTGTGTTGTTTTGTATTTCATTTATGATATGTATATGTGTTCACCTAGTTTATTATATGTATATGTTGCGTGCCTTCGTACATGGTAACTTATCTTCATTACATGCCTTCCTGCATACTAACCTGCTTCATGTCCTTTGTCTTTTCGCTGCATTGGTACATTTAAACAAATTGAATAGTTGGAGATGGTGATGGGCTCTTTGGCGGGTAAATAGACATGTTTCTCTTTCTTTTAGATGTTTGTCTTTATACTAACTTGCCTTCGTGTCCATTGCGTATTCGGCGTTGTTGCCTTGGAAAAAATAGGTTGCTTGGATAGGGAGATGAATTGTTTTGTGCAACAACAGAGGGTTCTGTGGTACAATATTCTAAAATATATACTAAGTGTGGTGGTAAATTAAATATACAAACTGGGTGGGGGCATATAATATTAGACTTGAAAATGATGGCTTGGCAGCAATGGGCCTTTATGCCCTCCCTATTTGTACTTTTTCCATTTTCTATTATCCCTTTTGTTTTCTAATTCATCTGCTTAGTGTGATTTTCGAAAATGCCTTGGTGCGTCGGTTGGCGGACTAACGGTTTCACATCTGTGGTCACGCTTCTATCTTGTTCCATAGTTACATACTTTCGTGATTGCGGGTGCCAGGCTGCCAGGTTGAACATTGCTCCCCTAACTTTCGTGGGTTCGCGATATACAGATTGGCCATGGTGCCCCGCCCTCACGCCATGTTTACTGTCAAACATTTGTCCAATTAAAAAAACAGAGCATACAATTTTACGATTATTTAGTCCTTGCGATGGACAGTATACAATGCATATGCTTGTTTAGTCCTTATGTTCATCTGCACATGCTTGCATCAAAAAAAGTTGGACTAGTGACATGGGCATGAGCAGTCAGTCATCCCAGACATTAGCAGACCGACAAGGCCAAAGGTAAAGATGCATACGCTTTGCTCTTACTATTTTTACTAAACAAATATCCTCAGGTATATATTCATATATGGCATGGTGAATATGTTGATTTTGATTGCAATACATGGTTTGCAGCTCGCAAGAAGTATCAACAAGTACAAGCAAGACACCGAACGTGTTGCATGTTCCGCAGAGTAAGAGGTGTGATTGCAAAACTCTTGCTCCATAGTTCATCGAAGCTATGCATGTACTTGTAGATTTATGCCAGTGAAATAAGAATACATAAAAAAAAAAAAAAAAAATAGCATGCACACTAGCATTCACTTTAGTTTTCCCGTTCTAAAATTGTCACCAGGTCTAGAGTTGTAACATCCAAGTTACTATCAATTGAGGGCTTGAATAGCCGCCGAACTAGACAAGTGTTCATCGGGGACATAATGGTCGTCTATAGCACCTACTTGGACAAGGAAAACAAAAGTAGATCCATTGTGCGTGTTGACATGACAGACAAGGAGGCCACGATGACAGTGACACTGACTGTTCCTCCACAACTTGTCCAGAAACATGCAGAAAAGATATTGTCGGGTAGTGGGATATCCATTACAAATTTTTATACATTGCCAAAAACAGTATATGAACGTGGTGATTGCGATTGAATTATTTCGCTAAACGAAACAAGCATTGTGGAAAAAATTTCCACTGTTTGTTCAAAATATCGTTTCGTCCCGGACTCGACTATCAGCCAACTTGCAAAGAGCACTGATATTTACCCAATCAGAACGATTGGCACAACTATCACATTGGTGAGAAAACTTGGCTCGCAACACATTCTCCATATAAAGGATGGAGAGTCGGACAACGATAAGGTAATGATACTGCTTTTCATATCCAGTTTTGTCCTTTACTTTCGCATGTGCATGTATCTCGGGTAAGTTACACAAATATTGCATTGTTCCATGTTGCAGCTACAATTGTTTGATACGTATTCAAATTTGTTTTCGTCAATCAAACAACAATTGCATAAAGGCCAGATTCCACTTATGTTGTTCAAAAATATAACAAAGAAAAGAGATGTTAGAGAAAGGATCTTTCGAGCAACCCAGGCAACGTTTGTAACAGAGTTGAGAGTAGATATAGTAGAGGATCTTAAGAAACTAGCTAGCTCTACAACTGTTGTGCATATACATCCACAAAATCATCCTCACTTTGCTTATAGAAATAGCCTTCAACAAATTTCTGCGGCCTCTTTAATTATTATTTTTTTTTTTAAGGGGAGGGGGGGTGCAGTTGTGTATTATATTGTTCAATGTATTAATTTTTATGCTCGTGTTCCTAGGTTGAAGGTGTTTTAGTTGCATCCAATGTGTACTCGACCCCCTTTGAACCTGTATGCGCAAAATCCAACTCTCCTGCTTCTGCCTCCACTTTGATAAGTGATGATACAATTGATTGTCTGCGATGTGGTGAAAATGTCCATATATATATGGACATTGTGTGAATGGTGTGATCCGATCAGTGGGCAACACAACCATGCATTGTACGGTTAGGCAGCCTCTATTACAAAATGTGCTTCCTAAGTTGGCAGAGTTGTCGTATGAAACATATCTACAGAAAAAGGCAAGCAGTGTGTACATGTTGCGGGAGCTTTTGATACACAACAAATTCACCTTAAATGAGGACAATGCAATTTTGCATATCGACTGAAGAAGGGAAAAAAAAGAAAATATCAAACTTTGGCAGGAAATGAAAATACCTCATGTGTCTCTGCAATATTTCTTCAACATCTAGATGAATGTTCGTCGGACTTGGCTAGTTGGGATTGCACACGCATAAGATTGATCGGTCCAAAAAATGGGAAGCATGGCAGCAAATCCTGTATATCCCATGGCCCCGGTTATTTTCTACTGGGAACATATACCAGATGCAAGAGAAAACGAATGCGGCGACGTCTTTTCTTTGTATATCAAATTGTTTGGTGCAAAGGTCGATGGGTCCTGCTCTATGGAATCTTCTGGGAACTTGCTTGCGGCCTGTTTGAAATTTCGTTGGTTCTTGGTTGTGTGCTTCGTATCTCAATTTGTATACCGCGGAACTCCAACTATTGTTTGGAGGACACAGAACAATATAATTGAATTTTTTTAGCCAGCTGGCCTGTAGATCCACCTGAAAATTTCTATGGCGCCATGACGCAAATGTAGTATGTGGCTTGTTTTAGCAGATTACATTGATCGATGAACTTGGTAAAATTATTGTCTTGGAATAATTTGAAATCAACGAATATATATTGTGCAAAGTGCAATTGTGCCATCATATCAAGAAGAGGACCTTAAAATTCAAATTGGCCGTTGTTTTGGCATTTTTGCTTAATCGGTGAACTCGGTAAAATTAATGTCCTGGAATGATTTGAAATGAACGAATATATAGTGTGTGGAGTGCAATTGTGCTATCATATGAACAAGAGGCCCTTAAAATTCAAATTGGTCCTTGTTATGCTCACGGTGATAGAATTTTAAACAAATTTCTTTTCTTTCCTTCATTTTTTAAAAAATAAGCGATTTAACATCCTTTAATAATTTAATGTAATTCAATTGTATAATATCAATATTTAATATTAGTAATTTAGTATTTGAGAATAATGTTTTTAGATAAAGTTAGAAAGGATGACCATCCGTAAACAATTGCAATCTTAAATCCGCTAGTCGTGGGATCCTGTCGATTTGTATGTCCCGGAACTCCAAGTGTTGTTTGGAGGACACGGGACAATAGAAGTGCAATGTTGAGCCAACCAACCCGCAAGTCCGCCTGTCAATTTGTATATCGCGGAATTCTGGGTGCTATTTGTAGGACATGGAACAATAGAGACTCACTTTTGAGCCCGCCAAGCCGAGAACTCGCGATCCAAAAAGTGCCTAAGTATGGAATGAGGGATCTGCATATGCTCTATAAAATCTCATGTCGATACTTTATAAAAGTACATGTTTACTATGTATTGCTCATTTGTCGAAGAACTTTTATATCACTCGCCCAACCAAATTGTACAAACTTTCTTGTCTAATTAAATTCTACAATATCAATATTTAATATTAATAATTTAGTATTGAAAATAATGTTTTTAGATATGTTAGATAGTTGATAGGGATCACCATCCATGAACAATGTCAAACTTGAACCCGCCAGTCCTCGAGTCCATCTGTTAATTTGTATATCGTGGAACTCCGAGTGTTATTTGGAGGCCACGAAACAATGGAAGTGCAATGTTGAGCCAGCCAGCCCACAGGTCCACTTGTCAATTTGTATATAGCAGAACTGCGGGTGATTTTTGTAGAGCGCGGAACAATAAAGGCCCAATTTTCGTTCCGCCAACCACAGAAGCTGCCATCCAAAAAGTGGCTAAGTATGGAATGGCGGATCCATACATGTTGTATAAAATTTCATGTCCATAGTTTATAAGAGTACATACTTAGTATGTATTACTCGTTTTTCATAAAACTTCTAGGTCCGGAAGTTGGCGGATTCACGACTTCAGATTTCATTTACTTTTAATATATCACCAGCCTAGCCGACCGCTTGTCCGTTTGATATTGTAATAAACAAATATAAACTAGCCCAAGTCCAATTGTGCTTTGACATGAACCCGAGGACCTTAAAATTCAAATAGCTGGCAAGTCCGCTTGTGACTTTGTATATCGCAGAAATGTGGATGTTATTTGTAGGCCACGGAACAACAGAGGCCCAATTTTGAACCCACCGGCCCGAGAATCCGACATCCAAATAGTGTCTAAGTATGGAATTATGGATCCACACATGCTCTATAAAATGTCATGTCCATAGTTTGTAGATGTAGATCTTTACTATGTATTACTCGTTTCCTCTGAATGTTGTTTAGAAGACACAGAACAATAGAACTGCAATGTTGAAGGACCTAGTCCGTAGCTTCGGCTGTCAATTTGCATATCGCGGGACTGTGGGTGATATTTGTAGGATACAGAGCAATAGAGGCCCAACTTTGAGCCCGCCTAACTGAGAACCCACAATCGAAAAAAGTGGCCGACTATGAAATTTGGGATTTGTACAAACTCTATAAAAACCTCATTTCCATACCTAGTAAGAGTTCATACTTAGTATGTATTACTCGTTTTTTGGAAAACTTCTACCTGTGGAGGTTGGCGGATTCACGACTTCAGGTTTCAATTACCTTTAGATGACCAACCCGACTAACCGCTTCTCCGTTTGATATTGTAAGAAATGAATATAAAGTGGCCCAAGTCTAAATTTTCTATTACAACAACACGAGGCCCTTAAAATTGAAATAGTTCGCAAATCCGCTTGTCAATTTGTATATCGCGGAACTGTCGGTGCTATTTGTAGGGAACGAAACAACAAAGATCCAATTTTGAGCCCGCCAGCCTGAGAACCCGCGATCCAAAAAGTGACCAAGTATGGAAAGAGGCCTGCGTCCATGCTCTATAAGATCTCATGCCCATAATTTATAAAGTACATACTTTGTATGTATAACTCATTTCTTGCGAAATTTTGTAGGTGGGGAACTTGACGGATACACGTTTTCAGATTTCCACCCATTTTTATATCAACAGCCCGACCGACCTCTTGCACGTTTCATATTATACAAAATTTTTGGAACGCAAGTTTCCGAATACGTGGGTTTTTCTTTGAAATAAGATATTTCATATCCTTTTATAATTTTCTGTAATTAAATTGTACACTATCAATATTTAATATTAATACTTTAGTTTTGAAAATAATGTTTTTTTGTAGTGTTACATAGTTCGTAGGGATCACCATCCGTAAATAATCGCAAAGTTGGGCCCGCTAGCCGTGGAGTCCATCTGTGAATTTGTATATGGCAGAAGTCTGAGTGTTGTTTGAATGACATAGAACAATAGAAATGCAATGTTGAGTGAGCCAGCCCGCAAGTCCGCCTATCAATTTGTATATTGCAGAACTCTTGGGTGCTATTTGTAGTTAACAGAATAATAGAGGCCCAGTTTTGAGCCCGCCAGCCCGAGTACCCGCGATCCAAAGATTGGCTTAACTATGGAATGCAGGAACAATGCAATGCCCGAGTACCCCACAGGTTCGCTGGCCAATTTGTATAACGCGGAATTATGAATGCTATTTGTAGGCCATGGAACAATGGATGCCCAATTTAGAGCCCGTCGGTCTGAGAACTCAAGATCCAAAAAGTGCCTAAGTATTGAATTCAGAATTCGTACATGCTCTATAACATCTCATGTTCATACTTTATAGTACATATTTAGTGTGTATTACTCGTTTTTCCGAAAATTTCTAGTTTATCTTTTCTCTCTGCTTTTCCTTCTTGAAACGCGAGTTCCTGCATAGGCGGGTTTAACATTGCATTTCCATTGTTCTACCTCCTGCAACTAGCACCCAGACTTCCGCAATTTACAAATTTGCAAACAAAGCCCCCTTCATCTCGTATGCTTTCGCTTTCTGTTTATCTGGTCCTTTTTCCAAATGTATCATGCTTTTATATACAGAACCCCAGGTTCAACAATATACAAATTTCCCTCTCCCCATTGCGCTTCTGTTGTTCAGCTACTCACAAACAACAGCCGAAATTCCACGACATAGAAATTGACGACCCATATCTGTCACTGAGATGCGATATGACCATCCCGACCCTTCTTCTCCCCTTATTATTTTGTAACCCACCCGACCGCTTTCCATACTTAGGTATTTCTTGGAATCAATTTCGTTGGTTGGTCAGTGCCTCGCCGCAATTCGTCATCACCATTGCCTTCGTACTTGTTTCCAGATATGCAATAATTAAGCTTTAATGCTAGTAGTTCATCTTCCAAGAACCGTTAAGATTGCCATTCATGTCCGGAAGTCCGGAGAAGATTTCTCATTACTATGAATTAAACTAAGATTTGCGCACAAGTATGTTATCCTTTCCAAGTATTCATTTCAAACACGATGTAATTTGTTTTTTGTGGGCCCGCGGCTTGGCGCTTTTAAGAAATTTCTAATTCTTAATCTCTCTTCGTCGTCGTCGCCACCTTCACACTTTTTTTCTAATTATGCAATTAGTGAACTGCTATGGTGACAAGTCATTTCGCACGAACCCTGGAGATTGTCATTGATCAACGAAAGGCTCGAGGAGATATTCCATTAATACGCATTAAAGAATAATTTGCAGAGGGTTATACTATCCCTCCCCGATTTTCATTTCAAACATCGTCTCGAGCAAACGAAAATTCTTGTTAAGTTGTGGCGGCATTTCTGTCCAGATACAATAAACACATTGGGGCATAATGGCCAGAGGTTCCACTATTCTAGGACATATTCTTACTACTCATCTCCCTCCGCCCAGGACCAAAAAAGGAGATGGTCCCTTGGTACACCGAGAGATATACTTCAAGCCAAAGAATTCCAAGGCAACCCTGCTAGCTCAGAGAACCTACCAAGTTGCATTCATGGCTGGCGCAGAGGTTGATGTCATGAATTTCGAGCTAGAAGAAGATGATTTGATGGGCGATGATACGACAATGGATGATGGCAATGCAAAGACTTTCCCCACTCCTGCGCCCAAACTGAAATCAACCATAATGGACGGAACTTCCTGCTTCGGTGATGGCGGTCCTGACAACACCAAAAGGAGTTTCAGAAGAAAAAAAAACCGACAGTAAACGTAATTGCCGCTTTGCAGCGCGAAAATAGGAATTTCAGAGTTCCAAATTAGTCCGTTCTTGGGGGAAGAGTTTCACTGTAAAGTAATGATCTGTTGATGCTCCCAGAGATATATTTCAAGCCAAAAAATTATTCACTTACGGGACTAGTGTCCTGTTCTCTGAATATACAATTAGCATCTTCGGGAATCAGATCCAAAACTCTCACTGCTACAAGGCATTTTTGTACTAGTCATCTCCTTCCACCCATAATGGACTGATTTGGACCTCTGAAATTGCACGTGCAACCTATGCTCCTGAATTCTTTTCGACTATGCAGAGACGGTTTCAGCTAAAGGCTATTCCATTTCCCCTGCAACGTTTTTTGTCTTCTTCCTCACGGGAAACTTCTGAAAACTATCAAATTCAGCACAGGATGATTCATCGAGAAGAAAACTGTGAGGATCTTGCATACTGCGAATCCTGTGGCTGTGTTTGTCGCATATACGTTCAATGTTTTGGCCCGAAGAACTGGGTCAAATTTCTAAGGATAGATGTACAATATTGGGTGTTTTTCTTATTTTCTTAAATGGATTTGCTATTAAAAAATAATTGCATTCGACTCTTCGTTGCTGCTTCTTTTCTGGATTTAACACATGTTCTCATTGGCATGGTTCGATGCTCTTGTACTTCTTGGATATTGTGTTTACTTAGGTTATTTTTTCTAAGATGGAACATCTAACAATTATATGACAATGTACTGTGTCAATCCACCAGCCTTTTATGCAAACAAAAAATGGATTACACAGTTTCAAACCAACGTTCAATTCTATTCGTAATGCAGATAAAACATACTAATACCAATGTAGAATCTTGTAGCAAAATCCTTATTTTTGTTTCTAGACATGTAATTATTAAGTTTTAATGCTAACAACCCATAATGCAAGAAGTTTAATACTTGAGTTAATATGTTGTAGTCATGGAAGAATGTATCAAGAACACAGTTACACCCACATGTTCCAATAAAATCTAATCTTCGACAAAGCGTTTGCTGACAAGTAGTAGAAAATGAAGTTTAGTCGTTAACTTAATATGTTACAGTCATGGAAGAATGTATCAAGAACATATTTACACACACGAGTTGCAATAAAATCTAATCTTCAACAATGCATTGGCTGGCAATTAGTAGAAAATGATGGTTTTGAAACAATGGGACTTCTTTGAAACCAATTCGCGCTTACAAAAACTGCCTTCCGCCTTTCTATTTTCCCACTCTTTTATTCCCTGTAGTTTCTCTTCCTGGTTAGTTAATCATTTTTTATTTTTTTTCGAAAAATGCCTTGTTGCGCGGTTTGGCGGATTGACGCATTTCCAATGAGCGCTACCCCTTTCTTTAAATTGACCTTCTATTGTTCTGTCTCCTACAACTAGCACCCAGAATTCCGCGATATCAAATTGACAGGCGGACTTGCGCACTCACTGGGTCAACATTGCACTTGTGCTTTTCCGTGACCTTCAAACAACATTCAGAGCTCCAGGATATACAAATTGACAGACGGGCTTCAGGACTCACAAGATTGCCTTTGTTTACGGATGGGGAAGTGCTAAACTGAGCCATACCATATTTGCCCTGTTATACACGATCTCTAGGGATAACTAGGAGATCATGTCTCGAGGCCCACAGGTCCTAGACATGGAGTACCGAGAGCAGGATTAACCTGAGCATGGCCCTGGAGGGCCCATCCTTCTTCTTCTTCGCCAGACTTGTCCTGTCAGCAGCAACAACTTCCATCACCATCGGCTAGGACTTGCATCAGAGAAGACTCTTGGTCCATGAGGTAATTGGTCCAAGGTATCATGGTATGTGTCATGTTTGATCGTTATAACCTTCTTATATGTGCATCAGGTTCCTTACATTTCTGATAACTGCTTGGATCTTACACTAATCCACTTGACCATTGTTGGGGGGATTT
>ML785971.1:7693-18101 GCA_009831015.1 Picea engelmannii
ACATATATCGGCGTTTCGGAGTTTCGGCTCCCGGGAAACCCAAGTGTGAGACCTCCTGTCTTCGCGTATCACGAAATCCCGACTTGCGAAACCCCGAAATGAGCTTAGTAGATATATGGGTTTCGGTGTTGCGACACTTGGGAAACTGAAGGGAAGGAACCTTTGTCTTCATACATCGCAAAATCCCGGTACGCGAAGTCCCGGTAGGTGAAATCTCGAAGCGGTTTGGTGTGAATAGAATTCCGGGTTTCGGGGTTTGGGGAGTCGAAGAACTCGACTCCCTCGCATGTCAATGTCCCGGTTTCCGAAGTCCTGAAATGCGAAAGGCGCCTCTTGGCTTAGCCCGGGGTCACAACCGACGGACACATGGGAGTAAATCCTACGTTTGGTGCGTAAGTTGTACACGACGTATCTTCAACGAAAGAACCAGTGAGTTGGTGTGGTGAAGGTCCCGATTGGAAGACCTAGCCTACGCTAGAACCTCGTAGGAATTCGAGGATTCTGTTCCTCGGTAAAAAAGGAGGAAAAAGCCGAAAAATATTAGTTCCCATAGTGGGTGTGTTACAGATGTGGCATTGGGAGTAGGGTATCAAGTGAGGATATTGTAAGTAGTGGTAGTATTGTCGGAGAAGATGAAGTCAAATACCCTTGGTTGTTGAGATATGTACTCACTTCAAAAGAATATGAGGTGAAAAGTAGTGACATCGATGTGGTAGAAGATGGAGATGGACCCCTCGGAGAAGGGAAATAGGCTTTAGCTATTATGAATAGGCTTGCGTGGCTGCAGGTAGTAATCTCTTTGGGATCCCTCACCAGAGATGATGAAAGAATATGGAGGAACCCCCTGTTTGAACCACACCCCTTGTGCATTTGTTACAAAGAAGAAATAAACAAAGAAAGAGTGAGATAGGAGTAGAAGAAGAAAGAGTAGAAGATAGGAGAAGAGAAGATATGAGCAAATGAGAGATCGAAGTCAGCAATACTTCACAAGGAAGAGTTTCAATATCAGTACTTGTATCTGTATCACTAACAAATAGTAGTCAATCAGGTGGACACAACACTAGGTTGAGAATGGAAAATCAGGACACAAGTCTAAGGCTACCCATGTTCCATGGAACGGGTAGAGACGATGCAGAGTAGCATTGGTTTACATGTGAAGCTATATGGTCTGTGAAGATAATCACATATGAGGCATCTAAAATTTCATAGCTAGAGACCACTTTCAGAGACAGAGCTCTGACGTTGTATAATAAGTACAAGGAGACTGCGCCAATGGGACAAGATAGTTCCCTAACAGAGATTAAGAGAGATTTTCTTAGGGAGTTTCAAAAACCCAAGTTAGATCCATAGTGCATCAGTGAAGTAAAGGAGATCAAGCAGTTAGTGGGAGAATCTGTATGGGATTATGACCAATGGTTCAAAATTTTGTTAGATCGGTTCACGTTCTAGTTACAATATGTCCAACATAGAAAGTGGCTCATTTCCAAACTTCTGTTGCACATTTGAGTCCCCCTCACCCAATAGAAGGTGACAACTCAAGAAAAGGTTGTGGAGATTGCAATGCACCTAGAGTCTACACCAAGAGGTGGTGAGACATCAACATGGATGGCGTAGGTACAATCTCATCTCACCAGCCTTACCATGCAACTGCAAGACGTGGAAAAGGCTAAGGTGGTGCGCGAGAATATCTGGTGTACTGTGTGTCGCACAGAAGGTCACCATCGGAACAAGTGCCCTATGTTGGGGAGCTACGTGGCCATGAGCATGTCGAATCCTTTTCCAATGGGGCTATAGATTTATTGGTGCGATATTTTCCGGCAATTGGGATAGATACCTCCCCATTGCCCCACCCTACACAAATACTAGAAGACCACGCACACTTTGTTTTTTGAATTGTGTAAGTCCATTGGGCACGATGTAAACAACTTCCAATCACTTCAGTTGATGCAATAACACATTGCAAATTCCTTCCGTGTCTAAGAGGAACAAAAAGGTGGTGACCACGAAGGCAGGGATCGAGGAGGATATCAAGGAGGTCCGAGAGGTAGATATGGACAAGGAAGAGGATGAAGATATGGAGGTGGCAGAGGAAGGCCACCCACCTAATTTAACTGTGGAGAAGTAGGTCATTTATCACACTTCTATACCAAGCCGCGCATGCTTTTTATATATTTCTATAACACCAAGAATGCCATGAAAGATTGCCCATATTTGTTGGAAAAGTAGGAAGAAAAGAAGATGCACTACAATATGGTGATGGTTGAGTCGTGCAGAGATAAAAAACCAAAGGGAGAGGATGATGTTCAAGTGGTAACACAAGGAGGAATTTAGGTGGGAATAGACTTAGAGCGTGGAGAAATATCAGATTGAAACATCGAAGGGAAGATCGGAAAAGCGATGCATGCACCCCCCAAGTGTGACGTTGTCCAAAAAAAGCAATTCCTGCATGACACATAGAGGGCTCTAGAGGAGGACAGAGTGCACGAATATTTACAACACGTGACACAAACATTACTAGAGGAAGCTCGGGTGCATGAAGAGGTGCAGCGAGCCACCCAAAGATCATTAAAGGAGGCCCACGTCCGCAAAGAGTTACATCGTGCAACACAAAAATCTCTGGAGGAAGCTCGTGTGCATGAGGAAATACAATGGGAAACATATAGATCACTGGAGGAAGCTTGTAGACATGAAGAGATGAATCAGGTTGAACAAAAGGCAATGGAGGAACATGTGCTCGAAGGGCTACAATGCACAACGCAAGAAGAAATGTAGTGCAACGCTTATCGCGAAGAGCAAGTAGAGGATCAAGTAAGTAACTTCTTATGCTGTTGTCTGAAAATGTTAAGTGATCTTGAGGTTGCAAGGAATATAACAAAGATGTTTACAAGATGTATGGGGGAAGAAGAGACTATTGTAGTTATATCTACTCCACTTCCAGAAAGGGATGTGCGCTAAGTGAGCGAACAAAACTACACAAGAAGAGAGTTCAAGATGACAATTGAACTCGACAATTATGAGATGGATAGAATCATGTTGGACTTGGGATCCAATGTGAATATTCTACTAAATAAATACTGTGAGTTGATGGGTAAACCAAACTTGGTGCGGTCCCCCTTTCAAATTAGGCTGGCTAATCAATACCGTATATATCCCATTGGTCAGTAAGAACAAGTACGGGTGAATATTGAAGGGGTTAAAACCAAAGCAGACTTTGAAGTCATTGAGATTATGGATGACTTAGATCCCTACCCCACTCTACTTGGGATTGATTGGGCATTTCACAATAATGCAGTTTTGAATCTGAAAAAATGAGAAATGTTTTTTGAAATAAATACATTGTGTGTTATTGTGCCATTAGGTCCATATGAGGATGACATATATAATGAGTCGGTTAATGAGGATGCATAGAGCTCCATCATTAAGAACATCTATAATGTTTCTGAGTGTAGTGAATATTATGTCAATTCCACAACGGATGGTGAGTTGTGCTGGAGAAATGTGTTCTCAGATGACATAGATTCTGAGGATTCCATGGAGAGATGGAAGAACAAACTTTACGAGGTTTCAACAAGGAGATGTGCACAGATTACAAAGTTAGTACACTGGATTGGATTTGATTTATGCGATGCACCAAGATTTCATGGTATAGATCTAGTTGACACATTCTTGGATCAAATGGAGGGAGTAGTCATGGATAACCGAAGGGTACAGACCATGGACACAATCATCAAAGGAACCCTTTTGCGTTGGTGGGTGATAAATTGCGGGGACATATAATAATGGGCACATGTGGTTGAGTTTATAAAGGTCAGGTTCCATCCCACAATTGACTTTGAGTTGGTAAATCGATATAAGGGTATTGAAGACCCTCAGGAGCATATTTTATTTTGTGAAAGGCGTTAGACATCCAAGCACATCCCTTGCACCCAGTGGGTCCATCAATTTTTCCATACCATGGACATGGTACCTAGAAGATGGTATGTCCAAGAGGAAACAAGGAAAACAAGAGACTAGGGAAGCATTAGTACACAATTTTGTGTGACATTCTGTTTCACGGTGGAATCCCCAACGTAGAAGGATGCCCTCCTGTGAATTAAGGATTTCATCTTTCATCGTTAGCCAAGGAACAACACATCGAAATTCGTCTGTGCCTGTCACAAATCAATGGAAAAGCTAAAGCAAACAATACACTATTGGAATATTGACAATGATGACGTTGATGAAGATGACCCTAGGGGAGTCCAGATCAACAAAATTGAGGGTGAGAGTGTGGTTCAAGGGAAGGTCTCAGATACAACCGTGCCAGATTATGGCCACCCAATAAAGACCAATAAACATAACATCGGTACAGAAGAAGAACCAAAGATGGCCATCATTGGGGATTATTGGGACTAGGAAACCGTAACACATGTAGTGGACTTGCTAAAAGAGTATGAATACCTCTTTCCCCGAAGCTTCTCCGAGATGAAAGGAATCATGAGATTCCTCGGTGCCATGAAAATTTAGCTCAAGCTCGATGCTTAACCTATAAATAAGAGACCCTATCACCTCAACCCCAAATATAAGGATAAAGTGTGCAAAGAGTTGGATTGAATGTTGGATATCGGTATCATAGTCCCCGTGGAGGAGACAAATTGGATTAGTCCAATGGTGGTGAAACTAAAGAAGACAGGCGACATAAGGATTTATGACGACCTGCACATCTTAAATGTGGCTTGTGTACATGATCTGTTCCCCACACCTTTACCCTTGAAGTGTTGGAAAACATGGGTGGACATTAGGATTATTCTAAATTCACAAATGGCTTCTAGAATATCACTAGGTACAAATCTCTGAAGAATATCAAGCCAAGACAACATTCATGACATAATAGGGCTCATTTTCAGACATCATGATGGCCTTCGGGTTGAAGAATGTGCTTGTAGGAAATACAATTACATTTTTTTCTCTCTTTTATATATACCCAAAAATATAAACAAAATACTAATCTTATCATTGTAATTTCACTATCCCATATTAAACATCTTCTAATAAATTTTTGATATATTTATACACACTAATCTTTTAATCTTTTAAAATATTTATACATATTAATCTTTTATCTTCTTTCCCATTACAAAGCTATTATCATAAATATTTAATATATTTAAATACCTAATACAAATATATAATACAACTTTATTCAAAATGTCTACACACACATCTTTTATCTCCCATGTAACACCTTATTTCCCCTAGTCTATAAAAATAACTATATTGGCCAAGAACTATGGCAAACACAAAAGATGTGAATGTTTGATTTGACGGACCTTTGTATAGAAGGTTGATGAATGTAAATTATGTTATGATTATGTGTTGCATGACTGCTGGGAGGGGGATGTGCAAAAAGAGACCACGATGGCTAATGAGAGGTGGTGGAAGGGACCTAGAATGGTTGCATCAACTTCCATCGAGCCAGTACCGTACTGGTTTTACTTGCTCAAAGAACAAAACAACTCTCTGACCCCAGAATGGATTTCCTGTCAGATTGGTAGGTGGGGAGGCTCCTCAAGAGTTAATGAGGGGATGGGGGTGAACTGCCCATCCGTAACAGCTCCTAGACCTGACCGTGGATAGGGAAATTCGTGCTGCCACATGCAATCTTGTAGAGAAAAGGCAAGAGAGGAAGTTTGGTAAGGGGAAGAGAGAAGAGAGGAGAACGCACGCGACAGGGATCGTGAGGAAGAACTGGAGAAACTCCGGAAACATAGGGAGTTCTGAACAGAGGAGAAGGAGAGTAACCTTCGTCCTTGACTTCCGTTGAGTTGGAAGTAGAAAATTGAACCTCAAGCATCGTGGTCTAGCTCAGGGGTGGCTAGTGGTAAATCCGTTTGGAGTCACTGAGCCTATGGTTAGGTGGAAACGAGCACCCCTCTCAGTAGTTGCGTTGCACCTGGTGTTTTCTGATAAGTGTTTATATCTTCTATCTTGAATTGAATATTCTGGAATGCATGCTCATGTTTGTACACTCATAAATGGTTTCTGTATAGAAGTGTTTGCCCGGTGTTTTGATCGGAAATAGTGGATGCATGCTTATACTTATATGACCATAATCGGTTTATATATAGAATGAACAAGCTCAGATTTCGAGTCAATTCCCTAGAGATTTGTCCCATTTACTTGATTCACGCTATTCCCTGGTTTGATTTCCTCCAAGGCACCTCCTTCCGGGAAGTTCCCTTGCATTCCAGAGCCGGAGTGAGTTCCTTGAAAAGACTACCGTTTTAGTAAACCCATGAGTTTACTTCACCCCTGTCACATAAGTTCATAGCTCAGTGATTTAGGAAGGCTTTTCAGTTTGGTCACTAAGCCTAGGGATAATTACCCAAGAACCCGCTGAAGGATCATGTGATCTGAGTCTGGAAACCTTGTACAAGAGAGAGTGGTTCTCTCAGGTTTTGGTGTTTCGGCGTTTCGACACCTGGGAAACCCAAGGGCAAGTTCCCTTGTATTCGCCAGTCACGAAATCCCGATATGTGAAACTCCGAAATGGTTTGACATGAATAGGTTTTGGTGTTTCGGCGTTTCGGCACCCAGGAAACCCAATGGGAAGTTCCCTTGTATTCGCCAGTCACGATATTCCGATATGTGAAACCTCGAAATGGTTTAACGTGAATAGGTTTTGGTGTTTCGGCGTTTCGACACCCGGGAAACCCAAGGGCAATTTCCCTTGTATTCGTCAGTCGCAAAATCCTAATATGCGAAACCCTGAAATGGTTTAATGTGAATAGGTTTTGGTGTTTCAACGTTTCGGCACCTGGGAAACCCAAGGGCAAGACCCCTCGTCCTCGCTAGTCGCGAAATCCTGGTACGCGAAACCCCGATGCGCTCTGTGAATGAGCCCTAGGTCACCAGACAGGGTCTTGTGGTAGGGAGGAGGAGTCCTGAAAGAATCTGGACTGCCCATTTGTAGGGATGCATGGCGAAGATCTAAGGCCACCGGGGTTCTGGACATCAGAGGAATAGGAGTGAAGACCTCACCAGAAATCCCGAAAGGTAGAGTGTCGGGATTTAATCCGGGTCGTTGATCAAGTCGACGATCTGGACCATAGATCTGGATGATACCGTGCTTTCGGGTTCCGGGGATTTTAAACGGAAAGGAGGAACGCTTGCATCGCGATTTCCCGAATCGTGAAACCCCAAAAGCATTTAGAGGAATAGCGCCAGGTCATAGGGCCGGTCGTATGAAAAGCGACCGAAGGGAGGAGCTAAGGATCTATTAGACCCTTTCGGGTTTCGGCATTTCGAAAGACAGAGAACAGGGGAATGCTTGCATCGTGAAAGCCAGAAGCGCCTTTTTGGTAAGGCCTGTCATCATAGCCAACAATCACATGGGGGAGCATAAGGGAAGGGAGGGTCTGTGCTAGGCCCCATAGAAATTCGGGGATTCTGTCCCTCGAGAAAAAGGAGAAAAAAAGACGAAAAATCTTAGTTGCCATAGTGGGTGTGTGACAAATTGGTATCAGAGCATGGTTACAACACTTGGCCTGCTTGGGCTCATGAATGAGTTGCGCAGAAACTCCATGGGAAGTACTCTTAAAAGAAGTAACCCTCTACCTTAACCCCCTTTATCAAAAGCCGAAGTTAAGAATGAAAATTTCCTATTGTGTGTATGCATTTGAAAAAAATAAAATATGAATTATGCGTTGATTGTGAATGAATATAATGTTGACTAACAACAAGTGTTTTTCCTGCACAACAAGCGGATGATCAACCGCGGGAAACTGCAGACGCATAGAATGGTGATGCACCACGAAGTGGGGGATGGCTCCCACGATAGAGACGAAGAGTCTGACGAAAGAAGAGCGGTAGAGACCCCTCTAGATCTAGCTGAGACTGTGAGAAGCCTCATGGTCGAACTACAGAGCTGTAAGGCAGACAATGAGAGGTTGATAAAAGAGCAAGAGAAGCAAACGAAAATTAATGCAGTCTTGCTGCAGAGCTTATTCGACATACAATGACAATTGCAGTATGTATTTGACACCGGTCACATGGACCAACGACATGCAAAGAGAAGTCGAAGCCCACCTGGGATATGGAAACGTGGTTCTTTAAGTGGCCACACTGGGAGGAGCACCTCGAGAAAAGTTCACCCCAGAGATAAGAGACAAGCGTCGGACGATTCCTCTGGAAAGGAAACTAGCGACTCAGAGGGATCTTCTAGTAGCAGAACTAGTTCTTACTCCCGAAGAAAATGGAAGAAGCGAAATCATTCCAAAAATCATAATCTCAAAGAATTCAAGAAGGCCAAACCACCCTCTTTCGATGGTGAAATAAAGAAGGGAGAGGAAGTGGAGGCATGGCTTCTTGGACTAAAGAAGTATTTCAGAGTCCATGACTTCTCGGAAAATTTGAAGGCGCGAGTAGCCACTTTCAACCTGAATGGGAAGGCTTCCATTTGGTGGGAAGACCTTAAGAACGTAAAAGGGATTCACGAAGAAGACCTATCGTGGGAATGGTTTGAGAAATACTTCAGGAAGAAGTATCTGTCGGAAAAGTATTTCGACGAAAAGACTAAAGAATTCTATGAACTCAAGCTGGGGCAACGCACCATAGAGGAATATGTTAGCAGATTCCTCGAATTGTTGAGGTACGTACCCTATATAAAAGCAGAAAAGGCAAAGGTGCAACGATTCATCAGTGGACTACCTAAGGACTATCAAAACAGGATTGAGTTCGACGAGCCAAAGACTCTAGAAGATACTATCCGAAAGACAAGATATTGTTATGAACAACTTGGGCATCGGACAGAACCTTGTGAAGGCTGGAAGCAGAAGAGTAGTTCGAGATTCCAGAAAAAGAGGTTTAAATCCCCAAGATTTAAAAACTATAAAAATGACTCAAGGATGAGCTTCCCAGCCCGAGGTGTACACCAACAGAATTTCCCCTCCTAGAGTGGGAATAAACCTTTTGGATCTACCCCAGGAAAGATTGATAACCTGAAGAAAGAACCCTTGAAATGTTGGGGTTGTGGAGAAGAACATCCACTGAGGCACTGCCCGCACTGACAACAGAATAGTCGAAGAATTTACAATGTTCAAGAAGCTACCATCGTCAATGACGTGGCTAGGAGCGTGCCACAAATTTATGCAGCCTTGGATAATAAACAAGCTGACCACCAAGCTTCAGTGGTAGAGATGGAAGGTATGATCACCAACCATCTAATGTCTATTCTAATTGACCCTAGTTCAAATTTGAGTTATATAGCCCCTAAGGCTGTTGATAAGTGTGAATTACAATCACATAAACAGGCCAAGCCATGGTTGGTACAATTAGCCACCGACACCAAAAGAAAGGTAATGGAGGTCATACCATCTTGCCAATTCACTATGGGTGAATTCCCCACCCAAGCAACCCTTAACGTATTACCCCTAGGATCGTACGACCTGTTGATTGGTATGGACTGGCTAGCCACATATAAAGCCAGACTGGATTGTTACCATAAAACCTTAGAATGTGTAAGTGAAGAAGGAAAAAGGATAACCCTTCAAGGGATCCAAAAACCTGTCTCGGTGAGACGAATATCAGCCCTTCAAATGAGAAAGTATTGCAGAAAGGGATGTCCACTATATGCGATACAAGGGTTGGAATCAGTTGAAGATGACAAACCAAGCCTCGAAGACCACCCCACACTAAGAGAATATAGGGATGCATTTCCGGAAGAGGTATCGGGTTTACCTCCGAGAAGAGACATTGACTTCTCGATAGAACTTGCACCAGGAGCGGTGCTAGTGTCTAGGACACCCTATAGGATGAGCACACCCGAGCTAGTTGAGCTTAAATTACAACTAAAAGAAATGATGGATAGAGGCTATATCCGACCCAGCGTGTCTCCATGGGGAGCACCAGTCCTGTTTGTGAAAAAGAAAGACGGTACCCTCTGACTGTGCATAGATTATAGACAACTCAATAAGGTAACCATAAAGAACAAGTACCCCTTACCTCGGATCGATGACCTGTTCGATCAATTGGGAGGTGCTTCCATCTTCTCAAAGATTGAGTTGAGATCTGGATACCATCAAGTCTGAATCAAGGGTGAAGACATCCACAAAACTGCCTTCAGGACGAGATATGGTCACTATGAGTTTGCAGTAGTACCATTTGGATTGACCAATGCCCCTGCCACTTTTATGTGCTTGATGAACAAGGTGCTCAGCAAATTCCTAGACAAATTTGTACTGGTTTTTATTGACGATATATTAATTTACTCCAAGAATAGAGAGGAGCATGAGGAACATCTTAGACTTGTGCTTCAAGTACTAAGAGAACATCAACTCTATGCCAAATTTAGCAAGTGCGACTTTTTCCAGAAGCAAATACATTACTTGGGCCATGTCATATCTGAAGAGGGAGTAGCAGTAGATCCTGA
>ML785971.1:18362-40361 GCA_009831015.1 Picea engelmannii
GATATCAGATCCTTCATGGGCTTAGCAGGATACTATAGGAGATTTATAAAAGGATTCTCCAAGATTGGTTGTCCAATCACTGCCCTCCAGAAGAAGGGAGCTAAATTCACGTGGACCCAAGAATGTGAAGAAAGATTTCAATCCCTGAAACACCTTTTGACCCATGCACCCGTGCTGAAGATCGTTGATCCTGAAAACGACTTCCTCGTGTGCACAGATGCCTATAAGGAAGGGCTCAAAGGAGTCCTTATGCAAGGAGGAAGTGTAGTCTGCTATGAATCCCGAAAATTGAATGAGCACGAAGTCAACTATGTGACCCATGATCTAGAGCTGGCCGCCATAATGCACGTCTTAAAAATGTGGAGACATTACCTCCTGGGAAGGAAATTCGTACTTATGACAGACCACTGTTGATTGCGATATCTGTTTGACCAACCAAAGCTCAATGCCAGAAAAGCTAGGTGGATGGCCCTCCTTAGTGAGTTTGATTTTGAAATCAAACATGTTAAAGGAAAGGAAAATAAGGTGGCCGATGCCCTTAGCAGAAGTATGAAAACAATTCACCTGGCAGCAATGAGCACCTGGGAGACGAATGTCAAAGAAAGAGTCAGGAATGCACAAGAAACAAACACATTCTTCCAGACCGTGATCTCGTACCTGGAACAAGAACCCACAGGAATAAAGTATGAAGGCTACCAGATGATAGATGGAGGTCTGCTAACTTACAGAAACATATTGTATATTCCAGATTGTGATGACTTGAAGAGGTTCATAATGGATGAACTGCATAAAAGACCATATGCTGGTCACCCGGGATATCAGAAGATGATCACGACCACTAGGAAACAGTTCTATTGGCCTGGGTTAAAGAAAGACATAGCTAACTATTTAGCTAAGTGCCTAGAATGCCAACAAGTTAAAGCATAACACCGACACCCAGCAGGATTATTACAACCTCTACCAATCCCGGAATGGAAGTGGGAAACCATTTCCATGGACTTCATCACCGGATTACCAACATCAACCAAACATAATGACGCCATCATGGTAGTGGTGGATAAATTGAGCAAGTCCACCCATTTTATCCCCGTCAAATCCACTTGCAAGGCAATAGATATCGCCAACATATTCATGAAGGAGATATTCAGACTACATGGTATGCCTAAAGAGATCGTGACTGACAGAGACACGAAATTTACTTCCAACTTTTGGAAATCCTTGATGGTTGGTCTGGAGACGAAATTATTGTTTAGCACAGCCTATCATCCTCAAACCGATGGACATACGGAAAGAGTGAACCAACTATTGGAAGACATGCTAAGAATGCATGTAATGCATCAACCCAAGAAGTGGGAAGATTACCTGCCACTAGTGGAATTCGCCTACAACAACGGCTACCAAGAATCCCTGAAGACGAGTCCTTTCGAAGTCCTCTATGGTAGACCGTGCAACACTCCAGTCAGTTGGAGTAACCCCGTAAACATAATTACTATTGGACCCGACATGCTGAAAGAAATGGAACACCAAGTGATTTAGATAAAATAGAACCTGAAGGTTGCTCATAACAAACAGAAAAGTTACGCCGACCGAAAGAGAACTCCAAGAGAATTCAAGACGGGAGACCACGTATATCTCAGAGTTAGGCCCATGAAGAGTTCCTTGAGGATGGGAGCTTGTGCCAAGTTGGCACCTCGGTATTGTGGACCCTTTGAAGTTCTAGATATAGTGGGACCTGTAGCCTATAGGCTAGCACTTCCTCCCACAGTAAAAGCAGATAATGTTTTCCATGTTTCATTGTTGAAGAAATATGTACACGATTCTAATCATATAATTGACTGGTCTGTGATCCAGGTGGAACCGGGGGGATAATTCCTACCAGAACCTCAATGCATACTGGACAGAAAGGAAACCCCACTCAGGAACCGAACCATTGCATAGGTCAAGGTGCAGTGGAAACATTTTGGCCCAGATGAGGCTAGCTGGGAAATGGAAGATGCCATGAAACAAGCATATCTGATTTTGTTTACTTCTGTACATACACGTCATATTGATAGATAGAACATCGAGGACGATGTTCCTTTAAGGGGGAGGGAATTGTAACACCCTGTTTCCCCCAGTCTGTAAAAATAACTATATTGGCCAAGAACTATGGAAAACACAAAATATGTGAATGTTTGATTTGACGGACCTTTGTATAGAAGGTTGATGAATGTAAATTATGTTATGATTATGTGTTGCATGACTACTGGGAGGGGGATGTGCTAAAAGAGACCACGATGGCTAATGAGAGGTGGTGGAAGGGACCTGGAATGGTTGCGTTAACTTCCACCGAGCCAGTACCGTACTGGCTTTACTTGCTCAAAGACCAAAGCAACTCTCTGACCCCGGAATGGATTTCCCGTTAGATTGGTAGGTGGGGAGGCTCCTCAAGAGTTAATGAGGGGATGGGGGTGAACCACCCATCCGTAACAGCTCCCAGACCTGACGGCGGGCGGGGAAATTCATGCCACACGCAATCTTGTAGAGAAAAGGCAAGAGAGGAAGTGTGGTAAGGGGAGGAGAGAAGAGAGGAGAACGTGCATGACAGGGATCGCGGGGAAGAACTGGAGAAACTCCAGAAACACAGGGAGTTCTGAACAGAGGAGAAGGAGAGTAACCTTCGTCCTTGACTTCCGTTGAGCTGGAAGTAGAAAATTGAATCTCAAGCATCGTGGTCTAGCTCGGGGTTGGCTAGTGGTAAATCCGTTTGGAGTCACTGAGCCTACAATTGGGTGGAAACGAACACCCCTCTCAGCAGTCGCGTCGCACCTGGTGTTTTCTGATAAGTGTTTATATCGTGTATCTTGAATTGAATATCCTGGAATGCATGCTCATGTTTGTACACTCATAAATGGTTTCTGTATATAAGTGTTTGCCTAGTGTTTTGATCAGAAATAGTGGATGCATGCTGATACTTATATGACCATAATTGGTTTATATATAGAATGAACAAGTTCAGATTTCGAGTCCGTTCCCTAGAGATTTGTCCCATTTACTTGACTCACGCTATGTCCTGGTTTGATTTCCCCGAAGGCACCTCCTTCCGGGAATTTCCCTCGCATTCCAGAGCCGGAGTGAGTTCCTTGAAAGGAATATCGTTTTAGTAAACCCACGATTTTACTTCACCCCTGTCACAAAAGTTCATAGCTCGGTGATTTAGGAAGGATTTTTAGTCTGGTCACCAAACCTAGGGATAATTACTCAAGAACCCACTGAAGGATCATGTGATCTGAGTCTGGAAACCTTGTACAAGAGAGAGTGGTTCTCTCAGGTTTTGGTGTTTCAGCGTTTCGGCACCCGGGAAACCCAAGGGAAAGTTCCCTTGTATTCGCCAGTCACGAAATCCCGATATGCAAAACCCCGAAATGGTTTAACGTGAATAGGTTTTGGTGTTTTGGCGTTTCGGCACCCGGGAAACCCAAGGGCAAGTTCCCTTGTATTCGCCAGTCACGAAATCCCGATATGCGAAACCCTGAAATGGTTTAACGTGAATAGGTTTTGGTGTTTCGGCGTTTCGGCACCCGGGAAACCCAAGGGAAAGTTCCCTTGTATTCGCCAGTCGCGAAATCCCGATATGTGAAACCCCGAAATGGTTTAACGTGAATAGGTTTTGGTGTTTCGACGTTTCGGCACCCGGGAAACCCAAGGGCAAGACCCCTCGTCTTCGCCAGTCGCGAAATCCTGGTACGCGAAACCCCAATGCACTCTATGAATGAGCCCTAGGTCACCGGACAGGGTCTTGTGGTAAGGAGGAGGAGTCCCGAAAGAATCTGGACCGCCCATTTGTAGGGACGCATGGCGAAGATCTAAGGCCACCGGGGTTTTGGACATAAGAGGAATAGGATTGAAGACCTCGCCAAAAATCTCGAAAGGTAGAGTGTCGGGATTTAATCCTGGCTGTTGATCAAGACGACGATTTGGACCATAGATCTGGATGATACCGGGCTTTCGGGTTTCGAGGATTTTAAAGGAATAGGAGGAACGCTTGCATCGCGATTTCCCGAATCACAAAACCATGAAAGCATTTAGAGGAACAACGCCAGGTCATAGGACTGGTCATATGAAAAGCGACCCAAGGGAGGAGCTAAGGATCTGTTAGACCCTTTCGGGTTTCGGCATTTTGAAAGACAGAGAACAGGGGAACGCTTGCATCGCGATTTCCTGAATCACGAAAGCCAGAAGCACCTTTTTGGTAAGGCCTGTGGTCATAGCCAACAATCACATGGGGGAGCATAAGAGAAGGGAGGGTTTGCGCTAGGCCCCATAGAAATTTGGGGATTCTGTCCCTCGAGAAAAAGAAGAAAAAAAGGAGAAAAATCTTAGTTGCCGTAGTGGGTGTGTGACATCCCAATTCCAACCATGTCCTTAAACAAGTCCCCATTATCTTTTATCTTCAAAGATTCAAAGATAAAAAATTGAGTATGCTGATATGTAGTATACACTATGAAATGAGCATCTACATTTATTTTGATTTTGATGGAGTGGAAGATATTATACAGTTTGATGGAGTGGAAGATATTATACAAAATGAATATATATATGTAAAGTAAACAAATTTTTGTTGTTAAAATATTGCAATGTGTGTTGTTTACAAAAATGTTTGGATATATGTAAAGTAAACAAATTTTTGTGGTTAAAATATTGCAATGGAGTATTGTTTACAAAAATATTTGGATGTGGATCATACATAAAATATTTCAATGTCTACTTTAAGTAAAATATTTTTATATATAAAGTAATTGAAAGTAAAAAAATCTTGTGGTTAAAACATTTCAATGGTGTGTTGTTAAGTGTGAGGGACACACACACACAGACACACATCTATATTAAAAACCAACATAAATCCATCTTAACTCTTAATCTATCATGCACAAAGAAGGATAAAGTCACTCGAGGTGATTTTTTTTTAAACGAAAAAACTTGAGGAAAAGTTTGCACCTCAAGGGATTTGATATCCCTCTTGGCATGTGATAGATCCAAAGATAACATGGATATATGTTGGTTTTAAAATTACCACGACATGTGAGTTGTTTTGCTTAATTTTGTATTGTCTAGTATCTCCACTAATTTCTTGTTCGTTGGATCAGTTGACAACTCACTAATATTAAATTTCTCCATTGAATCTCCTTGATGTCACAATCTTGGATGATGAGTAAATGATATTATTGGTTTTAAATGACTTCAAAGATAATTTAAGTTAATGACAATAAGTTGTGCTATTGAAAATTTTAATTAAAAATTATCCAAAGTTTGATCATTGTAATGGCACTGTAATATAACATAATAGAATTAGTGTACAACACATTGTCATGATCAACCATTGATGTGTATTAGAGTAGCAGACAATGTTATATCAGAAAGGCACTAAAATATTTATTGTGCAGTCCATTGTTGCAACTTGATCATGCCAAAAGTTTTCATACAACCTAGTGTACTAACTTCATCTCAAGTGAATTAAGATAACACTAAGCACAATTCATCAACTAAATACTTTTCTCATGGAATACCAACAATGACAACAAGTTCACTTCCATAACTTCGTATTTTCCTTTTTCTTTGGATTTCTGTAATCTGTGTGTGTGTCCCCAAGGGATAGTTGGGTTGGTTTGTGGTTCATTCAACCCTTTTGTCTAAGGCATAATGCCTATGGAAGCCATAAAATCCATTCCCATCGAATATTGTGGGGTTACTAGCCACTATTGCAGTCAACGATTAATACCACCCTTCATCCAAAAAAGTAGGAAAGAGGGGAAAAAATCAACTATAGTTTTGTCCCCATCCAA
The DNA here is from genome assembly GCA_009831015.1 of Picea engelmannii. Lineage (NCBI taxonomy): Eukaryota > Viridiplantae > Streptophyta > Pinopsida > Pinales > Pinaceae > Picea > Picea engelmannii. The sequence continues at coordinate 24,185 of ML785971.1, forward strand.
TAGGGAGAGGTAAACAAATACATTTGAAGTTGGATCAAGGAATGCCATCATGTTTGTGGTTATTGCACAGTGCTTGTTGAGTTACTAAATCCATTTTGTTGAGTATTTGATTTCTACATTGACAACGAATATGTGTTTGTTTGTTCTCTTTTCCCTAATGGTAACCTAAAAGTAGATAAGGAAACGAATTTAATGTAGGATAAAATGAGAAAGTACCTAGAACTACGTTCAAACAAAACATCACACCCTTTTCTACGAAGCATAACAATCAATTTTTACAACCTTCATTATACAACTTTCTTACTAAAATAAAACTTTATTCCAAGTGAATTCAAATGAATATATCAATATCAGTGAAGTACATCAAGAATAATTACATGAACAAGTTAAATTTGGAAGAAGAAATAAGGTTAGTTTATCAATGCGAGAGAAAATACAAGAAATCTATACTTGTGGAGAGGCAGTTCTCCAAGACTTTCTCTTTTTTTGTCCTCTTCTTAAACACACTCTTTTGTACCTTTGCACTCCAAAGTTGGAGAAGATTGAACCAATAATGTTACAATGAACATCTCTATGCAATCCCATTTCACCACTGTAACTTTCCAATACAGCAACCAAAGATCCCAAATAACTTATTTAAGCTTTCTTTTATAGCCTTCATGATTGTGATTTGCATGTTGCACCCAAGGTTTTGGGGAAGTTGTGCATACGCCACAAGTCGATATTATGTTCTCCCATGAAGATACACTACATGGCACCAGGAAGGATCAACATCAGTGCTACAAGCTATTCAAACTAAGATATTCTCAGAAGAAGGGTTGGTGGAGGTGGTACTAATCTGCGATGTACACAAAGTTGTTATGACTATTCATGAGTTATTGGAGTGTTACAATGTTTCTAAGGAAGAGCATGATGAGGAAGATCCTAGGAATGTGAAAGTACTTGAAACATAAGGATGAAGAATATTATAAGGACTATATCTTGAGTCTGCTATGTACACACAACCAATAAAGATGTGGAAGGTCAACATTGGGATGACAGAGAATCTAAAGTTTGCATAGATAGGGGATTATTGGAGTGATGAGACCATAGAGAAGATTGCATACTTGTTGTGCGAATATAAAGACCTATTCCCAACTACATTTTCAGAGATGAAGGGGATAGCTATAGAATTAGGCGAGATGAAGATTCCATTAAACCAAGGTGCTAATCCAGTGCGACATAGGCCTTATAGGTTAAATCCAAAGTACAAACAGAAGGTTAAAGTAGAAATAGATAGAATGTTGGATGCAGGAATTATTGAACCCGTGGAAGAATCAGAGTGGATAATCCCAATGGTAGTGAAAGAAAAGAAGACATGAGTAATCAGGATATGCGTGGATCTGAGGAAACTAAATGATGCATGTTTACATGATCCATTCCCGACACCATTCATAGATGAGGTATTGGATAACGTAGGAGGCAAGGAAACTTATTCTTTCGCAAATGGATTCTCGGGGTACCATCAGATAAAAATTGTGCAGGAGGATCGATACAAGACTACTTTCACGATAGAGTGGGGGAGTTATCAGTATACAGTAATGCCCTTTGGATTGAAGAATGCCCCTGCAATGTTTTCTAGAGTTGTGGTTGCAACATTCAAGGAATTTATTCATAAGTTCCTTGAAGTGTACTTGGATGATTGGACTGTGTTCAGTCTACTGAAGGATCACATAGAAGCACTCATGCTAATGTTGGATAGGTGTATATAGTGTTAGATTTCGCTGAATTTGAAGAAGTGTATTTTTGTGCACCGTTCAAAATTTTATTGGGCCATGTAGTTTGCAAACAAGGATTACTAGCGGATCCAACCAAGATTGCAATGATTTTGGATTTAGAACCACCTACATCAGTTAAACAGTTGAGGGAAACTCTGGATCATTCAGGATATTATAGGAAGTTTATCAAAGGATATGCACATATCACAACACCGATGGAAAAGTTGTTGAAGAAGGAAGAAAATTTCCAATGGAACGAGGAATGTCAGAAGGGTTTGGACACATTAAAGAAAAAACTAGTGACCGTGCCAATTTTGATCTTTCTAGATTGGAACAAGGAGTTCCATGTTCAGGTAGATGCATCGTCCATAGCATTGGGCGTAGTACTATATCAACTATGGGAAGGAGACATAGATCACCCAATTGCTTTTGCAAGTAGGAATTTGTCCATAGCAAAGAAGAATTACACCACTATAGAATGGGAAGGATTGGCAATGGTATATGCGTTGCAAAAGTTTAGAAATTATTTATTGGGGTCTCACTTTAAGATGTACATAGACAATTTTTCATGAAAATACTTAGTGAACAAGCTGGTGTTGGGGGGGGCGGGGAGAGAATATGCAAATGGCTAGTGTTTTTACAGGAATATGATTTTGAGGTAGTGGTGAAACTAGGGAAGCTGAATGCAGGGCCATATCATTTATCACGCATAATATTAGGGGAAGATGTAGGGAATTTAGATGACATCTTACCAGATGCACAACTACTTGTAGTTAAAATGGTGGATGATTACTTCTCAGACATTGTGCATTTTCTAAGTACAGGAATGGCCCCATCAGACATGGCAGTCACGTAGAAGAAACAATTAGTAGTGAAAGAAACAGATTATTTGTTGATTGCAGGGAATTTATACAAGTTTGGTGAAAATGGAATATTGAGACGATGTGTGTTGGAATATGAAAGGCCTATGATACTCACAAAAACACATAAAGGGATTTTAAGAGGACATTACGCACGTAAGGCAATGATGCAAAATATTTTGCGCCCAGGGCTATGGTGGCCCACTGTGCATAAATATTTTAAAGAACATTTACAATCATGCGATGTATGTCAAAGAGTGAGAAATCCATCCAGGAGGTATGAAATGCCTTTAAAACCACAAGTTATGTTGCAAGCATTTGATAAATGGGCCATAGAATTTGTGGGGCCAACTAACCACAAGCAAGAAGATCAGGGTAAAGGTACATAATCATTGTGACGGAGTGTTTGACACGATGGGCAGAAGAAGCACCAGTCATAGACTGCACCACAATTTTTGTTTGAGAATGTAGTCACATGATTTGGATGTCCACACATATTACTCAGTGATCAAGGAATACACTTCTTGAATAAAAAAATTGCAGCATCCACTGAGGAGTTTCAAATTCATAATCAAAAGAGTAACCCGTATCATCCTCAAGCTAATGGAACAATGGGAGCTTTCAATAAAATCTTGGGGAATACTTTGACAAAAATATGCAACGTAGGGAGAGATGATTGGGATTTAAGAGTTCCTGTAGTTTTATGGGCCTACAAGACAAAAAGAAAAATGTTGACAGGGTAGACACCTTTCAGGTTGGTCTATGGGAAAGAAGCATTGATGCCAATGGAGTTTATTCTACCTAGTCTACCCATTGCAATGATCACTGATATTTCGGACTCTAGCATAATAGAGGAGATATTGTCACAGTTGGTACAACTTGAGGAAGATCGGTTTGTCGCAGGTTTCCTTTAGCAAGTTCATAAATCAAGAGAGAAGGCATGGCATGATAGACACATTAAGAAAAAAAAAATTCAAGTGGGAGATTTGGTATTACTCTATGACAACAAGTTCATGCAACATTCAAGAAAGTTTAGAATGCACTGGTTAGGACCATATATTATTCAACTTGTAACCGAGACATGTGTTGCATAGTTGGAAACCCTGTGTTGGAGCCGCCCTTGTTTTTTCACCTCGCGCAATTTTCAATGTTTGATACTTGAGATCTAAAGTTGTTTTTCTTTTCCTTCCGAAATCATAAAACTCTGAAATCTTGTCGCCTGAATAACAATGCTTTTTCACTTTCAAAAAAGATCCATCTTTCGCAAGTATGTTTTCTCTTTTGTTTTATTTCGAGATATTGCGAGTCAGACACTTTAATTTTTGAATTCACAAGTCCCGAGTCGCGAAACTGCGAACTCGTTTTTCAATTTTTCACCCAAGGCATTGACTGGGGTAAAACTTTTAAACTCATGAGTATGCAATTTCGGGAATTCGCACCTCGGCATTCGTCGAACCTAAGTTTTTGTTTTTACAGCCCCGAGAGCCGAGGACGTGATAACTTTTGTGATAACCTTGGTCAAGAACCAAAGGTAAAAAACTAACCATGGTTAAATTTGGTTCTCGGCACTTCGTCACTCGACACTTTCTTTCATCAAGTTAAGGTGTCCAAAACTCCGCTTCACGAAGTTGCGACATAATTATAGCGAGATTAATTAGTCGCCTAATCTAAGATTTCATTCTCTTAATTCGAGGCTTAATTATCGCCACATCGCGATATCGCGACTCGACATATCATTCTCCCAAAAGTTTGTTTTCGAATTCCCGAGTCGCGATATGGCGATTAAGTTAATTATATAATTAAGGATGCGCCAAATCACGGTTGCCGTTAATTACGTTAAATCGGCACTCGCAGTCTCGCGAGTTGAAGAGTCAAAATATGAAAAGGAAATTCACGATGTAGCGAAAAGCGAGAAAATTATTTAAGTCGTTAAGATTTGTAATTTTAAATTAAACGAGATACATCCCGTGCATCGAGGTTGGCACTCTTCATGAGGTATTTACTTGCTCTCCATAACCTGACTGCCTGTCAAGCCGCCGACCATTGATGACATTAATGAAGAATTAGGGTAAATCCACGAATAAATAAGATCGGATTTATACAATAAATTTGGTTTTATTTACGATATGACAGACTTATTTCAAAGGTACAGGATTTTCAAAATATATACGAGAGTTTCATTCTATTTTAAACATTTCTCATAAACGCACAGAGCTCACCTTTCTCTGAGGGAACTCATTTCCGCATGTATACACAAGTCTATTGCAGAAGAGCGAAAAAGCAAGCGTTAGCCATGGCTCCAAGGAGAGCAGCGAAAGCGAATGTCGAGGTTGCAGCGCAGGGTCCAGACAACGTCTCAGATACTTCACCTCGGACTGGCGGCTCAGTACCCACCTGGTCGTTTATTTCAGATATTCTGCAATCTGAATTGGTAAACTATTCAGACTCTGATGACGATAACAATGATATTGTGAAGGACGACCTGAACACTAAGTACAAGATAATTGTTCAGTCTGGTATGCACCTGGTTGCAACCAGACCACGTTTTCTCCCATACTACGACATGATCCGATGGGCGTTGGATCACGTAAACCTGCCCACCAGAACTATTATAAGTGACCAACGGACCACGGTCGGGACTTTCAGACCAGAGCATATCCAATCTATGTATAAGCTCCCAGCAACTTCTGAATACACATATGGCAAAGAATTCCTGGAGGAATTCAAAAAGAAGGAATGCGAAGAATATGACAAAACCATGCCTGGTTTGATAAAAGATTGGGTTTCGCGCTCCGCGACATTCAGAGCGAATGACAAGGGCGTGTATTCAATTGCTTCGCTGGAGCCACAGTATATGTATGTGGCGATGATGACATGCCGACTTTTCGGAAGGGAGGATACCGCGCATTTTTACATCCAGTGGGTACCTCTCATCTTTCGGGTAGCAGAAGGTTCGTCATTTAATTGGGCGAGGATACTCTCCGACAGTTTGTTCAACAGGGTCACAGAGTATCGGGAGAAAAAGGAAGCCAGGAAACCATCCTCATTCTTCATGTCTGCGTATATCATGGACGCGATATGCTCCATGACACCTTTTCCTTTGATGAATTGGGCTTGGAGTCCAACCCAAGAAAAAACTGTACATGAGTACCACGATAAACTGTGGGAAAATAATGCAAATAAATTTATTTATGAGATTTTCAACTAGGTGATGGTGCCTCTGCACATCACCATTTTTGGTCTATCGCCACCTCGCATCTCGAATAGCATTGCTGCGAATCTGAGCAGTATCGCGGACTGGTACGTGGAAGAAAAGTTCTCCTATTTTAGAGTGTTCGGAGCTGCTGTTCCTTCTATGGCGCTACCACTGTTCATCCTCGACAAGCTGGCCTATCGCGAGATTGCTCGACAAACAGTGATTGGCGGAGTGAGTAAAGAGCTCAAAGCGTCATCGAAGAAGGTATGGTCGTCTTTCCCTGTTCGGCTAAATTCTTATTCCTTGTTGGATTTTGGACATGCTAAGGCTGAGGCTGCAACCTTAGAAGACTTGAGTTTGGCCTATATTGAGTACAAAAAGCATGATCCTCAGAGAATTGTAAGCACCCATTTGGGAAATTGTGGATTAAAGAGGTTTGAACACGAGTGTTCACCCTCGGGGCAAGGTCCTATGCGGAAGTGCAATTTCGAATCAGATCTCTAGCACCTGAAGACAGGGCCTCTGTTTTAATATTTCAGGAGCATAGAAAAAGATGTCTCCCCGTGGTGCTAGGAGGGTTGGGCCTTTCCAAGAATAAAGAAAAGGAAGTTGAAAGCTCTGAGGGCCAAACTTCTAACCCCGATAAACGTCAGGAAGGAGAAAAGGAGAAGAATCTTGAACAGGAGAAGAATCCCGAACAGGAGAAGAGTCCTGAGCGGGAGAAGAATCCCGAACAGGAGAAGAGTCCTGAGCAGGAGGAGAATCCCGAAACAGAAAAAGAGACTACTGACCCTCCCAAGGAACATAGTCCAGAGGCGGAAGTAAAAAACAAAGACCCGCCAGAAACTCAGAATCCGGAGGCAGGGACAGAGACAAAGACCTCTAATCCTCCGAAGGAGCAAGGCTCACTCGACACACTAGGAAAGGCGGTGAGGCAAGTCGGGGAACCAATCACTTCTGTCACCCCTTTGCAGTCAACGCAGGGAAACATACAGGAAGGATGGATTTTCGGCGAAGAACTAAGGCCCGTCAGAGCAGAAGAAATTCCTCCCAATGAGTTCTTCTTCGACAAAAAGAGAAAGGCAGTTGTGAAAAGGGAGTTCTCCCAGGAGGAAGGATCAACTGTCAAAAGGTTCAAAGTGATGACCGATGGGATGAACAAAAGGAAAGATGAATTTGCCACGGAGATTGCAGGAACGCTAGGAGCGTATGCGACGGCAAATCAATTCTCGGTCTCGATGTTAAAGAATTAGCTCAAAGCGAAGAATTGCCTGATCAAGGCTCTTGAAGCTAGAGTGGCTTCGGCAGCAGAAAGCGCTAGGAGTCAAGCGAGTGGATAAATTGAGCTGGCCGGATTGGCCGATAAGAAAGAAATCGAAGTCCTCAAAACCAAACTGGAACAAGCAAATTCAGTGATCCGAGATGATCGGGTACAATCGGGTCAACAGAGGGATATGATCACATAGCTGCAGGCTCAGTTAGAGGTCGCAGAAAGAAAGGTGATCGACATCGAGATTGTTAAATCCCGAGCAATCTATATTCGAAGCAGGATCTCCTCTGCTCAACAGAGTCTGCTAAACAAAGTAGGAGAGATTCGAGAAGACTGCTTGTTAATGCATCGGATCTCTGAGAATCTGATCGACAAAGAAAGAAACGCAGAAGTTGCTCGGATCGCTTTCCAAGAAGCGGTGATCGTTACCAACAATAGGTTTTTAGCAGGGTCTCCCGGGCTCACCATTGTCGAACAAACTAGGGATAATATCTTGTTAAAGAATTGGGAACATGATATTACTTTAAGCAAGGAGCAGGCTCAAAAAGTGACAAATTCGTTAGAAGAAGCCTGCAATGCCATAAATGGTGAGCTGTTAGGGATGGAGATTGGGGGTGACACAGAGGCGCTAAGACAGATGAATATAGATCAGATTTCTCTCGACATGAAGGAGAAGAATGAGAGAAATTCGGCGGAAATCTCTAAGATGGACAGGGTAGACCTGGCTCAAATCAACAAACATTTGATTCAACCTAGTGCACAACTCGACGCCCTTGAACTCGTCGATGTACAAATAGATGATAAACTTCCACAGTTAGCCCGAGAGTGCTATTTTTCCGAAGCCAGTTGTCAAGCCGAGCCTTCACAGCTTGTATCCCAGTTTGTGGACAAATGTATCATGTACACTGAATCCATGCGAGGACAAGCACCTGGCACTTCTTGAAAATAGAGTAGGAGAAATGGAGTGATGTCGCTCCTCCCAGTTGTCAAGCAGAACCTTCACAGCTTGTATTCCATTTTATGGACAAATGTATCATATGCATTGAATCTAAGCAAAAACAAGCACCTGGCACTTTTTTGAAGATGGATTTGGATAGATGGAGTGATTTCGCTCTTCTGAACCGAGAGACAAATTTTGTATAAATAGATCACAAAAAGAAGAGATAAAGGCTAGACTTTTTTGGTATCCATGAGAATAGAGTTTTTTGCATAAAGGAAGTTAATACAAGCAAATTTGGAGATTCCCAATTCTGTCACGACTGTGTTACAAGTTTGTTTCATTATGTTTCTTGTTTCTTTTCATTTTGCTCTACATAATTGATGTGTATCACTATAATTTAGTACGACCACTACTATAGTGAAGGGATTTTATCTTTATGTAATTGCTTCTTGTCTTTCCTCTGCACCAGCTATCAGCGGGTGTAAGACCAATTTGCATTTACATAATTTTATATTTATTTACACTATGTCAATTTTTTCTATGTCAATTTCTTCTTCTGTGTATGTGTGAGTTTTCTACTGATAGGAACCTTACATTATCTACAGCTAAATGTTTTTTCTCTCATTCCACATCTTTACTAAAAAATAATACAGTTACGGGAAAGGGCCTTCAGTTTGCATTCCTTTTTCATTCTTCATGCAAAAGTTTCTTTTCATTTCGACCGAATTGAACAGCGTTGAAATCTCTCGTCAAACCATTTCTTACTGGTACTGTTCCTCAATGACTGTCCCTGCAACAACTCAACCTAATATTCAACCCGGACTACCTAATCAAACACATATTGCTTTAAATCTTTTTGACACAATACTTAAAACTGCTAACACCCGGGAAGAACTTGAACGTTCATGGGCAGCCATTGAACAAGATATTACCACTTAGGAACAGTTGGAAGCTAGACAGCGAGAACGTAGAAACCTTCATTAGTTTCCTACAACGAAGGTTAGCGTAATCTTTGTATAAATCTCTAACATACTTTCGGATGCCTTGACACTGTACTTTTAAGCCTCAAGTACAGACTCAGGAACAACATCTTTCTGGCACCGTTGCCGGGGAGCGAAGTTACGAAATCTTTTCCCTGGGAAAACGACAAACTATTTCGTTGATAGTGTTACTCTTTGATAGTGAACATAGAGTGCACACCGTTTTAAGGCTTTTTTAAATCTTTCACTTGGCGACTCCACTGAAACACAAACTGGCGTCTGGTAGAAAGCATACCAGACAGAACCCGGGTGGCAAGCTGATTACGCCTGTTAATAATCCTGAAAAAATTTTAAGAGCAAGAGGCTCGTTTGAGACAACCGCTTCAGCTAATAAGCCCAAAAATCCACTTTTAAAGACTAAATGCCCTTCAGAACCTCCTACTTCCCGCGACCCTCTGTCTGATACCAAAGATATGGAAACAAACTACTCGGAATTTAGGGGTGAGATTCATCAGAATTTCTCATCTATAAACAAGGGAAAGGGTCCTTTAGAAAGATCATTGTCATTTGACACATCAGCCTTTCTTCGGCAGAACTTCCCTGTTTCACCTGATTCAAAAGGGTGTGTTACACCCTCATTTCCTACTCCTAAGTCGATGGCAGGCGTCGGAGGAGGAGGTGGAGGACAACCTAATGTTCCTCCTCCCGGAGTATTTGCAAAAGTAGCAGTGAGATACGCTCCCCTGGTTTTACCCGTTCCCCTCCATGATTTACCTGATAACTACATAAAAAATCTTCCTAAGTTCACTGGGGAGGGAGATCTAACCGCAGCCGAGCATATAAATTTCTTTGACCTGTTCGCAGACATCTGTGGTATTGAGCACAAGGATGTCTATTCGAGACTACTTGTCCAGACCTTCGAAGGACAGGTCCGAACTTGGTTTCGGAGTCTTCCTGCAGCTTCTATTCGGACATATAACGCCTTGGAAGATGATTTCCTCAGACAATGGGGAGAGCGAAAAGATCACTTATATTACCTTACCGAGTTTGGGTCCCTAAAGAAAAAGAACTCTGAGACCGTTATGGAATTTATTCTGAGATTTAACAAACTTTATAATAAAATTCCAGCCGCTGTTAAACCTTCCGAACCCTCAGCCAAAGTAACCTTTGCGGGAGCTTTCGAACCTGATTTTGCATTGCTTTTGTGAGAAAGAAGAGGAGCCACCCTGAACAGAATGCAAGACGATGTTTTCGAAATAGAATCTAATATGATGGCTTCAGGTAAGTTAAAGGCTAAAGTAGAAACAGTCAACCGTGATAATAGACGCTATAAGGAACCAGCGGGTCCTTCCGGGTCAAATAGATACACTGACGACAGAGTGGATGATATGGCCCGAATAATTAAAGATCTGTCTAAAAAATCTCTAGGATGGAGTTGGATCAGGCTAAAGATGATTCTTCTAACAGAAGAGACTTCAGGAGAAACCCAAATCCCCAAAATCAACAGAAGCAAAGAAAGAATGAAGATCAAAAAATACAAGCTCCACTAAAAAATGAAAATTTTATAGGAGCAAGTGACCTCCAAGACTTTGGAGATTCGGAAGATGAAGTGGCATGTTTTGGTGATGAGTGTTCGCAGCCATTTCTGACCAGGGAAGACTATGAGAAATCTTTAAATACTCTTCAACCGTCTAATAAAGAAGAAGAAGGTGATCATACTGACCTCTGCGTATCTCAACCAGAAACAGAAATGATAGCGGCCGATTTTCAACCCAAATACAATCTAAGATCTAAAAATAAGCCCACCTCAACTGACCAACCTAAGAAAATCCTGCAGAGGGGTCGACCTCATGAACCTCCTTTGGAAGAGACATTGTTACCCAGCAATAAAGTCAAGATGACAAAGACTCAAGAGTCTGAGGTAAAAAAAGCTGAAACCCAAACAAAGGAAACATGACCGATAGATAAAGTTACATCTTTGACTAAGGTCACGAATGATAAAGTGATTCAAACAAACAAGTCGGAAGAAAAAAGCTCAGAAGTCTTAACCAAAGAAACGGGCAAGCCCAATACATCTTACAATTTTGAAAACGAATTAAATAAAATCAAGATACCGATTCCTTTGGTAGAATTAGCAAAAAACCCCACTTATCGGAAGCAAATTGCCAAAGTGATGGGTGTTTATGAGCCATCAACAACGACACGAAATCAATCAAAATGACCATCAGTTGCACCAGAGGTGGAGGAAATACCTAGATTTTCGGCTTCGACTTCACAAACAAATTTCCACAGGGACTATGTACCATCGTGAAAATACAATGCTCCTCACGTTAAAGTATCAACAGATGGAAAATACCCACTAGAAACATCACCAGTTCCACCTAGTGTAAGTGTGGAAGGAGAAATGTTAGGCAAGGTTACCGCTCTCAAGTTTTTGGATCACGATATCAAAAATGAGTAGAATTTTCCTGAGGTGGCCATAGAAAAGTGCTTGTGCGCTAAGAGCGTACCGGGCATTGGAGCGATATTGGTGGAAACTCAGATCTGGGAAACATGACTCGAGAATTCAGGAATACTGAACCTATTGGAGGTTCCACACTTTGGATGCAGCCTGGAAATCAATGTATGTGTTAAGTTACTGCTCAATTGCGTCCATGGAGGGACATTGTGGCTTGACCCACCAGTGTCAATTGATACCACATTGATTGGGCGGATCACAGGGCTATCGAAAGAAAGAGAGGATCCGACCACCTTGTTCAAAAAAGCAAGGGAGAGAGCCCTATCAGAAGCAATGAAGGAGAATTTTCACACCTTCAAGGGGGGAACATGATTGGATGTCACGAAGATCAATGATAACAGTGTTTAGTTTGCAACGCAGGTGTTGGCATGCAAATTGTTGTGCAAGTGCCATAAGGACGAAGTACCAACTACAGTGATCAGAGCCACATAAAAATGCTCATAATGGGTCTAAATGAACTGGGACACCTTCTTGGTGAATCAATATTTGACAAAATGTATCAAGGTCCAAGAGAAGGGTACACAATTTCATTATGCTTGGCTTCTGATTTTTATTGCACTAATGAGATGGAAGGAACCGGGTTATTACCTGTTATAACCCTAAATTTCTCTACACATGCATACCTGGCATTTGGCCCTCTTACTTACATTCTTTCCCAAGTCATCACTGAGTTTCTCTTCTAAAAAACCAAATTTTTAAATATGTACGGACCCTGCTCCACTACTTCCCACGTACATATGCTTTCTGCACCACTACAACCCGCGTATGCTTGCAAAAGTTGCAAGGAATTCGTTGAGATTACGGGCTATTGGGTAGTTTCCCAACTAACCCACCACCTACAACCCGTCACCCAACTGAATAACCATCCTTTTGTCATATAAAAGGAGGTGTTGGGGTCTCATTCCACATCTAGACATAAGAACAGTGAAACTCTACCCGTTTCACATCCCCTCCTTGCCCCAAGCATTTGCAGCCTTGTTGTGAGAATTGCCTCAGAATTCCTCATTTTTCCCTTTTTCCTCCATAAGAACCCATTCCATTTCCCAAGAAGAAGGATAAGAGGAGAAAGATATGTAGAGGTGCACTTGGATCTTGGTGAAGAGGATCCCAGACCAGGTTCGAGGAGCAGTAGCCGACTTTGGTTGTAAGTGATCATTGTATTATCAATAAAATAAGTATTTTTTCTGTCCTAAAACATAATGTGTTGAATGTTTTCATTTGTTTTATGTTTGAATTCTAACATCTAACCTTTATTTATGTATGAAATGTATTCTTGTAGCTTTCTTTTTGTCTATCTTTGAATGCAGGCCAGCCTTGGGAGGAGGTTTGTAGTTAGCGAAGCCTTCAAGCGTGAGAGGATCGTCACCGGGCGCAGAGTAACGATACAATTACCTGATCCTTTTCATTTTACTTTTTCTTGCATAAGTTGGGGTATGTTTGGGGTAGTTAGAGAAGTAGGAGACTTTTAAATGGTTATTGATATGCCTACATTGTAAACCCTGGTGTAGCTATAGGGTTTTTTTTCCCACTAGCAGAACTGATGACCATACTAGGGAAACCTCTAGGGTTTTAGGGGATTTTTTGGGTGTTTGATTGGTTTTATACCTTTTGAGTTTATTTTTGAGTCTGTTGAGTCTTTAAGGGATTATGGTCACTTGTTGGTGCCATACCAGTTCTCCATGCATTGTCAATATGTCTGTCTTATTTCTTTTTTCAAGAAATACAGAGGTGTATGCACCCTGCTATGGGTCAACATGCGTACATATGCGCCCTGCGTTATAGACAACCTGTGTACATACGTAGGATGCTAAAGCATCAATAGCGTACCTGTGTCAAGAAATTGTTTTTAAGAAGAGGTAGTCAACCTCTTCCCTAATGGAAGTTTTACTTCTCAGGGTTTCTTGATTAAGTGCAGTGTCTCTGGTTTTTACAGTCAAAGCTTGGGTCAGATGTTAGTTTGCTTGTCTTTTAAAAAGATTTCTTGTGTTTAATTTCGAAAGGGTTTTTAGGCGAGTCTTTGAGTTTTTGATCAGCCTGTTTGGTGTCTTTAGGGACTCCCTGCGATCCGTAGTGGGCTAGAGGTCAGTTTCAGTCTTGTCTGGTGTTTCTTTTACCCCCTTTCATTTTCTTTAAAGAAAATAAAAAAAAGATTTAGTTCAAGTTTTTCTTGTTTGAAGCATTTACGAAAAAAAAAAAGATTTCATTCCTTAATTTGGTAAAGTAGTTAGGGTTAGTTATTTTACTTGAAAGCAAAAAGAGTTCAATTTTTAAGTTATTTACTAATTTCTTAGAACATTAAGTAGCTCGTAGTTGAGCGAAATTTCGTTTTAGGTTTTCCTTTTAAATATCTTGAAAAAAAAAAGTTAGTTATGAAAAGTTGGTTTAAAGAGTTAGTTGCAAATATTTATTGTTAACTAGAAGTAATTTTTTTTTTTCAGTTTCTTTTAATTCTCCTCTTTTCGTCTTTCATACACATCACTAGTTTCACTACCATATCCTTTGAGTTAAAACAAGCTATTTAAAATGAATGCTAATTAAAATTAACTAGACTTTTATGTTTGTAGGGTCAATCAACTAGTTTAGGCTAGAGCCTTGAATTAGGTTGGAGAAGAAACTCTTCAAGTCTTATAAACAAACATTGGAGTCAGAGCTAGGGAGTGTAAAAGTCTAGTGATGTGAAAATTATCCGGGACCCCCCTCTAACATAGGTGATAAACACGAGGTCGCGTGAGGAAAGGTAGCGGAGCTAACCCCTCCAAAGTCGGACCAAACGTAGTGGGGAACGCATATTGAGGACTTGTCATGGGATACTGTCGATTTCATTTTCCTACAGAGCTTCGTGGACCTCGAATCCATTCGATATCCTCAGTTGTCTTCCAGACCACTTTCTTTAGATACCCTCGGTAGGTTTTGGACCTGTTATCTAGCTCATTGCGGTCCACTCGACTGTCGACTGTACCCTCCTGGTGACTGTTTACGAGCTGACAACTTAGTTTCCTTGATTCTAGGGACTTACATAGGTGACTACGGGGGTGTTGTGCTACTTATATGTTTAGTATAATGCACTCATTAATTGTCAATCTGGGATTCATAATCAATAGAGTTGCAAGACACCAGTAAGAAAGGTAATTCTAATGTCATGAGTATAGAACTATTCTAGACTATGCATGTTGAAAATAAGGCAAACTAGTAAAACAAAACATGGCTGTCTTTCACAGAGAGGCTATCTACTCCATTATGGCACATGCAAGTATGAGATGGAGTTCTTTCGACAGATCAACTCTACTATCTGACCCAGAAAGCTAACTATCCAATCATGCTTCTGAAAAGGGAAATCACACATCAATCATCACTCATCAATCATCAAGACATAGTATGGGTAGTTCAATAGTCAATATACTGAGTATGTTGTGGTTCACAATGTGTTGTTGTAAACTTCACTAGTTCTCCATCAATTATATCTGACTACTGCTGCCAACATTCATGTCCATGAAACAAAATCAAATTCATAAAAACAGAAACAGAGCATATGCAAAACAGAGTAAGTAAAGATCTCTAAACAATCGAAACCTAAATTGAACTATACTGTTGTCCTCTGAAACGGTCAAAGCTTCAGCTAGTCTAACATCTATACTATTGAAATCAACTACTAACACTAATCTATAAGGATGCTGACCTTTGTTGGGAAGTGGGCCCTTGCTGCTTCAACAGGTCAGCGACTGGAGTCTACAATAAGCTTTCTTTCAATCCTTACATTCCTCTTACTCAAATTTCAAAACATAGAATTAAACTATGCTAACAACTCAACTCACATTCATTCATAAATGATCAAGACCTGGAAATAAATGACATCCTTCTATTAAACTTCAACTCAAAATCTGTTCTGCAATATGTAACACTGCTTCACATACTGTGTTATGTTAACTCTCTACTACCTCCACCATCCTTGTCATGACTATTTAAACAGTCTTAGTCGTGAAACAGAAGGAGGTGAAATCTTTAGCAGATTAGTCAATTGTCAAATTTATATATTCGGTTACATATTTTAAGCTTCATCCTCATGACACGAAGTGTATGAGGATGAAGCAATAAACAAATAATCTTATCATAACCTTGCTAGAGCTTTAATGATTCAACAAACATCCAACAATTATCTTTGGTACGATCTGGAGCTAAACTTGGTATATTCTGCTTCCTATATTGGTACCGGATTGTGACAGGTGAGATTCGGTAAATGGTACCGGATCTGAACAGTATGCAAGTGGTTGGTACCGGAATAGAACAGTCTACGACCATTGGTACCGGATCGCGACAGTGGATGGTTCGGTACCAGATCTGAATGGAAGGTGTGCTTGGTACCGGATTCAGATAGTGGCAATCTGGCGCATAAGTACTGGATGGCTGAGCTAGTACAGAAAGGCTGGAATCATCTAGAGGTCAATGGTTACACATGGAAAATTAAAACATTAGTACATGAAACATTTAGTCTCCTAGCTCAATAAACCACAAAAAGGCATGAATTAATTATACTTTACCTTATGACCTCATCAATGGCTAATGGTAGTGTTCTTTGTCATTTATCCAAGCTTAGGTAAGCCAAAAAGGTATAGATGAGGAGTATAATAGGGTAGTAGGGATGTCAATTTAGAGGCTCAA